>JARHVA010000278.1:4785000-5360000 GCA_037957365.1 Torreya grandis
GGAAGATATGAAAAAGGGACTAAAATCATATATTTAACATTGGGAAAAAAGTGCATCGAGTAGAGGTAGATAATATTGGGTTCCTAAGATAATTTATTCAGAAAATATTTAATGTGTTTTGGATAGATCATTGTAAATAGTAGTAGGATATTAGATGCTTATTTTTTTCCAAAAAAAAATCCAAGACAAAGACGTAAATGACCAAATATTAATGAGAGACAAAAAAATTCATAGGTAAGACTACATTAATCAAAATATTCCAAGTAATAATGATATTTATGTTGGGTCTATTTTTGAAAGACCTAAAGAATCATTCAGTGCATTGATATATGTATATGTGTGATGGATTATTTTAATACAACCAACAAATGAAAATGAATATATGTGGATGGGAAGGGTAGATAAGGATATTTAACTTAAATGGAAATTTGAAAATGTGGCTAAAAAGGTGAGGATTCAATATTTGAAACCTATAAGGAGAGTAAAAGGTGAAACATTGTATCAAGATTGTTTAAGGCCAAATAAAATATATACCTAATCAAATGAAATTAAACAATATATTGATGTAGATAGTATCATTTAGTCATGGAAACAAATAAAATAAAATTAAGATCAATTAAGATACCTGATAAAGGACACGAGGACATTAAGTTATACCTTGAACTACTTGAATAGGGTAATGAATGTTAAGTTACTTGGTGAAATTATTGAAGATCATAAATTAATATATGATATCATATTAGCCTAAGATATGGGTTTGTTACAAATAACACTATAATAATAAATAAGATCAATGTATTATTATTTAATATGAATGGAATATTTGATATTTATTTCATTAAATTATTTTTTATTAATGCATTTTGAAGGATGTTAATGGAAAAGAGAAACACTGGGTACACAAGGAGCACCTTGAAATATTCATTTCATCAAATTATTTCTCATTAATAAATTTTTCATTATTGTTGATATCTCAAGTTCATGGAGTCTCATAAAATTTAAGTGAATTTATTCCATAGTTATTAGATTCAGCATAGCCTGAATCAGGTTCAGTTCAAACTTAAATAGACCAAACTTGTTTAGCTAAATTCAAAGGCCTTTTAGATATTTTAATATTGTATTTTGTTTTAAAATAGGGTGAGAAGAAGTGATAAAATCATATTCAATTATATTTTCATTAATGGTCAAACATTTTGGTGAAGTTCAAATCAATTCCTTGAGTGCCAAAAAATAACCCTATCTGTGTTATGCAAAGGAAATGGGGAAAATGACTATTAAGGAAACCTTGTTTCCTTACAAAACACATGTAACAACTCCTAAGTTATCAAGAAAAAATCACATACATCTTATGACTATTTTATTTTTCATGTACATTAGAGATACATAGGATGTAAGGTGGTTGTTGATAACAATGTTTTGATGTTTTTTGTTAACCTATAAAAATCATAAAATATAAAAGAATTTTTTTTATAGGTCTAGAACATCATGGATGAGTTTATTATTGTTTTAATTATTTCTATATATATTTTTGTCTCATTTTACATGGTTTATGAACCTATGAAACAATATTAAAACAAACAAAATAAATAATGCATACATTAAAAATAGATCAAAAATTAGTGAAAACCCCCTACACATGGGGGGAGACTTATGGGATTTTACTCCTCAATGGAATTAATTCTACACTAAAAATATGATGCCTCTAATCATCCATGGAAATTCTAGGGTCCATGAAGGCATTGTTGGAGTTTGGGGGAGGAGGGAAAAGGCATGGATAAGTTTTTCCCCTCTCTCACTATCCTCCTCAATCCTTGTTCATGATTCAAATGAGCCTCTAAATCTTAGGTTGACTTTTTGTGATGCATCCTTATCGATTATGGAAAATTTTAGGGTTTTCCCAAGTAGTCATATAAAATGTCACTTGAGTTCAATGAGTGTTACTTGAGACCACCCTATCCATAGCTTATCCCTAGACCTATCTTAGGGCCTCTTTTGATTATTATCCAACTTTTGTGCAAGTCTAACCCATCCCCAGATGTACCAAAATTAGTTACAGACCATCTCTTAGGCATCTAGTCTCCTAGTACACTAAATTCTACCACATAGACACTAACATGACCCTTTGGACACTAGTGCACTGTGCTAGTGACCAAGGGACCATGCTATTATCCCTTACCTCTTTTCTCCTCCAATGGACATATTTCCATTTCTCAAGACACCTTAGGGTCAGACTAAACCTATTCCACAACTCAACAAGCACCAGATCAATATATATGCACCACTTTTATCCTTTTACCCACTAGATGGAAATTAGATGCAAACATACATAAATAAGCTCAAAAACAAGTAATGTAAATCAAGGTCATTAATCCATATCTTTCCCTACTTTTGCATATAACCATAGACAACACTCTTAATCTTAGATTACTCAAATTTCTAGCCTCAAGTCACACTCAAATCACTCAAGATGGCACTCATACTAACATTCACTTGCACTTATACTAGCACTTAGATTGGGATAACTACATCAAACTTGATCTCCTCTCAATATATTGGTATGTAGGCAACTCCCAACATAGCAAGTGTTGAGGTCAAATCTAATGTATCCAACTAACATTACACTTTTGCTAATTGTGTTCATCAAATACCATAACAAGATGGAGGTATAGGGATTTTCATTCTAAATTATTCAAAAATAGAGAAAATATAGTGATCCAACCTTTTTCCACTACACAATCATATAAAACTCAGGAGAAGGTCCACCTAGAAGCTCAGTCTCTACCTGGAAGGGACATTGTTGCAACCCAGAGGACTCTAGTGTAGTGTGATATTATCCAAAAGACTGCACTAGTATTTGGAAGGAGTTTTGAATTTATATTGTTGTTGATAACACCCTAATTAGTATTTTCACCAATTTTTAGCCTGGCAACCATCTATCTCAATTAGTTTACATCCAAGTACATCTTTGTGTAGTTCATTTTTATATTTAGAATAATCAGATTATGTCAATTATTATAAAAATTAGTGGCTTTATTTATTACATATTTATTCCCTAATTTATTACTCCATCCATTTAATAAATAGGGTTTGAAAATCCATAATCCCCTTAAAATTTAAATCATTTGGTTAAAATGACTTACTTCAAATAGTGCAAAAAACCTATCCCTAGATGTTCCTAGGTTTTGTATCCTTATTTTTCCTATTTCCATTTTATATGATAGGTTTTTTAGATATCATATATTCTATTATAATATCCCTCTATAATTTTGTTTACTATATGCCATCTAAAAAAATTATCTCTTCCTTTAAGAAGAAGTACTAGGCTTAGTGGTAACCTTATTGAGCATACACAAATTCCTTTTGTCTGAGCCTATACCATGGATAAAGCACCAATTACAACCCTCATTTCTTTTTCACATCCTAATTATGTGTAATTTAATGATAATACATTATAATATGATAAATATAATCAAGATATTAATGATACATAAGATAGGACTGTGGACACACTCCCTCCCCTCAGTGATGATAATCTAATAATTAATAAAGATGAGATCTTAAAAAGTCTTAGAGATAGAATTTTGGAATATCCCCATGATCATGCATAGATTTTTCAAGCTATAATTTAAATCAAGAACACATCACTTAGTCAATCCTCCAACCTGATAGACATTGATATTGTTACACCTACTATGGGGAGAACTCAGACTCTATAACAACCAACTATAACTAGTCAACCTTCACCCATGGCACAACCTATTGTTGATAATACACATATCTCTTATTTATATGTACAAACCCTTCAACAAGAGATCAATTATCTATAGTATAAGTCATTACATCTTCAATAGGGTGTTATTAGACCATCTTATGCTTTGGAAACTCACACACTCCTACATACACCTTTGTCATAGCATATAGTGGAAACTCCTTTACCATCTAGATTCATGACACCAAAGCTCAATTTATATGATGGTAAGGGTCATCCAAATTACCATCTAAAACATTTTCACATAGCATGCTATACTATGAGTCCAATGATTGTCTCCTCACTAAGTTGTTCCCTCACAGTTTAAAGTATTATGGATTATAATGGTTATATGATCTTCCTAATCAGTACATCATAACATTAAATACACCAGTAGATATATTTTTAGCACACTTTTTAGATCAACATCAATGATAATGTTTCCTATGCTCAAGTTACTCAACTCAAACAAAAATATAATGAGCCAATAGCTAAATATGTTTTGTGATATAAAACTATATCAACAAAGATGACTATCCCCATGGAAGATAGAGAACTCTAGAACATATTCAAACAAAGTGTATTATAGGCATTACCTGAATCTATTCTATTTAATAAGCTTCTATTATTCATAGATTTATTCCACACAATGAAAGAGTGTGAAGTCAAGTTTCTCTCTATGAGCAAGTTAAAGTACACAATTGGATTGAATTAAACTAATAAGAGTTCCAATAAAACTCCATACAAGGTAATACCCACTAAAACAAGAATGATCAAAATAATATAGTTAATGCAACTTCAAAGTGAACTCCTCACATGGTTTTATCAACTCTTCCAAGGAGACCCTTCACACACTTTCTCAAATCACTAGCATGTGTTCTTCAATAAATCTTAAAATGCAATGTCATATCTCTCCCTCCCATTAGGCCTCTCCTAAGGAATTATGATACCAATGCATTTTTGACTATCATAAGGCACTAGGCCATACTATAAATAGATTCATTGGTCTATGACATAATATACAAGATTTGATAGATGTTAATATCATTGATGTTGGCAATCCTCCAGAGGCACTTAGACCACAACCAATGGAAGCAAAATCATTGAAAATATTTTCAAATCTATTTACAAAGCACATGATTAATGACATGGTAGGCACTTTAGGTTTTCATTATATATATCAGGCATAGCCACCACTAGCATATTATCATACTCATATAGTGGACACACATCCTCTACATAATATGCTTGGGGTGTATCATACTATAGTACCAACTAGACCTCTCATCACTTTATTAGAGTAGGAGATAGTTGATGATGACATATATTTATACACACACTTTGTATGAGATTACATTGATCATCATCCTATTTAGAGTGTCATGGTTGATAACGAGTCATGCATTAACATATGTATTATCACGCTTATATAACACTTGGGTTATTTAGAGCAGGACATTTATCATATAGATATAGTTATTCATAGCTTCAATGGTCATATTTAAATCTCCATTTGGGAGATAGGACTTCCATTACAGATTTGTCTCACACTTGTGGCCACTAGATTCATAGTTGTACCTAGTTCTAGTACATTTGGCATGTTATTGGGTGGGCCTCAGATACAACATCTTTGGGATATCCCATCCACTATACACAGATATCTCAACTATATACATTTTAATTAGGTGGTTATAGTTGAGGGCCTTCCATATGATTATCCTTTATATATTCCATAACTAGTTATATAATAATCACCAATAATAGCTCCAAACATAGAGTCTATTAGCACACTTAAGATATTAGTTAATCCACTAGTTTAGGTGAGTTTTACTCCTACAACATTACCAAGTATGCATACTCTACCATGGATACCTTTATTAGAGATACCTCTACCTCATACACATGTTGTGTATTTTAGAGAGCCTCTATCTACCCCATTACCACACATATCAATGTTATAGCATAGAACATCCACTCTAATAATATATCCTTATACCATACGGGTCCCCATGTGCTCCATATCCCATGGGCCTATTTAGTTAGCTCCACAAATTCATAGCCCCACTTCATAGATAATTTCCACTACAAATAACTCAATACATCTGATTCTCTAATCTTAGATACCACATCACACAACATGCATGATCACTCTTCCTCTCTTTTATACATGGCACATTGATTTTGAGTCTCTTGTGAGACTCATTAGTTATTAGTATCTCTCCTATTGTACATATCTTATGATTATAAAATACAAAAATAATATAATATTTTTAAAAATACAAAAACATTCAAATATTTTCTCAAAAAATACAAATTTTAGATTGTATGCATTTCCATCTTTACATTTCTTATATTTTATAGGTATTGCATATGCTAGCTATGTTAGTGTAGTTTAATTTTATCATGCATACATGCTTCACTTGTTATCTTCAAGTGTTTGTAGATTCTTATAGGACTTAGGTCCATGACATAGATCCAGATTGAAACTATTGACCCATTGGGGGAACATACATAGATACATAGATTTAACATTGATACATTCACCCATTAGGGGCATGTTATACATAACTTTTGATTTACCAAGTTATATCATTTTATACTTCATATCACACATTTAGCATTATTTATATCTTGATATTGGTCTTCTTATACTACACATATTTTTTGCCTAATACCACTACTATAGACTCAATATATGTATTTCTTTACTCATAAATAGATTTGTACCACATGTTTAAGCATACTTTCATTTATAACTTTCCTAATTTAGATTTGATTGTGTCTTTTTGCTTCTACATCTATTAAAGGGCATTTGAGTATTCCATTATTATATGGCTCTATCCTAATTCCTTTCATTATGTGTATGATTTGGACATGTGCCTATGTCCTTGTGTGTGCCCTATTGATTGTATATGTACGAATTTGAACATGTCATTCCATGTGGCTCTATGCCAACCTTGTTTTTTTTATGTGTATGTGGACATTTGAACATGTCATTTTATGTTAGCTCTTTCTCAAACTTAGTGGCATGTGTCCATGTCTCTTGTATTATGGCCCCTTGACCTACTTTAGGTGCCTCATGTGTTTGTATGTATGCTTTCATTTATGCATCATGGCCATGACACTTATCTCTTTCTTGTTACACTCACATCCAACTTATGATGGCATGAGGGACTTGATGCATCTCCACTTCCTCCTTGGGTGCCTTCATGGACATCATGCCCCATTACCCCAGGTATTTGCTCATATTTATTATCCATATACATGTTCACATCATTTTATCTATCTTGATGACCATGTGAATGATATATCTAACATAGATTATACATTACCAACTTATGCTCATACTATTTTACATTATGATGTCATGTATACATGTTATATTAGATTATCACATACATAAATACATTTTTAATTTAACACACTGGATGCATAGATTTTATTTTGAGGATAGTTATTGTAGAGGATCAAAAACTCCCCTTAAAAGAGGGGGCATTCATAGGGTTTTTTCACAAAGATTAGGTTATCTTAGTGCACTCAAAACATAGTTTCCAACACTTATACACAGAATATAGAGCTAAAATTGAGGAAAACATAGTGGAAAGTAGTAAGACATAGATAAGTATCAGTTTGGCATAGAAGGACACTAGCATGGCATAGAGGACATTAGCACAACATGTTAATATCTAGTAGTTCCATAAATGGGAAAATATAGATTGGCCAAAATTTACAATAGTTATAGTTTAGGTTTGCACAATATCAGTCATAAATTAATCAAATATGCTCAATTTATTCTCAGTTTTGTATAAAATCATACCATTTTGCTCAGATTTGGGGCATCATGCATAGCATGATCACTCTTATGTTAGTTTCAGATATGCTCAGATACATATTACTATAACTTATTCCATAATCCATATGCATAGATATCAAAATTGAGGGCATGTACATGGCACATTATTTCTATTTAATCACTTATGTACTAGTTGATTATATGGAATGTCAAAATCTATGTCATTTTCCATGTTGTATACTCCAAACACCATTTTCACTAGGTTCACACCAGATTGAAGCCTTATGCTATCTGTAGTGGTTGGCATTATTGAGTAGTCCTTGAGCTACATATCTAAGTTCTTGAGAGGCCCCTAAGCTACTTTTCATTTCAATTCTTTGAGTGGCCCCAGAGCCATCCTACAAAACTTTATTTACATTATAAAATTCTAGTACATATACATATATAGCATATGGGTGGGAAATGATGGAGTAATAGCCTACTTGAGTTCATGAGCCATCTACATATTAGGGTTGGACAAGCCATCATTCCAAGCCAAGTTATGAATAGATTATGATCCACCAAATAGGGTTTGGTAATGATGAAGTCAAAATTGGATTGATTTATTGATTTACCCACACATAGGGATTGATCAAGCCATCAACTCAATCCAAGTTATTCACTAATTTGATCACCAACTATACACACACAAGATGTCACTAGGTTTATGCATTGGTTTGCATACCTAACAAGGTGTATTTTTTCCTTTCCTCTCTTTATTATCTCTTTCCTTAGTCTTGTATTTGATTTTGATATTCCTTAAGTAAGTAATGATTCATCAATGTTTCATTTTCAAGATACATAATGGATTATGATTCACAAACTCAAACCCAGATTCATGGGCTTTGCCTCATAGGTAAGTCCAGGTACACTTATTTTTCCTTTATACTAATAATTTCACATTGCTAAATTTATAGAATAAATGGGAGAAAATTTAGTTATATAAAATTTCACTTAAGTGCAATTAGTGTCACTCAATACCACCCTATCTGTAAGTTAGCCCTAGACATATCTTAGGGCCTCTTTCAATCCTTAACAACTTTTTTGTAGGTCTAAACCATCCCAAAATATACCAAAAGTAGTCCCAGACCATATCCTAGGCATCCAGACCCTTAGTGCACCAAATTCTACCACCTAGACACTAGCACAACCCTTTGGACACTAATGCACTACATTAGTGACCAAGGGACTGTGCTATTATCCCTTACCTCTTTTCTCCTCCAATAAACATATTTACACTTCTCCAGACACCTTAGGGTCAATCTAGAAATATTACACATACCAACAAGCACCAGATCAATATATATACACCACTTTTATCCATTTACCCACTAGATGGAAATCAGAAGTAAATACAAATAAACAAGCTGAAAAACAAGTTATGAAAATCAAGGTCATTAATCCCTATTCTACCCTACTTCTACATGCAACAATATACAACAATCTTAATCTCAAATTAATTAGATTTATAGTTTCAAGTGACACTTAAAGCACTCAATCTGACACTCCTACTAGCTTTCACTTGCACTTGCACCAACACTTAAATTAAGAAAACTACATTGGGATTGATCCCCTCTCAAGGTATTGGTATGTAGGAAACTCTCAACATATCAAGGTATTGAGGTCACATCTCACCTATCCATCTAACATTACACTTTTTCCACTTGTGTTCCTCAAATACCCTAACAACATGGAGGTCTAGGGTTTTACATTTTAAATCAATCAAAAATAGATAAAATACAGTGATTCAACACTTAGGCACATATGCACATGCATCTATAACTCAAGTGAAGGTAATATAAAAGATCATAATCTCTACCTACAAAGTACATTGTCATGCCCCAAAAGACACTAGTGTAGTGTGTTATTATCTAGAAAACTGCACAATTATCTAGGAGAATTTTTGAATTTAGATTATTGTTGATGACTCCTTGCTCAGTCTAGAAACTAATTTATAGTGTATTAACCATCCATCTTAGTCAGTTTCTAACTAATTACATATTTGTGTAGTTCATTGATATTTTTAGAATAATCAAATTAGGTCAATTATTGTACAAATTAGTGGCTATACTTATTTCATATTTATTCCCTGATTTATTGTTTTAGCCCTTTAATAACCTAAGGTTTTAAACCCCATAATCCCCTTAAATTTTAAATCAACCCAATTCAATGGTTCTAATAGAATATAATCTAAGTGTGGAGATTTATTACTCCACTTTTAGAGTGAAAAGTGTTTTAAAACTAAGTTACTTTTAAAGTGTTTTTAAGTTGACCTAAACATTATTAAGTTGCTAAGCTTTATTTTTTATTTTTAGTTACTTTTCTAAATGGGGGTGTCACTATGACAACTATAATTAGGTATTACTATAAAAACTGTCAAGAATTATGTGATTAATACTAATTAGGACATATTTGGAACCTGATTTTGCACTAGTTGGAATTCAATAATAGAAACATTGGAATCCAATATGACACTACTTATATCCAATGATAAAGATATTGGAATCTAATATCATTCTAGTTAAAAACTAATAATATAAATATTGGAATCCAATATCACACTAGTTAAAAACTAATAATAGCAATGTTATAATCTAATTTAATCAATTATAAAACCATAAATGGTGACACTATGAGTTTAGATTATTAGATATGTGTCTAGATTGAATGAAATGATGGCTACATCATCAAATTTGGGTAGATATATATCCACCACTTTCTTATTTATTCCAAGCCATGGTTGCATTCACTACAAGTTGGTGTCACTAAAAATGATCATTTGTGCACATGATTCATTTGAAGCAGATGGTGATGTAGGCTACCTTAGAAGTGTAAAATGTGGCAAAAATATAAATTCAAGAGGAAATGAAAGAAGAGCAGATGTCGATGCACATAGCATATAAATTGTAACAAATCCTATTGATATTGGTTGATCCAATCCCTAGTTGGAGGTGATATCTTGGTATGTGGTTCTATTAATCAAAAAATATGTATCACCTCTAAGAAAAGAGGTATCACATATAGGAAAAGAGGATGACTATAGTTGCTTTGATTTATTGGCTTGCAAATTTTCCAATGTATAATAGCTTTCATGACAAATCTTAATCAACCACTTGGGATACTTTGGATCCTCTCAACCTCCATGTTCTCTTGTGGTTTTTGTTGGATGGGATATGTTTCTAAAGTTACAAGTTGGTTTGGATATTGGTGTGGAATATTTATTTAGTGGAGTTGTGGTTTTGTTTATCCTTAAGCTACCATCTCTATAAAATTATGCAAGCTTCCCATTGAAATAGAACAAATATTTTTCTAGTACTTCCCTATTCTAAATTTATAGGCCATTCCACTCTTGTACATACCAACTTATAACTAAAAAATTTAAGGCTATGATCCTTTTGGTATAAACTAGGTCAAGTGGTTCGCTCCCATCATGTGTCATCCCTTAAAGTACCCAGTTAATAGTGAAGGATTTGAGTTGTTCAAAATTTATTCATCTTCAATCATGCATTTGTACCTCATATTAATTTGCACAATTATCCTAATAATCCTCTAGATGTGGTTTATGTGCGTACAAGGGACCTATCCTAAGATGAGATCTCACATATCATTTTTTTTTTTAAATAATGTATACATGTGTGATGGTACATTTGGAATTTGATTATGGAATCTTTAATATTCTAATAATCTATAGCATTATTATAAGTGTAATGGCCCAAAGTGATTGGTAACACTACACTAGCCACATGTGTCTTCCTAAATCTCTTTTTTACCTCTATGAGTTATTTGCACATCTCAATCAACATCATTTTATCATTCACCAACCTTGGGAGTCTCAAGTGACATCCATCAAACCCTCTTACTCTGATGTAGGATATATTTTAGAATGTAATGAAGTAGTTTACATATTGGGATATGAGTTAAATCCTTCATTAGAAATATTGACTTCCAATTATTCCTTCAATGCTTGACCCATATGAAGTATTTTTTACTATACTCAAGGGTCAACTATGGGTATAAATCATATACCTTATGTTTTGGTCGTACATTGGCCAATTAAGTGAGACCCAAATAGATTCATTGTGTTTCCAACAAGTATACTAGGTATGTCTTTATGGAGAAGGTCACATTTGCCTTGACATTGGTGAGCTACCAATGTAGTATGTCATTGATGATGATTCCCCAATTGATGTATTATTTTCCAATGCACATGATGCTCACTACCATGAACATCTAGGAATGAAACTCCATATTGATCTTATTACCCACCACTCTATTGAGAATGGTGAGCATGTCAAACAATTATTCTTGGAAATTTGACTTGTAAATGTTTTTTTGAGTTTTTATAGACCTCTTATTTTCTGATTCAACAATCCATTGTTGATAATTGTGAGGTTTTTCTATAGGTTTTTTCCTGCAAGGTATATCCAAATTTTTAGCTCATATTTGCATAAGAATCCCTTAATGTAATATTTAAGGATAAATCCATGGAAGTACCATCAAGCTTGGCATCATAGCACCACATACAAACCATATTTATCTAGAGTCAGGACCGTAATGATGGGTGCATGTGAACACAAAAATTGAGTGTTGTATAGAGATAGGAAAACTAGTTTCCTTTGGTAGGGTAGTCATTTACAAGATAAAAGTTATAGGAGTGGGAAACACTAACATTGATTCTATTTTTAAACTCTTCCAAGTCCATGCACCCAATTTTCAATTCACCAATTTTTTTAGAATATTAGTCTCCAAAATATACATGGGATCATATCTCATGTATTTGAACTTCATTTTCATTGACTTACTATCATGAAAGGCTACTTCGACAAGGGAATAAATATTTACACGTGTCTAGTGGAACCAAATGTTTATATGGTTGTATAGAATAGGTCATGATGGTCATGCAAAAGTTTACTCTAGTTTTAATTTATTCACTAAGAGGTTATAGGGTCGACTAGAACTCTGGTGTACTAAGGGTACTTTAATATTACATCATAGGTAAAAATACCTTAAACATGCTCTAAATCCTCTAAAACTTGTATCAGTATAGCATACTAGGAAAAATGAATATTTTGACTATTTTTGGTAAATTTTCACTTTTGTAGGAGAAAATAGTGGAAGAGCAGAGGTTTTTTGCCATACAGGTATAGGATCAACTATTACTTTAGCATATCTAATATTTTTACCAAAATGGTTATTATTGGAGTGATTTATAAGCCTCAAGGGGCCTTATTAGCATGATTGGGCTATGATGTACCATGCATGTCATGCCCCCTCCACCAAATCAATTATAACCTACAAGCACAATAGGCATGATACCATGAATCAATTTTTTTGGGCCATAACTTTGCATATGTTGTGCCCATGGGATCGAGTCATCCTAGCCACATGGACATGAAGTTGCACCTATGCAGACTAGATGTGTTTTATTATTTGGTGCATTTAAAGGTTTGGATTTATTTTCCCTATTGGTGATCAAGGCATGAAAATGTGTTTTTAACTTAAATTAAAATAGTTATATCTGACAACAAAACTATTTCCACAACTTAGACTTCAAACTAAACACTTTATGTTGACATCAAAACTAGGAAAGTTGAACCAGGGATATTATGGTATCAACACTTTATGTAGACATTTCATATGTTAAAATTAAGGAGACTGACATTATGATTCTCTTAGTAAGAGGAAGTTCATTACTTCATCATCTCATTTTAGGTTTGATTTAAAAATTTTAATTTTAGAACAATATAAAAATGACAAATTCTATGTCAAAGTAACTTCAATATTGACAAGAATTCCCTTAGATAAGAGGCATTCTAAACATACTTTAGATTACGATGGAATTTCAATGTTGCAAAGAATAATATTTGTGCCTTTTTTAGGTAACCTTAGGCAACAAATCTTGGATGAGGTTCATAATTCACCTTATTCTGCTCATCCATGAGTTACTAAAATTGTCCATGAACTTAGAAAATCCTTTTTTGGCCAAGATAAAAAAAATGCAAAATATTTCATGGAAAAATACCCTAAATTCCAAAGATTAAAGGAAAATCATATTCATCCTAGAGGACATTTCTAGCCTCATGATATATCAAAAACTAAATCAGTTTTGGTATCCATGGATTTTATGTTTATATTTCCAAGACCCTGAAATAGACATGATACAATTCTTGTGTTGATGGATAGGTTAACTAATGTTGATCATTTTATTCCAAGGAAAATTGAGGATTATTTTCTTGAACTTACATCAATATCTGTTAAGCAAGTTGGTTAACTTCATGGTGTATCAAAATTGAACATTTTTGATAGAGATAAACTCTTTACTTCAAGGTTTGGGTAACCTTGATAGTAGCCTTTAGGATTTGGTTTAACTTTAGTTCAACTTATTATCTAGAGATAGATGGTAAAAATGAAAGGGATAATCAAGTGGTTGAATACATATTATGTATATATATTATGAATCAATAAATTAAATGGGAGGACTATCAAAATTTATTAGATTTCTCTTTCAAAAACACTTGTCACTTTTCACTCAATATGGCCCCATTTAGCCTATTTTAGTAAAAAGTGTATAACTACCCACAACTGGGATGGTTTGGATAATGGGTAACAATTAGACCTAATATTTTGCATAATTATGATAATTAAATGTAATTTAATCACCCATGTCTCAAATAATCCTTTGATATATGAATTTTAAGTCGATGATAAGGTATTCTTGATGGTTACCCCAAGAAAAAGTTCAATAAAATTTGGGAAACTTGCAAAACATGCTCCTAGATATGTGGGTTGATTTGATTTACTATAAAGTATAAATTTGATTGTTTAATTTTGTCTCTCCATCCTTGTTTATCATAGATCCATGATTATTTGAATATTTATTTACATAGAAATATATTTTTTATCCCACTCATATACTTGATAGAAAAAATATTCAAGTAGAGGACAAGGGTTCCATTCATCTAGAACTAATATGGATTCTAGACCAATGCAACATTGAGTTGTGAAAAATATATGTTTAAAAAATGTTGGTCTAATGGGACTAATTAAGTGAAATAAGTAATACATGATAATATTGAATTATCATGTATATAAATTATCCTCACTTGTCATATAATGTACTAGGCTAGTGCATATTTATGAGGGGAAAGATGTAATATCCACCTTTTCAGCATATGATGG
Source organism: Torreya grandis (assembly GCA_037957365.1). Lineage (NCBI taxonomy): Eukaryota > Viridiplantae > Streptophyta > Pinopsida > Cupressales > Taxaceae > Torreya > Torreya grandis. The sequence goes on from JARHVA010000278.1 coordinate 4,799,760, forward strand.
TATTGAGACATTATTATAATTTTATAATTATATTTATCGATACATTGATTATGACATAATTAATTGTTATCTATCATTATGAATAATTTTTGTTTTATCACTTTTAATTTTTGTTTACACTTAACTTTATTTTGGTTTTATTAGTCTATAGAATTCGTTATGTTGATTCATGTATACCTTTTTTGAAAGATGTTATTGATGGATTTTTGGTGTATATTTGTGTGTGTAAAGGAACATGATATAAATATCAATCATGATTAGGGTGACATTGATTGATCATGCCATACACCACTATTTTCATTTAAATTATAATTTTTACATTTTCTTGGGTTGTCTTGGTTTGATTTTTTATTTTTATTTTAAATTTGTTAGAAGATTAGTTGTATTCTATTTTTTTATCAATTTATCACATCTTTATGACCAAGTGATTCACTTAGACTTGGTCATGATTTTCTTATATTACTTTGGTCACATCAAAAAATTTAAGGAATAATCCTTTCACAACTCTCATGTTATGACATATAGAGCATGTCATATATAATAAGTGGTTTAAACCAACACTTAGGATCCTTGAAATTGATTTTAGTTGCTTAGTTTTCTTAACTAAGGAATTTGATTTATTTTTAAAGTATTAAATCTTACTTGGGTAACCTCCCATGAGTGATTGGAATGGGATATTATGGACAACTAGTTAAATTGAAATTAAACTAGAATTAACATGGTAAGTACAAAAATTTAGAATGGTAATTTGGAACCATGGTTAAGCTCAATCATTAGGTTATTGACCTAATTTATTGGAAGAGACTATTCTTCATTTATGAATAATGGATATGTATTTGTTGTTGGTTTTGGTAGTGTATTTTTATTAGTGTTTATGGATTTTTTGATGCTTTATTACATGGATACTCACCATGGCAGTAGCTTAGAGAGGTTAGTGGAGGTTAGCATAAGACTTAGACATATTTTTTGTAGGAGTTGAGGGTACATTAAAGGAGGTGAATCTCATGTTGCCAAAAATAACACAATAGTTAAAAATGAAACTAGAATCTCACTTCAAATTTGGATATATATGGTTGTGATAGTTAATTTTTTATTGAGACATGAAGTGGACACAATTATGAAGGAAAATAAGTGGAGGTAGGTTTGGTGTGATGTTTTCATAAACAAGTTTGAGATTGTCTTGTTGCTTCAAATGGCTTCTTGTATGATTTAAAACTCTTTATAGGCATGTGTTCCCTTATTTTTATTTTTATTTCACATAGATAAATTTTAAATACCAAAATAATTTTTATTTTAAAATAAAAACTTGAATAGCTCTGAGCCAGTTGTGGATAAATGTCTGAGATTTATGTTTTTTTTTACACATTAAGTATTTTTAATGTAGAGCCTATTCATATAACCTTTTATAATATTTACCTTGGCTCTGAATTCTAAGAATTTGGTCTTTCCTCTAACCTCTGATCTCTGATTTTATTATTTCAAGTACTTGCCTTCTCTTAAACTCTCTTTCATGATCCCTCTCTTCACTAGGTTCAATAGCCTTATTTGTGTGCTTGAATACCTATCATCCATCTTTCATACTTCTCTAAATTATCTCTCTCATCATTATCCTTATATCATTCATATATTTCATCTCTATACTCTCCCTTCTTGGTTCTAACTTATCTCTCTCTCTCATGGGGATTCATAGGCTTGAAAGCTTGTGCATGCTCTCATGGTTCTTAATTCCCCAAATAAGATTCATATGATTCTCAACTTGATTATTTTAAATCATTTTACATGTCCAAACAAATATCCCAAACCTCAAACAATAATTCTTTCATAATCTACCCTTTTCTTCTTTAAGTCTTCTTTCTTTAGTAGCCCTATCAAAGCACAAATCTAGATGGTACAAAAAATATGAAAATCCTCCATGCAAAAAAATAAAAATTTAGATACCCTTTATCTTTTTATATTTTCTCATAAGTATTCAATTTCCAAATCTCAGTATAGACCACCTAACTCAACTAGTCTCTTAACCAATTAGATCTCTCTTATGCCTAGTTCAATCCTCAATCAAGAATACCATATTGTACGGTCATGAATCATTTCAAAACCTTTTGAATATATTAGAGAACATTTAATAACCTTTGATTACAATTTTTATCAAATTCCAAAGGTGGAAACTCAAGTTATGATAAATGCAAGATTTAAAACCCTAGGTTTATGTTTAGCAGGCCTATAGGTGGTTGAGAGAATACAAGATGTAATAATTTAAATTTTGGGATACTTAATACTTTAATAATACCTGAAATAGGTCTTCCCCACATTCATTAAACTTCTCCAACAATTATTTTCTCATTAAAAAACCTCAAACACCTTCAACAAGTAGATTTTTAGAATTTTGGGAATGTTCTTTAAGACTGTGTGTTATATAATGAAGATTTAGAATGATTTTTGACCATTAAGTGAACTCTGAGAATAAAATAAGGTTGTCTTAATCAAATAGAGATACTCTATCATATTTTTTAACTTTCCATCACTTGTATTAGACTCCAAGAAACAACTCTGTCATATTTTTTCTTGATTGTGTCCAAAATAGGATTCCTCTTAAGACTGCATGTAAACATTTTCCTTATATATTTCCCTCCTAAGGGTTGTCTGAGCTTTAAAATATATTTTACTTAATAAATACAAATTCGATGGACAGGTTGTGATTCACTCAATATAAAATCACTTCAATGATTATCAAGAATGTAAACTTACTTAACATTTTGGGACTGTGTGACTCAGAATTTCTTTTTTTTAAACTATGTTGTAGATTTACTCCTTTATCAATAAAATTCTTAAAGGAAAATATACCTTGTAAATAATCTAACAATTTTATATTGTTCATAGGATTCAAATCACATAAAATGTTCTCAAATATCTTTTTTTATTCATTTAATTCCTTGTTCATGTAACAATCACAACACAAAATTTATAAGGGAAAGGCAAAGTTATTTTGTTTCATTGATATTTCTTGTTCTTTATTACTCTCCTTCTCAATACTTCAAGTATTTATTACTCCTAAAAACTCTCCCCTTAAAATAAGCATTTTTATTCTTCTTATCACACCCCTAAACATACAAACAACTTCTTTTTCTAGCCAACTTCATGCAAGTGGTAGTTACAAATGTTCCATTATATGCATGTTAATACACCTCTACATACCCTTTAGGGTCAAATAGGTCCATTACAAACATTAAACCACCTTTTTATTTCATCCAAGACTCCAAAATACTTCACAACCTTGTTCAAGAAATTCAAATTTTCAAAAGAAACATTTATGGCAGGAAAACCTATAGGAGCTAATAACACACCAATATAAGACTCTTAAAGACTTAAATTCCACCTGTGGGTCCCTAAAATACCCTTAAGACCTATCACAAACTAAAAATGGTCAAAATGGACTCTTAAGCATACTAACACTTAATATCACCCTTGATGCTCTACATCAGTTTTCTTGCATGCTCTTAAAATTAGTTGTATATATGTTTATTATTTTTTAATATCCCTATACATGTTTATTATCATTATTCTTGAGCTTATAATTCTCATGACCTTAAAATATCCAAAGTGGTTTATTATATATATATATATATATATATATATATATATATATATATATATATATATATATATATATATATATATATATATATATATACAGTTTTTTTAATCATTAATGAGGTTTTAATTCTTAAACCTACTCATTATTTAGTTTATTTTTGGGTAAGGTGATGGGTTTGTGAAATTGTAATATCAATTTTATAAATAGTTTGAAGGCTATCGATCTTGTGAGCATACTTGTGACTCTTCTCACTTTTTCCTAAAACCTAGAATGTGTATTTCATTATTCTTATTAAATTTAAAAATAGGGACTTTTGATCTTAATAGTGAATAAAAATCTTGATTACATAATCAAGAGGAAACTATATATTAAGGGCATAAAAAATTTCAAGTACATATTAGTTTTTGGAATAGTTTTAATTAATATGAATGGAAGGTCTTGATTATGTGTTTAGTTTATACAACTTCTTTGGTGATTTACAAATAATTTGAGAATGAATAGTTGTTAGGTGTAAAAATCATTTTCTTTTTTATAGTGTGCAAGTTTTACTAAGAATTGAATTACCCTAAACCATATTACATTTTAGTGACTCATGTAGTCATATGAGAGACTTGTACTTCAAATTGGCAGTAAATCATGCAAAATTCATTAGTGACTTATTTAATACATGAAATAGAATTGCAAATATGAGTGACTATAAAATAATAACAAGATATGTATTCCTTCATAAAAGTGACTCATAATCATACATATCTAACTCATATAATTTATAAATTAAACTCATTAAGGTCATGTGACATGGCTATATGAAGTAGATCATTTTCCTTCTCTCTTGGATAAATTAGTAGTTTGCAATTTTATGCATGTTTTAATTAAATAATGGTTTACTATAGGGAAAAAAGTGATTTTAATTGAGTCTAAGCCCATAATTCTAGAATATAGTTGGAGATTATGTTAGAAAGTGTTGCATGATCATCCATTTCAACACATAATCTTGCATCAACTAGAAATACGGGTAGGATTTTATGCAATTTTTTGTGGGTTTACATGACTTGTTGAAAATGTTGACAATGTTTTACATGTTAAAGTGGATAAAGTTTAGTCTTAAAAACATCATCAGAGTCCCAAAATATCATAAATGTCAAGTGGATAGGTTTCAATTATCTCCCAAAAAACAAATTGACCCATTTTTAATAAATGAAGAACCATAATTGAATGTAGGGGGCATTTACAAAAAAATGGTCAAAATTCATTTGTGGTTATGAAACCATTGGTCTACAATAATTGACTTTTTATTCTATAGTGAAATATTATAAATTCATTTTTTGACACAGGGATTATTTTGCAAGGTAGAGAGAAATCAAAGAGGCCTTGCAAGATTTTAGTGCCACAGAGGTGAGATTAAAATCCATTTCACATGTTTTGGGTGTCAGTTATGAAGGGTTGGAATGGAATTATCTCCAGTAAATAGATAATCTTGTAGAGCTTGTAAGTTTGGTGTGTCTACAATAAAGTATGTGTGTGTAACCATTCTAGGAGAGAATGAGATCATATTGTTTTTGTCATTTCATAGTTATATAGGAAAGGAAGTGTGTGTATCAAATTTATATAATAGAATAATAATCATTCAATAAAAGGTGTGTGGTTGCTACTAAACTATTTCCATGTCTAAATAGAGTCCCTTTGTGATAAAGTGTGTCTATGTTGAGGAGTAAGGAAATGATTATTTTTCCCTCCCTTGTTCTTGTCTATGCCATTGGTATCAAATCAAGGTTGTGCCTTAATGGGTTGAGTGTGTGAGGCTCTAGTTAATTCAAGTTATAGGTTGTAAAAAATAACCCTACATAATTTTTTACCCTAATTAGGATTAATGGGTAAGATTAATCTAATTAAGATAAAAATTTGAAAAATAATTTAGATCAATAGATATGGCGTTCAATCATACATCTAAATGTATATGATAGAGATTGATAATTTTGATTTGATAAGGGAATATGATAAATATGGAAAATACAAAAGATATTATGATACTTAGATTTTCTAGTTGACTATGCCTATATTCTAAAATTATAAATTAGGGATAAGCATGCTTGTGGTTCGATCAGTTCAGGAACTAAAATATGTTGCTTGTGTTGGGTCAATTAGACATAATTAGGTCAGTATTGTTGGTATATAATAAACTTATGATCAGCAATTACCTGTGTGAAAGTGTGACACGTTGACTATATAGTCACCTATGATTGCCTTTTTTTACTCTATGTTTATGATCTTGAACCTTGATCAGCCTCCTTTTCCTTAAAACTCTAGATGTGCTTGTGACAGATAAAAACTTTTAAAATATGGGTGAAATTATAATGGGTTGAGTTGACACAAATCACCCCTATCTGATGATTACCAATTGCCTATGTATCATATACTCCAAGGAGGGAAATCAAGCCACATGCAATTCTCTCACCTAGTGTGATTATGAATTTTTGCTCCCTTGCTATATGTATGTAGATAATGATTAAATTTAGTACTTTTCAATGCTTACTCTCAATTACATTTTGAGTTCTTGAGACTTTTCTTGTGACTAATCTTAGTGAAAGGTATTCCAATTGGGAATAATAAGAAATATTTTCTTATTGTGCAATAGTGTATAGATGTATATTAGATAAGTGACATATCCTTTTGAAATGAAAGCTTGATTTGTATATATATGGATTAATTTGAATAACTCTTCATGCCTTAGACTTACTAGGGTGATGGGTTGACCCTAAGGATGGGTTTTATTTTATAAAATATTCATTATTGGGATTGGAATAGTTCCAACTAAAGGTTTCTATTGACTGGCAATAATAACTGTAATTGTCAAAACCGGTAAGTGTATAGGTGGACTCATTTGAGAGTCTAGAGTTGTTTGTGTAGGATATTTAGTATGTTATAAATAGATAATGAGGTTCATGTAGGTATATAAAAATAAAATTTAAGTGTTGACTAATATGATAACATGAAAGTGGTGAATTAGGACCTTGTCTAGGTGTTTAATTCATGCATGATATATGCATTTAAAGCTTTTCATTATCAAGCACTGAAGACCATATTTCAGTATCGACAAATGCCTAGTTTTATTCTAGTTAGATCGGTTCAGGAACTAAAATATGTTACTTGTTTAAGATCAATTCAACATAATTAGGTTAGTATTTTTGGTCTACACTAAAATTCTGATCAGCAGTGACCTATGTGAAAGTGTGACACATTAACTATATAGTCACTTCTGATTATCTTTTATTACTCTATGTATACAATCTTAAACCTTGATCAACCTAATTTTTCTTGAAACCTTAAATGTGCTTATGTGGGAAAGAATCTTTGAAAAAAAATGGGGGAAATTCTAATGGGTTGAGTTGACCCAAATCACGTCAATCTGACAATTGACCATTGCCTATGTATCATATAATCCAAGGAGGGAAATCAAGCCACACGTAATTCTCCCACCTAGTGTGATTGTGAAATTATGTTCCCTTGTTATATGTATGTAGATATTGATTAAATTTAGTACTTGACAATGCTTAATTTGACTTGGATTTTGAGTTCTTGAAACTTGGATTGTGACTATTCTTAGCGAAATGTATGTCCATTGGGAATAATAAGGAATATTTTCTTAGTGTGAAATAATTTATAGATGTATATTAGATAAGTGGCATATCCTTTTGAAACGAAAGCTTGATTTGTTTATATATGGATCCATTTGAATAATTATTCATGCCATTGACTCACTAGGGTGATGGGGATGACTCTAAATATGGGTTTTATTTTATAAAATATTCATTATTGTGATTGAAATGGTTCCAACCAAAGGTTTCTATTGACTAGAAATAATGACTGTAATTGTCAAAACTAGCTAGTGTATAGGTGGACTCATCTAAAAGCCTAGAGTTTTTTGTGCAAGATATTTAGTAGGTTTTAAATGGATAATGAGGTTCATTAGGTATATAACAAAAAAATATAAGGGTTGACTAATATGATAACAAGCAAGTGTGAGGATGACGCATTAGGACCTTGTCTAAGTGTTCAATTCATACATGATATATGTGTTTAAAGCTTGTCATTGCCAAGCACTGAAGACCATATTTAAGTATCTACAAATTACCACTTTTATTCTAGTATGTAATTTATAAATTAAAAGGACAAATATACCTTAGTATATACAACACACTATTGGTTTTGGGAAATGGATCCAAATGTGTAATTTAACTCCATAAAAACTTGAAATGAGAGTGAATTAGTTAATGTTTAATGTGAAACCTAAAATGCAAAATAACAATTTGAAAGATCAAGGGTTAGAGAAAGGTTTTGTGTTGGTAGAAATCCTTGTTGGAAATGATGCTTCCTTGAAGCATCACATATATTGTGCTTCCTTGTTGAAGCACATGGAGAGTTTGGGATGATCATACCCTAAACTTGTGAAATTGTACATGATCCTAGGTTTGGAAGGAAACATGCCCCAACCATCATGAATGTGGAATAAGTGCACAATGTACTAATCCAAATAACTATATATTAAAAATATTGATAGAGTTGGGTGGCTAGGTTCAACTCAAAAATAAAAAACTATGCATGTAAATGAGAGAACCAATCAAACAAGTTTCGCTAAAAAAAATGAATCAACCACTGAATATGGATTATAGATTCAAATGTAATGTTTCAATCTAACTCAATTAATTTTGATCCATGTAAAAATAAAAAATCATGATCATAATATAATGAAATATGTTCATGCCCCCATCATGTATGCAAGTTTTAATAAGTGTGAAGTGGAATGACAACCATTTTTCATTCAACTATAACTATGTTAACATTTATATGTGCATGAACCAATATCATTCCCCTTAAATTTGTACCAACTAATATATAATATTATGCCTCTATATGATGAATTTGAGAACATGTATCTTAAATGTGTGTGAGTGTGAAAATCTAAAAAAAATCATGTCAATTATTTTGCATATGCCAATGCCTATGCCACTGTACTTTGTATCAATGTGCCAATGTTTGTCATTAATCTAAAATAATTTGATATTTAAACCATCTGAATCTCTAAAATATGTGAAACATGTACCTTGATTTTATTTTATTCTCATGGAGGCCTATGTCTCTAATATAATCCCATTATAATTCCCACCTTTTTATATGAGGGATGTATCATGTAAGTCACTCATCTCAAAATAAGAATGAATTTATCATGTCATGTGCAAAGATAACATAATTTATTATCATTTTATCATGTGTAGAATATGTTTATCATTGTAATTTATATATAAATCAAGGCATGTATGTAACATATGGAATGCATGACATGTCAGTGTTATGTCTAGATAGGTATATCAATGAAGCATTCAATATAAGTATCTTTGAATAAGACTATGCAATAATAGTGCATAATAGAAATCATGGTACCCCTCAAGGCAGCAAGTCAAAAAACACAAGTCTTAGTTACAACATATAGGCCAAAAAGGCCACATACAAGGGACATAATATGTCACAATAATCAAGGCTAAAGGCCACATGTAAGAGGACATTAAAAATATCACAAACAAGGTATCTCAATGGATGTCACATTAAACAACACCAAAGGCCACATGAAATAATCACACACAAAGTACTTAATCATGTAAAAAAGTAGCAACATTAGTGAAACATAGAATAGGGGACTAATCTATACCACCCATATGTATCAATGTCATATCATAGTAAAATGACATATCATGTCTCACTATATAAAAAATGAGTAACTATCAAGGCATATGTAAATAGTAAAGGTGGATTAAAATGGTACAAAGGTCATAAAAAGATATAACCTATAATATTGAAACCTATGGAACAATATACCCTGATATAGACATAACCATTATGTTAAGGGAAAACCAACATCTATATGTCCATGTGTAACATGTATGTCCAGCATAGCACTTTGATATCATGAAACACGTGTGTATGTAAATAATATGCCATTTACCAAAAATATGATAAATAAAATATGTAAAAATGGAAACTAGCCATCATGTCATGATTGGGTCTCAATTTTAGATGTTTTGAATATTTGAATGTTTTTGTATTTTCTAATTTTTTTTTTTTGTATATTTTTAGAATATTTAATATATGACACCAAGGTTACACCATCATGAGACTATGTTGCATCTCCCTCCCCTCTATATACATTGGATGGGTTTCTCAGCCCTCTATATATATGGGGACCAACTTAGGCCCTCTTGATATATGGGACCAGCTGGATTGGGATAATACTATGGATATAGGGGAAACACTTAACCTCAACCTTGACCTTAACCTATTGGTATAGGCTATATAGTTCTCAGTCACATCCATCTATTGTCAAGAGATGGCCTCCAACTTACTCTAATGAAATAATGTATAATATCAATGCAAATACATGATGTTCATAGCGTTCCTCATATGATTCCATTCAAGTGTAGCTAATTGATAGTCTCATGTACCTATCTTCTCTATAATAAATAATGAACCCAACAAATTTGGCTTAAATTTTCCCATAATATCTTAAAATGAATGGTGTTCTTTTTATTTTCCTTTATTACCCATATTCTCCTTGATATTATTATGATAAACTTTAAGATTTTCAATGCCATGTATGCATCTATCATCTAGTGTTTTTAATTCATGCAATTGCTTCTCTCGGTATTCATTATCTTTGATTATGTATTTTAAATAAAAGTACAAAGAGAGTATCTCTAATTATAAAGGTAAAATTAATTCTATTCCATACACCATATAGTAAGGTGTATCCCTATTTGGTGTGTAAACACTTGGGTGATAAGCCCATAGTGCATAAATAGTCTAGTTGTGCCAATCTATGACATTCTGGGTTACTCTTTTTCTCAATATCTTCATGAGTGTTTTATTTAATGCCTTTACTTATCTGTTACCCTACCATTAATATGGTATAGAAAATGTATGATGGATTTTATATTTGGCATAAAATATTTTAACTATTTTTTTCTTGAATGAAGGCCCATTATTTTTGACAACAAATAAAGGTAGTCCAAATAATTATATGATTATTATCATTCAGATTTGCATATATCTTCTCCTATAGTTGAATATAATGATACATTTTCTACCCATTTTGTGAAGTATTATTAGCTATAAGTATTTTTTTTGGCCTTCTGATGATTTTGGTTTTGTCTTTCTAACCAAGTTAAATCCCCAATTAGAAAATGGCCATTTTGAAAAAATAGGTTGTAATTATTTTGAAGGAGAATGATTTACATTATTATACTTATGAAATTTTTGACAAAACATAACATGCTTTTGGAATGCTTTCCTCATTCTAGGCCAATAGTATCCTTGTCTTAAGATTATATAATATAGTTATTTTCTACTAAAATTTCCACCACATTCACGATTATGGTATTCAAGTAAATCAACTTTAGCTTCATTGCAACTAAGGCACCAAAGTAATTTTTTATGAAAATATATTTTAAATAAATATCCTCAAATTAACACATAACACATTGATTATATTTTTTATTTGTGTTCATAATGATGTGTAACATTTTTTGGGATAAAAACTCTTTATATAAATTTATATATGTCATTGTACCATTTTAAATTCATTGTACTACTTGATAGGTCCTTGAGAGCTTATACTTTTACTAAAGAAATGGATGGATTGTGTAACTTTATAATAGTAAAGAGTGCATGAACATCATTAATGTCAATGGAAATCAAATAAGTTGTGTTAGCCATGGCATGGGCATGCCAATTATATTTTTGTTGTATGCTTGGTATCGAAAAAGAATCAAAGTGTGTTTGTAATCTGTATATTAGTTATTTGTATGTGATTAACTTTTCTTCCTTTATTTGATAGACATATAAAACTTGATAAACTAGCAACTAATAATCTCCATATACCTATAGTGATTTTATCTATAATGTGAGGTGTAAATAATCTTAGTATAAATTCTTCTTATTATAATATGTTATGTGTACATATAAAGCCCAAATGATGTGAAAATGGCATAGGTTAACCTTGAGGTGTAATAAAGACTATACCGACACCAACACGTGTGAAACATTTGGATCCACCAAAGCACATGGTCCATATGTCATCATCTATGTGATATGAATCAAATTCATCTCTAAAACATCATTACTTGGTAATGTATCTAGTATGGTGTTGCATCTAATTGGTCTACAATAACTTGTCCTTTAAGTGATTATTGATACACAATTTTTAGATCAAATTCCATGAGTAACATTACCTAGCTCATTATGCATCATGATAATTGTGTTTTTGACATAATAATTTGAGTGGATAAACTTTTTTTTTAGCATCATAATTGATTTTAGGTTGTCATCGATGTCAAAGAGAGCATGATTCATAGTGCATTAATGACAAAGTGATCAAATTAATATCTTAGAGAATATATGGCATATGTATAGATCAATAAGGATAAATAATAAATTGTGAGGCATCCATAGAGGTCTTGGTGAAGTTTTGGTGTGTCATCTAATCATTTGGTAAGAGGAACATGCATATTCTAGCTTAAGATAATCCAAACCATTATTGCACATCATGCAGATATGAATGACCCAATAAGCTTGCACATTTAATGTAGGTAATCAAAAAGTCAACTAAGGTCAAAGTTTTTCATGGATATGTTGTCTATAGTGCCAAGAAAGTACCCTAAAGATTTAGAGACTTGAAGTGTTTTCTAGCTCAATTTATCAACCTTCAAAGTTGCTCTTGCAGACTGTGATGGGCCAGAGATCGTCAAGTTTAAATATGTTGAAGTCTGACATCAAAAAGTCTAGATAGATCTAATGGTGAGCATTAATCAAATCAAGATCTAATAGTGAGTGTTTAATCTGACTAGATAAGGATCCAACAATGCACGTGATCTTGTCAGAAGTGATCCAATAGTGCATATTTGATCAATATGTCAAAGAATGCTTAGAAGATGCACAAGGCTACCAAGTGGTGAAATCTTATTAGAGTCAACTCATCAATGTGCATATAAGTCATGCATGTTTTCTAAGTGGCATGATCATGGAAAAAAGGATCTTAGATCAACGATGAGCATTACAAGATAATGACTAAGTTAATCCAAAGAGATCGATGGTACGTATTTATTCAAAGTTGTCAGGGAGCATGAGATGAGGTATGTTGATGTGGGTTTTATGCACAATTATAACCTTAATGAGGTAACCTCTAATGTTTTATAATCTCAATAGAGGTAAACTCCACTCCATGGCATGAGTTGCATGTATTCGGTCTATTACAACGTGTTGATGGAATAGCAAGTAGGGCATGCAAGTTATTGACAAGGTTTTTGGATGGAGGTGTGGTTCCTAAAGGATTATTAATCTATATGTAAATTGGATGGATGGTTGGATTCTAATATAGAGTGGGTATGTCTCAAAACAAAATCAAAAAAAGGAGGGAAGAATAAGGTAGAAAAGAAAGCTTATGTGGTTTTCAAGAATCACTCCCCTGGCTAGTTTTTAAAAGGACAAGTGCTCTCAAAAATAATGCTTATTACTAGCAGTGATTACACACACATAGTTAGACATGGATAATAAGTATAAGGAGATAAATATTCAATAAATTCATAGGCCTCAGACAAAGTTTGCTCCTTTTAGAGAAGTTGTTGCACACCCTTAATCAAGAGATTATGGCTTAGGCTAGTGAATTATCTAAGGCAACTATTGCACACATATAGAAAATTACATCCAAGAAAACACTCATGCACAATCATAATTATGAATCAATTTTAACTTTACTATCTTAACCAATATATTTACCAATCCTTCAATAGTTGTTATAAATATACAAATCAGTACTTCAATTAAAATAATCAAGAATCCATTTACAGCTTTTGCACACTAAATATTGTTAAAATATACAACCAAATAAAGTAACAACTAATTACATATAAATTATAAATAAATTACACAAACACATTCATTGACAATAAAAATTGATGTTGCTTCTATATTTAAAATTCTCTATAAAAAATCCAAGTTAGATTACAATTGTTTATATAGACTTGGGTAAGGGATCGCCTCATCCTCGAAGCTCATGCAAGGTTGTTACATGTGATATTCATAACATGAGTTATAATTATGGTCTAAAACTATATAAGATTCTACTTACAGTTATCCTTTTAAAATATCCTTTCCCAAAGCTATGCAACATGTGCATGTGCATGAAGATAGAGGCAATTTTTTATAATTATATCTCTAACTATATCCAAACTTCAGAATATACATCATTTATCAAAATTATACATGCCTCATTTTATAGGTTTTGAGAACAACCTATTGATCTTTTAGATTAGCTACCTTCAAATGTAATTTTGACATATGCATGAAGGACCAAAATTGCTTTACCAATGTTTTAAAACTAATGGTACTACTGTTAGCTATGACTAATCTGAACTATGCATTGCATGCTCTCCTAAACCTTTTATAGAATCTATATCTTTAGTTTTATGCTCATCATTTAGATTAAGACATTCATTTTCATACTCTAGCTTAACTATGAGACCCAATGTCTATTGATAAATATAGCTCAAGTGTCCAAAGATCTACGTATTCTATCCATAATGCCCTACTAGCTTTCAAAATGTGACACATGTTAACACCTTATTGAGTCTAGGATATTTGAAAATTACATGTTCATATTAGACCATCAATTTGATTTTTATTGAGTTAAAATAGTTCATATATCTTAGTGCTTTGACTCATTAAATCCTACAAGATTGACACTTGCCATTCCCTATTTTGCTCTACTTCATATGTGTGCCACTTGGTAGCTTCTTGGGGATTCTGAGCTCTATGTATTGGGTTCCCTACTTATTCCCATGGGTCATTGGATTTTTGTATTGGACTCTAATGATAGTGACACTTGTCATTCTCTTATTTTCTCTACTTCATATGTGTGCCACTTAGTAGCTACTCTAGGCTTCTAGGCTCTATGTAATAGGCTCCTTGCTTCTTCTTGTGGGTTATTGGATCTATGTATTGGGCTCCTATGATGGTGACACTTGTCACTCTCATGTATCTTTTAAATTTCAACTCACTCTCATGTCATTCGATCAAATGGGTCTGAGTGTACATGCGTCATAGGATCTTGGCTTAGACCGTTTGACTAGTACATGGGTATGCCACTTGGCAACTCTTTATTTAAACCAAAACATTTGAAAATTCTCCATTTATATCACACCATCAAATCCAAATGGGTAATTTATGAGTTTAATTTTGATGTTCACATGATTGTTAACTGACATCCTCATGACTGTCAAATGACATCCATACAACTATCAAATTTAATTTCATAAATTAATCATTGTTGAGGTGGTTACTAAGGTTAAATTTTATGTTTTCATGACTATCAAATAACATCCTTACAACCATCAAATGGCATCTGCATGATTGTCAAATTTAATCGCATACATTTGACACATTTCCACAATTAAATTTGACAATTGCACAATCATCAAATGACATCCTCATGACTGTCAAATGGCATTCATGTGATTGTCAAATTTAATCTCATAAACTTAACATGTGTCATTTCTTTGGGATTCCTTGTTTCTATAAATATAAGCAAAAAATGACTTAGCCTAATACTTTGAGAAATATGTATAAAGGATCCTTCATGAATATTCTAGCCTAAGGTCTTAGTATTAGTAAAATATGATTTGGACCTAGGCTAAGAATATATAAAAGAGATCATACATTTAATTTTGATGACCTAGTATAGAAAAATCTTATTGGGACCCTTGGCTAAAATCTTAAATTAAACTCAAGACATAATGAAAATGTTATCTAAGCAAGGGTACCACTTGATAGTATGGTATTGGTCTCGAGGTAATTGTTGTAGGGGGATTTGTTTTAGGATTTCTGTGTAGGGGAATTGTTTTGGAAAAATGTCCACAATAATTCTCATAAAGGTTCATTTCATCACACAAAATGTATGAGACATAAAGTCCACAAAAATTTCATTGGAGGAATTATTTAGGACAAAATGTATGCAAAAATTTTCTCAAAGACTCAATTCACTCAGATAAAATGTTCAAAGGAATGTTTAAAGGGATGGTCTCAAAAGCAATGAAGGGATTGATCTTTTAGACAAAATGTTCGAAGGAAGGGGTTAAAGGGAGAAATCTCTCAGACAAAATTCTAAAGGAGTTGGCCAAAGGGAAAAAAGGTCCTAGGACAAAAGTCCTAAAGGTAAGTGGTCACTTCAAAAAGGACTAAAGGGTCATTTTTAAAATGTATGAAGGGTCAGTTCGAAAATTACAAAAGGCATGTGCCCATGGGGGAATTGTTTTAGGTCTTTTGCGTTGGACAAAATGTTTGAGACATAAAGTCTGAAAGAATTGGCCTAGGGTAAAAGTCTCGAAGGATAGGCTCATAGGGCTAAAGGTTAATGAAAAAAGGCTAAAGGGCATGTTGCATAATTATTAAAGGGTAGGTTCGTTTACCTAGGTAAAATGTCTCAAACAAAATGTCCAAAGGAATGGTTCAAAAAGACAAAGGCACGGGACAAAAGTCCTGAAGGGTAGGTGTAGAGGGGAAAGGGCCTAGGACAAAGTCCCGAAGGGTCTTTTCAAAATGTTTGAAGGGTACTTTCAAAAAGTTTAAAGGGCACTTCTAAAGGGCCAAAATGGCCACAACAAAAAGGATGAAGGGTCTTTTTCAAAAGCAAAGGGGTACAGGACAAAGGATCCAGGACAAAAGTCTCTAAGGGTAAGTGGAAGGGATGAAAGGTATACTTCATAGCAAAAATACCTGAAGGGTCTAATTTTTAGGGTAGTTCCATAAGGAAAAAGGCCATTACAAAAGTCTCGAAGGGTAACCACAAATGTCCCAAAGAGCACTTTCAAAAGGTTAAAGGGTATGTTCATAAAGTCTAAAGGAATAGGTGTCCTTGACAAAACTTTTAAAGGATAAGTCAGAGGGAAAAAGAGCTCTCAAGACAAAAATTTTGAAGGGTATGTCTGTAGGGAATTAGGTGTATCAGGAAAATTATCCAAAAAACCAAATTCTATCAAGTGAAGGGACCATGGACCCAATTCCTTTGGGGGAATTATTTTGGATAAAATGTCTACAATAATTTCCTTGACATAGATAGGACCATGATAAAAGTCCCAAAAGAATAAGTCCTAAGAGGATAGCAAAGTTATCCCATGAAAACATAAGTTTGAAATAATTATCTTGAAGTAACAACCCTGATAGAATAAAATATCTAATCCATGTAAATACAATACCAATGCCATCTTGACAAAATATAAAAGGCCAAATCATGATCTTTTCCCATAATTTGCATAAACATATTGAAGAGCAAGCTCAAAATCAAGATAATAATCTAAAAAAAGTGGGTCCCCATTTCCTATGGAAATAAGGGGGATGTTGGGTACAACAAATGATGACTTATAGGGGGAATACTCCTGAGTATTCAAGAACCTAGAACTCTGGTTTGCAATCTCAAATCAGTCATGAAGTTTGCCACAGAAGAATAATTAAATCAGAAACATTAAATAAACTCCTAAGTTTATTCACATAACATGCTTGCCTTCAAATTTCTTGGATCTATGTGTGTCAAAATGTGTAGTTTATTTAACCCCTATTGTGATGAGTTTTTCAAAGGATTTTATGGGACTGTAGGTTTCGTTCCAGTATCTATTAAAGCTCAAAAATAAGGGAAGCTTAGGAATCACTCTACTACTAACCAAGCATCCATAGCCCTAATAGAGATAGCTTGGGCTCCTTATCTTCTCATTCTACTATTTTATTTTGATCATGATGCATGGTACATTAACCTTATTTCATCATTTGATCTTTTTTATTTTCTTGAAATTTTATTTTTCTCTTTTGAACCCATTGGTTCTTTCTTCTTTTGTTTGTATTTTGCTCTTCTTTTTTTCTTGAATGGAAAAGAGAAGAGATCTAGAACCCCAGTGAGCTAGTATAATTATAAAACAAATCATTACTATAACATCCCTACCAGCTAAATTTATACCTAAAATTATCACTTCCAATGGGTATTTAATGCGATAAGTGCATTTGATCCAATAAAACAAGAAAACTTTATAAATTTGTATGAAGTGTTTTGAGAGTAACTTCCACATGCCTGGTAAAAGTATTCAATTGTGACACCATTCAAAATAATTCATGATTACCTACCTTCATCTTAAAGACTCAAATACATATAAATACACCTAATCTATAAACTAGTCCCAAAAGAATTCAATATTTTAATTTTCTTGTTTTACACAAGTCATAAACTTAGTTGGTTTGGATTTTTACTTAGTTATAGTTAGAGAAAATGAAATTCTGATCATGAGAGAAAGCAAAGAACAACTAATCTAAGAACACATAGAAATCTAATCTAGAAAATAGGAAACTAATCTATGAAAGCAAAATACTGAAATCAAGAAAGATTAATCTAATGAAAACAAATGATAGAAAATAAGAAACCTAACCTATTCCTACTCTAAAGAAAACCCAAACAAGATGGGGGATGGATTTTGAAACTTTTTTTGGTATGTTTCTCACTCTTTGGTAATAATAAGTTTTTCCCCATTAAAGTTTTGAAATAGGTATGAACATCCTTGTATTCATTCAATAAAATTTTGAGCCTTTCCCTCATATTGTAGAACAAAAAATTAGGGTTACTCATTGGGACATCCCAAACATAATAAAAAAATAACTCTTCTCTATGATACATACATTCTAAAATCTCACAATTATTACTCATGTATTCAATAAAATGTAATTCAAACAAACAATCCTCAAAAGTACCTACTGAGATAGATATTAGATTTGACATGTAGTCTTGAAAGTCATAATCCTTTGTGAACTCATTATGGGAAAGGTCCTCAAATATAGAGTCAAAATCACAAGTATAATCATGAATAACATATTCCTCAAAAACTTCATCTAAAATCTCACTTTAAGTGTGACCTTTAATATTTGAATGAATCAATTATTGACTTTCTAAATCACGTATAAAAAATTTGTTTACCTGGGGCTCACTATTTCTAATTTTATGAGTGAGAGATTCATTAACTATTAATTCTAGAGGGATCATCTCATCCAATGCACGTTGTTGATCCTTTTGTTTTTATTCTTTCAAATAGTTATGCTCTAGAAGATATGCAACTTCATGGGCATCATATTTGCAATCAAAGGTCTTTGCTTCAATGTTTAGTAATGTTGATGTCCACACATATGGAGGTTCCTAGTCAATCACATAATTAACCATAGTGTCCTACACATTAGAGTTAGGCACCAGATCGAATTCAACATCTATCAAATCAATACATGAGCATATATGTGAATTAATTTAATTAGAAGGGAGCTCAAAAATAGAATCAAACTTATTGAGGGAAGCCAACATACCTTTTCCATTTACCCCATGATAAAGATACATACCTGCCTCAAGCATGATATAATCTAAAATATCAATATTAGAGCCTACATGATCAGAGGGGAATAAGTTAGGAACATAATCATCAAATTAATCTTCTAATAGAGATTCTAATGGAAAATGATAGTCACAAGAGTCATCAACACTATCTTCAGAGATAATATCTTCTTTTGCAAAGCAAAGTAATTGATCCTCTGCTTGGGCATATGTTATCTCATAGATTTGCTAAAAAGGTTGGAAATGTTCCTTTAAATTGACACTTTCTTTATTGCCATCATTTATTTCTTTAATTATCTCATCAAATACTATGATGGAATCAACATGATCCAATTCTCATAGCTTGATGGATTCCTCTTCTTGTTGTTAGTATCTCAATTTCTCCTGTAACATTGTAATTTTTTTGTTGATGGCTATAATACTTTTTTTGCCTCTTTTATGATCCAATCATCTCTCCATTTGGGATCTCTTGTTCCTTATGTATAGTGTTGGGATTAAAAGGAACCCTCCACTTTGTTCTAGTTTGGGCACAGTAACAAGCTTTCTATTTGGATAGATTTTGTATAATTCGTATCTAACATACCTACAGAGAACCTCATAGAAGGTGTTAAATTATTTTTTAAAGCATGAGCATCAATATTTGGACCAAATCATATCAAAAAATATTTCTCAAAATCACTAAAACTAGTAATATAACTAGGTGTCAACTCTGTAATCCAATCATGCATTTCTTCTCCCAACATGAAAGGGAAAAACCTACAGATTACATCCTCAAATTTTACATCTATAACATGAAAAGAATATGTGTAATTTTCAAGATGCACTTCAACATCTCTTGGGTGATTATAATGGAACCTAGGAAGGTATTTAAATGGTTCATCAGGGAAATCATGTTGAATACCTTGGATATCTATGGGTCCTTTGTCAATCTAATCTATTCTCTAAACTTTTAGTATAAAAAAAGGTGTTGGCCCTCCTTCTAGCATCAATTAATTATTGATGCAAGTTTTATGCACACCACAACCTTAATGAGGTAGCCTCTTCTTTTAGGATCTCAATAGAGGTAAACTCCATTCCAGGGCATGAGTTTTAGGCATGTGGTCTGTTACAACCTGTTGATGAAATAGCGAGTAGGGTATGCAAGTTGTTGACAAGGTTTTTGGATGGAGGTATGGTTACTAAATGATTGTGATTATATATGTGAATTGGATGGGCAATTGGATTATGATATAGAGTGGTTAGGTCTCAAAAAAAGGAGGGAAGGGTAAGGTACAAAATAAATCTTATGTGGTTTTCAAGAATCACTCCCCTGGCTGGTTTCTTAAAGGATAAGTGCTCTTAGAACCTATGCCTATTGCTAGTAGTGATTGCACACACATAGTCAAACATGACTAAAAATTCTAAGGATATAAAGATGTATGAAATTCACAAGCCTCAGATAAAGGTTTCTCCTTTTAGAGCATCTATTTCACACCCTTAATTAGGAGATTATGGCTCAAGCTAGTGAAGTATCTGAGGTAGTTGTTAAACACACACAAAAAAAACTACATCCAAGAAAGCACTCATTCACAATCAGAATTATGAATCAATTTGAACTTGACTATCTTAACCAATATATTTACCAATCCTTCAATAGTTGTTACACATCTACATATCATTACATCAATAAAAATAATCAAGAATCCACTCACAAATTTTACACACTAAAGATTATTGAAACATACAACCAAAGAAAGTAATAACTAATTACATATAAATTGGAAAGTAATACACAAACACATTCGTAGATGATCAAAATTGATGTTTCTCCTATATTTAAAATTCTTTGACAGAAATCCAAGTTGGATTAAAATTGTGTATATAGACTTGGGGAAGGGGTCGCCTCATCCTCCAAGTTCATGCAAGGTCATTACATGTCATAGTTATAACATGAGTTTAAACTATGGTCTAAAATTGCATAAGAGTCTCCTTACAGTTATCCATTTAAAATAACCTTTGCCAAAGCTCTGCAACATGTGCATGAGTATAAAGACAATGGTAATTTTTTATAATTATAGTTCAAACTATATGCAAACTTTAAAATATGCACCATTTACCAAAATTGTACATGCCTCTCTTTATAGGTTGTAAGAAAAACTTGTTGATCTTTCAGATTAGCCACCTTCAAATGGAAATCTGACATATGCATGAAGGACCAAAATCACTTTATCAATGTTTTGCAACTAGTGACACTACTATTAGCCATGACTAATCTAAATTGTGTGTTGCATGCTTGCCCATGCCTTTTATAGAATATGTATCTTCACTTTTATGCTCTCTATTTAGATTAATGCATGCATGTTCATAATCTAGCTTAACTATGAGACCCAATGTTTATTGATAAATATAGCTCAAGTGTCCAAAGATATACGTATTCTATTCATAATGCCATGTTAGATTTTGAAATGTGACATGTGTCAACACCTGATTGAGTCCAACATCTTTTAAAAGTCCATGTTGATCTTGGATCATTGATCTACTTTTTCTTGACTTAACATAGTTCATATATCTAGTGTTTTGAGTCATTAACTCCCATGAGCTTGACACTTGTCATTTCCTATTTTACTCTACTTCATATGTGTGCCACTTGGTATTTGCTCAAGGCTTTTGAGGTTTATGTACTAGTCTCCCTACTTCTTCCCATGGGTCAATGAATATATGCACTAGGCTCCCATCATGGTGATACTTGTCACTCTCATAGAGCTTTGACATGTCAACTCACTGTCACATCATTTGATCAAATGGGCCTAAGTAGACGTGCATCATAGGATCTTAGCTTAGACCTTTTGACTTGCACTTTGATCATGTTGGTATGCCATTTATCAACTATTCGTTTAATATGTGACCTTTGAAAAGTATCAATCCATCTCACACCATTGGATCAACTATAAAGATCAATGTGAACCATCAATCTATTGGGCCCACTTTTAAATCCAAATGGTTAATTTATGAGGTTAAATTTAACATTCATATGACCATCAACTGATGTCCTCACAAGCATCAAATGATTCCCACGTGACTATCAAATTTAATTACATAAATTAGTCATTACCGAGGTTTAATTTGACATTCATGTGAATGTCAAATGATGTCCTCATGATCATCAATTGATAGTTGTGCGACTATCAAATTTAATCTCATCAACCTGACATGTGTCATTTCTTCAGGATTCCCTACTCCTATAAATATAATCAAAAAATGACTTAGCATAATACTTTGGAAAATATGTATAAAGGATCATAAATGAATATTCTAGCCTAAGGTCTTAGTATTAGTAAAATATGATTTGGATATGGGCTAAGAATATATAAAAGAGCTCCTATGTTTAATCTCAATGACCTAGCATAGGAAAATATGATTGGGACCCTTGGTTAAAGTATTACATCATGCTCAAGACATAATTAAATGCTTTCTAAGCAAGGGTGCCACTTGGTAGTATGGTATTTATTTTAGGGCAATTATTATGAGGGAATTATCATGGGCTTTTTGTGCAAGGGAATTGTTTCAGACAAAATATCTATAATAATTCTCCTGAAGGATTTCATCAAACAAAATATTTGATGTTGGGGATCAACCAACAATGATTACACTTGTGAAAGCAATAAATGCAGAAATAAATCAGATAGATAAGTAACTAGAATGATAAATAGCACAGAACAAGAGATACAAGAAAACACCTTGAAAACTTGTATTAAAACTCTTTACAAAAGGAATACAATTGAAGAAACTTCTTTCTTCCACACCTCTCTCAGATGCACAAGATCTCTCACTAGATCTCTATTCCTCAAGAGCTCTCTCTCTCAAGTACAATCAACTCCAACAACCTAAATTGATGCAACTCTGTACTGTCCTTCAAACATTCACAATGTTCTACTCATACAATTCAACATACTAAGCTAAGAAGATCTTTCCTACATATAGAATTAGGAAACTTGAGCATGCTCTTACAATAAACAGTTAAGCCTCTTGAACAAGGGCTCTAAAAATAATCTTGCTAATAATAGAAATGTGAACTTAAGACTAAGACTTAAACTCATCATGCAAACACTCGCTTCCGTCCTCGGAAATAGCATTCTGGACACACAGGTGATCGACGCCGGTTCCTGCCTGTTTGCATGTGACCGTTGTCAGCCAATCCTCTACCGACGTCGACGTTCCTTCCACTACTCCTGATCGATGTCGGTCGCTCCTGACTGACGCCAGTGACTGTGTAAACCCAAAACTATCAAAGTATGCTCCTTGGTGAAGCTTTTAGCTCCACACCCTAACAATCTCCCACTTGGAGATAAACAGCTGCACCAGTACCTGTACAGCAACATCTTCTAGCTCCTCCATCTTCAACTCAATCATGAAGACCAACAGAAGTTGAATGAAGATTCAACTTCTCCTTTGTAACTGGCTTGGTTAACATATCAGCAGGATTACTATCTGTATGGATCTTTTCCAGCTTCAACTCACCATCTTCCAATACCTACTGTATGAAGTGGTACCTTAGCTATATGTTCTTGGTTCTTGAGTGAAAGGCTGAGTTCTTAGCCAAATGAATTGCACTCTGACTATCACTATATAATCTGCAACTCCCATGCTCCCTTCCAAGCTCTTCCATGAACCGTGTCATCCATATCATCTCTTTGCTAGCTTCTGTGAATGCAATATACTCTGCTTCTGTAGTTGACAAGGCAACAACCTTCTGCAACTTAGATATCCAGCTAACCGCCATTCCACCTACAGTAAAAACATAACCTATGGTGCTCCTCCTGCCATCCAAATCACCTACCATATCTGAATCTACATAACCATGTAGAGAAGTATCTGAACCTCCATAGCACAAGTGCCTACTGCTGGTTCCTCTCAGATATCTAAGGATCCACTGAACTGCTTTCCAATGTTCCTTCCCTGGATTGGCCATATACTTACTTACTACTCCCACTGCTTGGGCAATATCCAGTCTAGTACACACCATTGCATACATCAAACTTCCTATCGCGAAAGAATATGGAACCTTACTCATGTACTCTACCTCATCATGTGAATTAGGACATTGTTCTTTACTCAACTTAAAATGTCCAGCCAAAGGTGTGCTTACCGGTTTAGCATCCTGCATATTGAACCGTTTCAACACCTTGTCCACATAATCCTCTTGAGACAATATCAACCTATGATTTTTCCTGTCTCTCTTAATACTCATGCCAAGGATTTTCTTTGCTGCTCCCAAATCCTTCATAGCAAACATTTGAGCTAATTTCACCTTAAGCTCAGAGATATCCTGCATGTGTGATCCTAAAACCAGCATATCATCTACATACAACAATAAAATAATATATCTACCATTATCAAATCTCTTAAAATATACACAATGGTCAGATTGACATCTACTGTAGCCATACTCAGTCATAAACTTGTCAAATTTCAAATACCATTGTCTAGGAGCTTGCTTGAGGCCATACAATCTTTTCTTCAATCTGCACACCAACTTCTCCTTACCCTTGACCTCAAATCCTTCTAGTTGTTCCATGTATATTTCCTCATCCAAATCCCCATGAAGAAACGATGTCTTAACATCTAGCTGCTCAAGATGCAAATCCTCAAAAGCAACCAAAGACAATACAACCCTTATAGAAGTCATCTTAACAACAGGAGAGAAAATCTCACCAAAGTCAATACCTAGCTTTTGTGTAAATCCTTTCACAACCAATCTGGCCTTATATCTCATCTGTCTATTCTCACCTTCCTTCAACCTGTAGGTCCATCTGTTCTTCAGTGTCCTCTTACCAGCTGGCAACTCAACCAAATCCCATGTTTGGTTCTCTCTCAAGGACTCCATCTCCTCAACCATGCCACGCTCCCACTGACTCTTGGACTCCACCTGTAATGCTTCTTCAAAACTCTCTGGTTCTCCACCATTAGTTAGCAATAAATAGAATAAAGAAGGAAAATATCTAATTGGAGGCTTACTTACCCTTTCTGACCTCCTGATGGGTGTCTTAGACTCGTTCTCAACATGCTGTCCACCCAAATTTTCTGACAGTGATTGACCTCAGCCACCTGTAGACCTGTTACTGGCCGACACCAGTTCTTTCTGGCCGACGCCGGTGCCTGTCCTACTGACATCGGTCTCTGTATGACCGACATCAGTTTCTGTACTGCCGACACCGGTTCCTAACCTATCGACGTCGGTCTCTGTGTTTTCCTGCAAGTGATTATTTCTTTTTCCTGTGAGCTCATTTTGGACCATCACTTCGTCCAATTCACCATTGCTCTGCCCAGATTGATTCAGCTTCCTCATCTGATCACTATACATCACTTTTTCATTGAAAACAACATCACGGCTCCTAATTACCTTGTTAGTTCCTAGATTCCAAAATTTGAAACCAAAATCATCTGAGCCATAGCCAATAAACGTGCACCTCATAGACTTAGCATCAAGCTTCTTTCTATTTTCCTTATCTACGTGCACAAAGGCTTCACAACCAAAAACTTTGAGATATGAGAGATCTACCTTTTTACCTGTCCATGCCTCTTCTAGAATTCCACCATCCAGAGCTGTAGAGGGTCCTCTATTAATCAGGTACACTGTGGTGTCAATAGCTTATGCCCAAAACTCTAAGGGCAACCCAGCATGCAATCTCATACATCTTGCACACTCCATGATTGTTCTGTTCATCCTTTCAGTAATTCCATTCTGCTGAGGTGTCCTTGGAACCATCCTTTGCCTATAGATTCCGTGTGTGTAACAATACCAATTAAACGTAAGACTGTAGAACTCACCGTCATTGTCAGATCTCAAGCACTTCAATCTTCTGCCTGTTTCATTCTCAACCATAGCTTTTCAAATCTTAAAAGTCTCAAATACATCAGATTTCTTTTTAATACAGTAGATCCATACCTTTTTTGTAGCATCATCTATGAATGTAACATAGTACCGTGATCAACCAATAGAAGCTACCTGAGCCGGTCCCCACACGTCTATGTGAACAAGCTGCAACTTATGTCTTTTCTTAGTAGACCCAGTCTTGAGAAAACTAACCCTTTTCTGTTTTCCAAATACACAATGCTCACAAAATTCTAGATCCATACTTTTCAAATCTAAAAGCATACCTTTAGACTTAAGAATTGACATCCCCTTCTCACTCATGTGGCCAAGCCTTGAGTGCCACAATTTAGCATCCACATCTGAAGTAGATAATACAGAAGGAGATTTGTTAGTAACACAATTACACAAATAGAGAGTACCTTCTCTCTTACCTCTGGCCATAACAAGTGCACCCTTGGTAACCTTCCAAGATTCTGCTGTGAGAGTTACTGTACAACCCTCATCTCCTAACTTTCCTGCAGAAATCAAATTTCTCTTCAAGCTAGGGACATGCATCACATCTCTCAACACCCATGTGTTTCCATTCTGCATCTTTAGCTGCACTTTACCTTTGCCAATAATCTTACAAGGCTCATCATCCCCTAAGTACACTATTCCAAAATCTCCATGGATATAGTCACTGAAATATTCTCTGTTAGGGGTAGCATGGAAAGATGCACCAGAATCTAATACCCAAGATTCTATATTATTATGCAAAGAGAAAATTAGAGCATCTTGTGTAATACCTGCAACCTTTGCCTCTTCCTTTCCTTCGTGCTGATTGTCCTCCTTAGGCTTTGACCAGCAATCTCTGCTTATGTGCCCCAACTTTCCACAGTTCCAGCATTGTGGCCTCCTGCCATTTTTGGATTTGGATCTACCTCTCCCCTTAGACTTAGATCTTGATCTCCTCTTGCTCCTTTCTTTTTGCCTTCCCCTGCTCTCGAGATTTAAAGCGTTCCCTGATGTTTCCTCTGTGCTTTTCCTGTGAATTTCTTCATTCAAGATAACACTAACAACATCCTCTACTTTTAAAATATTTGAAGCAAATGCAGTATTAGAAACTGCCATTACCAAGCCATGCCAGCTTTCAGGAAAAGAACATAATATTAAAAGAGCTTTTATTTCATCATCAAATACAATATTGACTGAACTTAATTGATTAACAATTCCATGGAAATCATTCAGGTGATTAGATACAGATCCACCTTCTTGCATATGCAAATTAAATAACTGCTTCATAAGATATACCTTATTAGAAGCTGAGGGTTTTTCATACAAATTTGCTAACGTAGTCATTAACTCTACCGTTGTTTTTGCCTGTGATAAATTAGATATCACAGTGGATGCTAGACTCAGTCTTATAGACCCCAGAGCCTTTCTGTCAAGAACTTCCCATTCTTCATCCTCCATGTCCTTGGGCTTCTTTGCAATCCCACCTAACGGTAAGTAAATATCTTTCTGATACAGATAGTCCTCTATCTGCATTCTCCAATGTTGATAGTTCTTGCCATTAAACTTTTCCATTCTCAACTTACTTTCTTCTGCCATTGCTTCTCCCACTCAAATAGAAATCCCTACAGAAACCCCTGTGAGCAACCTGTAATCCAAACACACTACACAAATTTGAACCACCTGTTAGTGAACCTGAGCTCTGATACCACTTGTTGGGGATCAACCAACAATGATTACACTTGTGAAAGCAATAAATGCGGAAATAAATTAGATAGATAAGTAACTAGAATGATAAATAGCACAGAACAAGAGATACAAGAAAACACCTTGAAAACTTGTATTAAAACTCTTTACAAAAGGAATACAATTGAAGAAACTTCTTTCTTCCACACCTCTCTCAGATGCACAAGATCTCTCACTAGATCTCTATTCCTCAAGAGCTCTCTCTCTCAAGTACAATCAACTCCAACAACCTGGATTGATGCAACTCTGTACTGTCCTTCAAACATTCACAATGTTCTACTCATACAATTCAACATACTAAGCTAAGAAAATCTTTCCTACATATAGAATTAGGAAACTTGAGCATGCTCTTACAACAAACAGTTAAGCCTCTTGAACAAGGGCTATAAAAACAATCTTGCTAATAATAGAAATGCGAACTTAAGACTAAGACTTAAACTCATCATGCAAACACTTGCTTCTGTCCTCGGAAATAGCATTTTGGACACATAGGTAATCGACGCCAGTTCTTGCCTGTTTGCATGTGACCGTCGTCGGCCGATCCTCTGCCGATGTTGGCATTCCTTCCACTACTCCTGACCGACGTCGGTCGCTCCTGAGCAACGTCGGTGACTGTGTAAACCCGAAACTATCAAAGTATGCTCCTTGGTGAAGCTTTTAGCTCCACACCCTAACATTTGAGACATAAAGTCCATAGGAATTCTATCAAGGAAATTATTTCAAACAAAATGTCCACAACAATTCTCTCAGACAATTTATAAATGAATGCTTGAAGGGATGGTCCCAAAAGGGTTGAAGGTCATGATGTTTCAAACAATATGTTTGAAGGAATTTTTCAAAAAAAGGTCCTAAGACAAAAGTCCCAAAGGGTAAGTGGCCACTTCAAAAAGGGCCAAAGGTCATTTTCAAAATTCTTGAAGGATAACTGGTCACTTCAAAAAGGGCTAAAGGGTCATTTTAAAAATGTCTAAAGGGTCAGTTTAGAAAGTCTAAAGTGCATGTGCCCTTGGGGGAATTGTTTTGGGCCTTTTGTGTTAGACAATTTTTTTGAAAGAATTCAATTGGCTTTAAAAAAGTGTCTTACATGAAGTGTCTGAAGGAAAGGTTCAAAAAGGTAAAGGCACAGGAGAAAAGTCTTGAAGGGTAGGTGCAGAGGGAAAAGGGTCTAGGACAAAGTCCTGAAAGGTAAGTGGCCACTTCAAAAAGATCAAAGGGTATTTTCAAAATGTCTTAAGGGAACTTTCAAAAAGTCCTAAGGGCACTTATGAAGAGCCAAAATGGCCACAACAAAAAGGTTGAAGGGTCTTTTTTAAAATCAAAGGGGTAGAGGATGAAGGATCCAAGACAGAAGTCCCAAAGGGTAAGTGGAAGGACTGAAGGGTCTACTTAGTGGAAAACCATCCTAAAGGGTATACTTCATAGGTTAGTTCCATAGGTAAAAGGGCCATTACAAAAGTCTCGAAGGGTAACCAAAAAATTCCTAAAGGGTACTTTCAAAAGGCTAAAGGGAATGCTCAGAAAGTCTAAAGGAATATGTTTCCTTGAAAAAACTTTTGAAGGGTAAGTTGGAGGGCAAAAGGACCAAAGACAAAAGTCCCAAAGGGTATGTATGTAGGGCATTAGGTGTATTGGTAAAATTGTTCAAAAACCAAATTCCATCAGGTAAAGGGCCCATGGACCCAATTCCTTTGGGGGAATTATTTCAGATAAAATGTCCACAATAATTTCCCTGACATACATAAGTCCATGACAAAAGTCTTGAAAGAATAAGTCCCAAAAGGATAGAAAATTTAGCCCATGAAAACATAACTCTACAAAAATTAGCTCGAAGTAACAAACTTGATAGAACAAAAAATCTGGTCTATGGAAACACAATACCAATGCCATCTTGCCAAAGTATAAAAGGCCAAATCATGATCTTTTCCTAGAATTTGCATAAACATATAGAAGAAGGAGCTAAAAATCAAGACAATAATATAAAAAAGTGGGTCACCATTTCCTATAGAAATAAGGGGGATGTTGGGTACAACAAGGTCAAAGTGTCTGATGTTTAACATTTGCTCAGTGACCATTAGAATTTGAATATTCAAATTAACAAGGGAAAACCTGTCTACAATTTTTGAGCTATATCTTTTGATCCAAGATGAATTTAATGATGCAGTAAAAAGAACCCAGGAGTAATCATTTTAAGATGTCTTAGAGGTCATATGGAATGGACCCAGATATTTGAAAGTGTTCTAATGTTATTAATTTGATCTATGAAGTGTTTAAGATGTAATAGATCTCCATTAGACCTATAAGGGATACTAAAGCCTATTTGAAAGGCGTAGCTTATATAGTGTGACCCATAGATAATATGGCCAACCTATGAGGATGGTATTGAGCTATGTGTTAGCTTGTTATATGTTTTAAGGGTTAAGGCAAGTATTATGGTTGACCTAAACGTTAATATGCATGAAGTCTTTATAAATAGTGGAGACCAAGGCAATGGTTTCTAGACTTGAATGTGCATATGTTGAGAAATCAAAAGATAGAGACAAAGGATAGAGATCAAAAGGAGTGTGCTTAGTGTATGAATTGAAGTAAAAAAAATATTGAGGATAAGTGAATAAAACTAGAAATTTCTAAAATGAGTGTTTATATGCACTACTTGTATGAACAAGTTTAAATTTGTGTGATGAGGTGAAAGAGAGGTGTTAAACATTATTTCTCTAATTAGATTGATCAGCACTCAGAATTTAGCAGTTATTGATTTCACAAGGTATTGATTGGGTGCATGTTCATACTTAGGGGTGGGTGCTCCTTGTGAAGTGGGTGCTTCACTAAAAGGTCTCATTTTTGTGATCATCTTAGAGGACAAGTAGTTCATGTGTTTGCAAGCTTGAGAGTGGGTTTTATTCCCCAAGAGGGTTTCCCACATAGATCTTATGTTATGTGTGTAATCTTGCTTCATTTTTGTTATTAATTTTTATGAACATCTTGTATACTTTATGAATGTTTGTGGTCATTGATTAAGAGTTTGAAATAATTAAAATTGAAGTTTGAAATATATTGCATCATTGATTCACCACCCCTCTCATTGATTGTAAATCCAATAATTGGTATTTAGGACCTTCACTGCAAGTTTAACCACTTGAAGGTGATCTAAGGTACATATGGAAAGTCACTAGATGCAGAGTTTCTCTACAAATCAAGCACCATTATTCAATGGTTCAAATTATGCTTTCTAGAGTACAAGGATGAGGACATACATCATGTCTCTAGGGTTTGATCTTTGGAAATCTATCATGGATGGTTATACTACACAACTACACCTCTAACTAGTTCTGATAACAAGAAGTTGAGTGAGAATAATTCTAAAGCTATGAATGTTATCATTTGTGGTCTACTCGAGGCTGAGTTCACCAAAGTGATCCACTACAAGTCTTCCAAGGCAATTTGGATCAAATTATAGACTATCTATGAAGGATACCCTAAGGTAAAATGGGCTAAGTTATAAACCTATACTTAAAATGAAGGAATAAGATATTATCACATCCTATCTTCTGAGGGTTGATGAGGTTGTAAACTGATCAGAGGTCTTGGAGAAGTGATTGATGAAGCTATTATAGTATATAATGCATTGAGGACTCTTACTCTCAAGTTTGATTCAAAGGTTTATATTGTAGAAGAAAGTCATAATCTCACTCAGTGGAATATGGACAAACTGCATGGCATCCCTACTACCTATGAGATGAGATTTGATGAAGACAGACCTCCTAAGAAGGAAGCAACCTTTACGGTGATCAAGGAGACAAAATCAAAGAAGAAAAAGTTAAGTTTTGAAGACTTTGATATCAATGAAGATCAACTTGAAGCCATGATTACAATAAAATTGAATGTAAGATTAGGTAAGTATGAAGGAAAAATTCTTTCAAATGTTTTTCATATGGTAAAGTTGGTCATTTTACAACTAGATATCCGACTAGAGACAAGATTGAACATAAAGAAACTAATAATGAATCTCATGAGGATGAACACAAGAAATCTGAGGGTCATATCAAGTACAAAAAGTTCTTTAGTAAGAAAATTGGAAATAAAAATTCATATAAAGGTAGTAAGCCTTTACCATAAAGAATATAGTAACTCATCTACAAAAGAAGAAGTTAACATATCGAACAGTGATGATTATTTTCATAATTATTACATGGAGACATTGTTCATGGCTTTTAGTGATGATGAAGGTGAATATTCTTTAAGCAGAGATTTCTTTGGAAAAGATAACTCAAAGGAAGAAGATGAGAAAGTCACTCTTGAAGATGAATATCTATATACTGTGGAAGAAATGAAGATACTACAAAGAAAAAATAGAAAACAAGATTCCTTGATCAAATCCTATGAGGAGAAAATTGGACTTTTTGAAGGAAGGTTGAGTAATGAAGTCAATGATCATGATGAGATCACACAACATGTTGAAACTCAAGTTTGTGTTCTTAATGAATAAGTAAAGAGTAAGGATGAAGAGTCTGTCATGTATCAATTAGAGATAGAGTCATTGCAGATGAAAATAAATCAATTTATGAGCAAAGATACAACTAATTATTTAGATAATGATGGTGAATTGATGAATGCTCTTGAAGATCTAAAGATTGAGAAGAAAAAGAATAAAGAGATGATGTCAAAAATCAAGGATTATGAAAAATAATCTAGTGTGTTTGAATCAAGATTGAATGATGACACCAGATAACATGAAGATATTGTCAAGTGTCTCAATAGTCAATTAAAAACTATGTCTACAAGCCTAAAATCCAAAGAAGATGAGTGCTTAAGCTATGTGATTAAAATTGAGTCATTAAAATCTAAGTTAGATAAGACATATTATAAGGTGAAGTCATTTGTGAAGTTTGAAAAGAGCTCAAATGATCTTGATAATATTCTGAGTAGTCAAAGGCATGATAGTGATAGGTCTAGTCTTGGATACAAAGAAGAAAAATATCATGTAACTTAATACAAGATAAAGGATGATGTGAACAAGGACAATCAGACTTTGAATATCAATCATTAGTCAAGGAATGAAGGTATTGGTAGAATGAAGACAAATTAGATCAAATAACCAAATGCTATGAGGTATGCAAATATCAATGTTCATTATTACTCTTGCAATTAGTTTGGTCATAGGTCAAAATATTAAAAAGATCCTCAAGGAATGAAATTACATGGAATTGTGAGCAACACAATGGTAATCATGAATAACATCATCACTCAAGATAGTCAACAGGATCACAAGGAATGAATGACATCTTTTGCTACAAGTGTTAAGGGTTTGGTCATATTGCAAAGTTTTGTAATATCTTCATTAGGAGACCAAATGATCAGGTACATGAATGAATTCATGAAACTCCAAGGAATCATCATATATCTCAATCACAAGGTATGTACAATCTGAGAAATCTCATTTGTTACAAATATAATGAGAGGTCACATAGTAAGGTTTTGCAAGAATGATTAGTTTTTTACTTCAAAAATTATCAATCCTATCTTGAAGATAAGGAGTCATAGTGAATGGAGGCCTAAGTAGATAAATGAAAAATAGGCTCAAAATGGATTATTTTCCATGATAGAATAGGGAACAAGTTTGAGTATCAAGGAACAAGCCTTATATGCCCAAATGGACAAGGAAATCAAGAAGGGTCCTAAGATAAAAGAAAAGAACAAGGTTGAGAACTCATTCAAAGACAATATGAAGATAAGGAAGGAATGCAAGTCAAGTAAGATCATGGAGATATGGGAATCTCCTAATTTTTGGGGTCTTTAGTCCCTCTATGACAAGTGGGTGTCTCTACCTATGATTATTAGGATACATATTTCATGTATGGAAGCAAGTGTGTGTGCCCTAGGTAATGATCAAACTGCCAATCAATACAAAGGTATTTTCTTTTCAATTTTATAATATGCAAGATGTGTTTGGCTAAGGGGGAGCTAACTTAGTTATCTTGAGTGGTTTGATGAAGATGTGCATGATGTAAGGTGGAGCATATGTGAAGGTGATTAAGTCATCATATAAGTATGAAGATGTATTATACAATTGTGAATTCAAGAATATTGACATGATGACTTGATCAAACCAAGTCATGTATTTTGACAAGGTATTGAATCTTCATGCATGAGCAAATAAAGCTTGTGAGTTATGTAGGTAGACAGGTCCAAGGATTAAAGAAAACCAAGTTTAGATTGGTGTATGTCAAAAAAAAATGGCATAAGATGGAGCATGATGTTGAGGAATCATTATTGGCATGTTGAGGAAGAGACCCTTTGTCATTAATGTCAAAGGGGGAGAAAGATCAAAATGAATTCATTATTCAAATAAAGTCATTTTGAGGGTGTTTTGTCATCAATGACAAAGGGAAAGATTATTGAGCATGGCCATTGATGTTAGGTTTTCATTGATGTCAAAGAGAGTATGATTCATAGTGCATTAATGACAAAGTGACTAGATTGATAACTTGGAGACTATATGGCATATGTGCAAATCAATAAAGACAAATAAGAAGTTGTGAGGCATCCATGAAGGTCTTGGTGAAGTTATGGTGTGTCATCTAATCATTTGGTAAGAAGAACATGTATATTCTAGTTTAAGAGAAGTCAGACCATCACTACATGTCATGTAGATATAAATGAACCAACAAGTTTGTGCATTTAATGCAGGTACTCAAAAAGTCAATTGAGGTCAAAGGTTTTCATGGAGATGTTGTCTATAGTGCCAAGAAGGTACCCTAAATATTTGGAATTTTGAAGTGTATTCTAGCTCAAGTTATAAACCTTCAAATTTGCTCTTGAAAACTTTGATGGGCCAGAGACTGTCAAGTTTAAATACGTTAAAGTCTGAGATCAACTAGTCTAGATAGATCTAATGGTGTGCATTAATTAGATCAAGATCTAATAGTGGGAATTTAATATGACTGGATAAGGATCTAATGGTATATTTAACCTTTTCAGAAGTGATCTAAAGGTGTGTATTTGGTCAATATGTCAAATAATGCTCAAAAAACACGTGAGGCTATCAAGTGGTGGAAGCTCATTGGAGTCAACTAGTCAATGTGTGTAGAAGTCACATGGGGATACCAAGTGGCATGATCATTGAAGAAAGGATATTAGATCAATAGGGAGAGTTACAAGATAAAGACCAAGCTAATTTGAGGAGATCAACAGTGCATATTTGGTCAAAGTTACCAGGGAGCATGAGATGAGTTCAAAGTGTCTGATGTTTAACATTTGCTCAGTGATCATTGGAATTTGAATATCCAAATTAATGAAGGAAAACCTATCTATAGTTTTTGAGATATATCTTTTGATCTAGAATGAATTTCTTAATGTAGTAAAAATAAAAGTTGTAAATGACTTCAAGGTGCATCCATAGAATCTAGTTAGAAGGTATGAATGTTTGTACAATAAAATTTATGGAGCTTCAAAGTTGAATGTTTGTTCATTCATGGTGCTACTGTGTACAGAATAATGTTTAAGCAATTTGTGCTTTAGCAGAAGAGTGTTTTTGTAGGAGTAATCATTTTAAGAAGTCTTAGACATCATATGGAGTGGACCCAGGTATTTGAAAGTAATCTAATGTTATTAATTTTCTTGATGAAGTGATTAAGGGTTAATAGGTTTCCATTAGACCTATAAGGGCTACTAAGGCCTATTTAAAAGGCGTAGTTGCTTTAGTGTGACCCATAGATTCTATGGCCAACTTGTGAGGATGGTATTGAGATATGTGTTAGCTTGTTATATGTCTTAAGGGTTAAAGTAATTGTTATGGCTGACCTAGAAGTTAATATGAATGAATTCTCTATAAATAGTGGAGACCAAAGCAATGGTTTCTAGACTTGAATGTGCATATGTTGAGAGATCATAAGATATAGATGAAGCATAGAGATCAGAGTGAGTGTGATCAGTAGATGGACTAAAGTATAAAATAGAGTGAGGATGAATGATAAAGACTAGAGAGATCCAAAAGGAGTATTTGGATGCATTGCTTGTATGAGCAGATTTGAGTGTGTGTGATGAGTTGAAATAGAGTTGTTCAAAATTATATCTCCAATCAGATTGATCTAAAATTAGATTTATGGAGTTTTTGATTTCAAAAGGTGTTGAGTGGGTGTTCAACATCAAGAACAAGTGGGTGTGTGATCATACTTAGGGGTGGGTGCTCCTTGTGAAGTGGGTGTTTCACTAAAAGGTCTCATGTTTGTGATCATCTTATAGGACAAGTAGTCCATGTGTTTTCAAGATTGAAAGTGGGTTTTATTCCCAAGAGGGTTTCCTACATAGATCTTGTGTTATGTGTGTGATATTGCTTCATCTTTGTTATTCATTGTTATGAACATCTTGTATGTTTTATAAATGCTTGTAGTCATTGATTAAGAGTTTGAATTATCTTGCATCACTAATTAAACCCCCCCTCTCAGTGATTTTACCTCCAACACTTTTCTTATAACTTGCATTTCATTTTTGAGCATATATTATGGTAATTTCAGTGCATCAAAAACAATAACTAAATATATATTTTCCATATTAGTGTAGTTTTTCTCATAACCAAAAAGTGTTCAACTTATATAATATATGGATCTATCTCCCTATGATCATTAATGGTATTGTAATAATAAATCTCTTAAGGCATGAACTGTAGCTAATATGTATAATATTAAAGGTTTATCTAGTGTTGGCGGCATGAGAGTGGGTGGATTAAGTAGATATTCTTTTATTGCATCAAAACTCTATTGACATTTTGTATCCCATTTGAACTTTACATTTTTATTGAGTAATTATGTGAAGGGTTGCGTCTTATCCAAAAATTGGGCCACAAAACATCTTACTACCTTAATGTTTTTTTGTAATGATTACAATTGTGATAAACATTTTGGTAGAGGCATGTCTAAAATGTCTTTGATATTTTTGGGATCTATCTCAATACCTCATTGAGATATGACGTATCCCAATAATTTTCTTGAATATACCCAAAATATACATTTATGTGGTTTTAAATGTACATTATATTTTTGTAACCATTCAAAAAATCATAGATCTAAAACATGATACTATTGATGATCTAATTTTACAAGGAAATCATCCACATAGTCCTCCATTATTTAATGTATATAATCATGAAAAATATGGGTCATGGCCTGTTGATAATTATCCCCATTTTTTTTATCAAATGACATGACTACATAAACAAATATTCCCAAATGTGTAATAAATAATTTTTCCTCTTGGTCTTCTAGATTGAGTTTGATTTGGTTGTATCCTAAGAACCCATCCATGAATGATAACATCTCATAACCAACTAACAATAAAATCAAAAATCAAGTAATGTTTGGAAATGGAAAGTTGTCATTAGTATAATATTTTTAAATTATCTATTATTTAGTAAAACATCAAATCTTCCCATCAAGTTTTGTAACTAGTACTATAATAGAAACCCACTTGGGGTAATCAATAGATCAAATAAATCTTACATCTAGTAATTTTTGTATCTCTTATTTTACCAGTAATATGAATTTTGGATGCATTTTATGAATATTTTTTTGTGCTAGCCTTGCATCTGGATTAAGTACAATAATATGTAATGTGATTTTGAGATCAAGTTTTGGCATATCTGAGTAAGCCCACACAAATATTTCTAGGTAGTCATTTAGGTCTTGTCAAAGTGCCTTTCTTTCATCTTCTTTTAACATAGTTTTCAAGAGTATAGGTTTAAGATCATTATATATTCCATAATGATATTATATTTTCTATTCATTAATTAGATTTGATTTCTCCTCCTTTTATGGTGTTGTAGGAATAATTATCTGGACTATTTGCTCGAATGTGGACGTTGGTGTATTCACTTTATCCAAAGTTAGCATGGATGAAAGTTGAGTGAGGAAACCTATTCTTATGATATAAGGAAAGGAGTTCCTCATATGCTCTAAGGTGTTCTAGGAGGGATTCATCATTTGAAAATTCATCCAATGTCTAAATCTTTATAAAATTGTATCATCAATCCACTCAGGGTATACCAACTATAATGCATATGTGTTATGAACTTCTCATGTTGGTTCAGGATCTCTTTTAATGAAATGTGTACAAATAGTAGTCATTATAGATGTTACCTTATTTTTTTTACTAACTATTCTATGTAAATGAGGCCTTTTCATCTTTTTTTATTGGATGCTTGGATGGGGTTAATAATGACTTGTGCATGTTTCCCCAATCCTTGTCATGTATATCCCATTTTTAGTAAATATTTAAGCCCAAAACTATATTGACCATGGTTTGTTGATGATGTAATTGGAGCTAAAGAATAAATTGGTATTTTAGTTGGTTTGTATTTTTGTGAATATGGTTTGATTTGAGGAATGTAAGGATCCTTAGATCGGGTTAATGCACAACATTTGAATGGTTCATGATTCAAAGAGAATCTATATATGTATCCTTGATGATTGATATTTATACATGCATCTAAGGTAGAATGAATTGTGTTCATCTCATGGATCCATGGTCTCCCTAAGAGAATATTATAATTGAGGTCATCAGGCATGGCATGACAAACTATGTCTACTGTTTGAGGGCCCATGATGATATGTAAATTAGTCTATCCTAATAATTTTATTGTGATATTTTCAAATCCTTGAATATTCAAATTTGAATAACTAAGATCATATGCCTTAATACAAAGTATATTTAAAAAGGATATATTACAAATGTTTATCCTTAATTCATTATCCACAAAAACTTTCTTGACAATATTATTTCATACTTGAATTTTAATATATATTGGTAGATGTTGATCTATAATGTGCTTAAGAGGTTTATTTTTTCAAATGAGGTGATTTATTCCATCCATCATAGTGTATTAGGACAAAGGATTCTTCTTGGGTAGTAATAGAGACCACAAGAAACCAATGAAAGCACAAAGTCTTTCATTGTCTCTCCTATTGATTAGGACAAAGGAATACAGCAGGATTAAGTGCAGCTCAAAGTCTGCACCTAAAATTACAATAGAGTAAAGGATAACAAAGGATAAAGAGAGCTCAAAGTCTCGCTAGTATCCTTTACATAAAACACAGACTAAAGACAATTATGGTAGCACAAATTCTCCCACAGTCAGCTTCAGGACATCTTCCAGCTTAATTCCACTTGTTCTACTTATTTGATTAAATGGACAAGACTATATTTAAGAAATAGACATAAGAACAATTTCTTAGATGACACAAGCTTATTCCAACATAAAGTCTGAAAGGTCGCTTGCTTTCTCATTCATTTAACAAAATATAATTAATAGTTTGAGCTCAAAGTCTTAGGAATGCCTTTCAATTTGGGCAAAGCTTCACTTCTGATAACAGAGAGATCTCTCTTATACAAAATGAGAGATTACAATATATATCATTACAAGAAAGACTTGGGCACTTGTTTTCATTAAATCAGCCCATGCTAAATTTAATGCATTGAATATCTATCAAAGGGCAATGCTGGAACAGGTCATCAGCCTTGACTTTGGCATTCTAAATCATCTCAAATGTCTCCTCCTAAGCATGGCTTGTCTGGTCTTTTTTATGATGCTTACACAGCTGTCCATTCGCTTTTACTTAATGTAAAAAAATAAGTTGTGCCTTTAAATGTTTGCGCTCTCTAATGTCCACCTGGTGGATTGTTCCACCTACTAGAAATAACTCTTCTATAGATATTTCTATATTTCCTATAGTTTTTCTCTCTTTCCTTGCCATGTTTTGTCTCTTCCTGGCGATCTGAGCTCTCAGGGCTATCTTCTCACTTTCTGCTGCTCTTTCAGCTCCTTTTTGTGCTGGTCACTGAGCTTGTTCTCAAGTCTTTTGAAAACCAACGGTTATTCCATCACCCTGAAATTGATTTCCACAAGGATGTCATTGGTCGCTTTGAACCTTGAACCTTGAACTCTTTTAGTTTGAAGGTTCAATGGTTTAATGGTTCAACAGTTTGTTGATTCAATGTTTTGTAAAGGGTCGCGTTCGCTCTCTTTTTCTTTCTTTCTAGAATCTTTTGCTTCCTTCATTCTCTCGAAGCTTCCTTTCGAAATTTGAACATTTGAACCCTTTGAAACTTTTGAACCTTGTGGTTCAAGGTTCAATGGTTCAATGGTTCATTCTTCTTCTTTAAATCCTTTGAAGCTTTAAAAAATTTGGATCCTTCATTTTCTAAGTCCATCGAACTTGTTGAACCTTTAAACTATTTTTGGTTCAAGGTTCAACGGTTCAATGGTTCAATCTTCACTCTTCAAATCTTTTTAGTCTCTAAGTCTTTTGATCTTGTTGAACCTTTGAACTTATGAACCTTTCAGAGTTAAGGGTTCAATGGTTCAACGATTCAATGTTAACTCTTCGAAGCCTTCTTTTCTTTAAGTTCACCGAAGTCATTAAACCTTTGAACCTTGTAGAGGTGGGGTTCAATGGTTCAATTGTTCAAATCGGTTCATTCTAATTGTTTAAAGCCCATCATTAAGTCTTTTAATTAAACCTCGGTGTTGAACCATCCTTAAAACACTAAGGAAAAGCCTTAAGTGTTTTGAACTTCCTTTGAAGAAAGCCTGCCTATTGAACCTGCGACTTCCTTAGCTGAAAAGGGTTGAATATTTGAAAAAATTAAATGCTCAAAATATTTTTGAGAAAGAAAAGAGAGAGTTTTGGTTTGCAAGAGCAAAATGGTTGGTATGTTATCCACAAAATCAAGTGATGGATTTTGGGAACAACAGCTAGTTCCAGCTGGGGAACTTACATCAGTTGAAAATAGAAGTAATTGAAGGGAGTAGAAACCAAAATCTTAGTGCCTTCATCTATGCCATTGGGCCACTGAGTCATGCTTACCCAAAAAGAAAGGTGCCAAAAAAAATGATCAACACAAAAAAAGGAATACTATACAAAAATTATACATATGTACAACTGGACTTATCTGATACTTCAAGGATTGAAGTGCTTCAGATGCTACCCACTGTGAGACAGAGAAAATGGCATCTTATCTTGATAAATCAGTAAGAGACTATTTTCACTCCAAAATCGGTGATTGGAAAATGGACTTCTCCACCAGGAATACAATTTTTTGTGCCTTTCTTTTGGTTTCCTCTTCTTACCCTTTAACAAGACTCGATCTCTACCATGAATCTTTGCTCTCTTGCTGAAAAGTTTCTTTGCCTGATGTTGACGCACAATAGTATGGTCCACTACCATAGTTCATTGCTCGTCAGATCCAATGAAGCACATAATTTGATTGTCAACATCAAACACCTGCCAATGGTTGGTATTATCAGGTACACTTGGTAAAAATACCAATTTGATAGTGTAATTATGCTCTTCAAAGTCTTTATGAGGAACTATGAGGGTTACAAAGATAGCCAATGAATCCGCATGATTGTGAATCTCTCTAGGCACTAT
Source organism: Torreya grandis (assembly GCA_037957365.1). Lineage (NCBI taxonomy): Eukaryota > Viridiplantae > Streptophyta > Pinopsida > Cupressales > Taxaceae > Torreya > Torreya grandis. The sequence goes on from JARHVA010000278.1 coordinate 4,840,814, forward strand.
AAAAATATTGAAAGCATCTAAACTTCAAGACAGTCTCACACCAGATTGAAATAATGTCACAATCTCTCATTCTTGGTTTGATATAGGTTCCTCACCTGACAAACCACCAGCTCAGCATCTCCTTTGGCATGAAGGAGCTTAACACCTTTATCTTGAGCAGCCTTTAATCTGAGTAGCAGCAATTCATACTCAGTTGTGTTGTTAGTGTTGTTGAACTGCAACTTATATGCATAGGGAAAGATATCTCCTTGAGGAGATATTAAAACAACTCCATCTCCAGAACTAGTAGAAGAGTTACTGCCATCAAATTCTAGAATCCAAATATCATCAAATTTTGATCTTCTTTTAAATTTCTCTTCATCAAGAAAGGAAGATCCTTTTTAATGTGTACTATGCCCTACCAATTCTTCTGATGTCTTATCTGAATTTTTTAGATTGTCACTTAGTTTTCATCTACTGAAATAGGAACGTCTTCAATAGATAAAAAGTAATTACCCATGCTTGAAGACTCAAATAGAATTTGAGCTTTAGGGCTAATTTTTGGGTGATAATGTACTTCAATTCCTTCTCATAAAGCAGCCTTTGCATGATGCCCTTGATAGGAATCCTCACTTCAGACAGGTCCATACTCAATTCTCCACTAACATCCTTGCAAAAATATTGCCCAAGAAGAATGTCATAGGAGGCTGGGATGTCAGCCACCAAGACTATCATTTTAATTTTTTAATTTGGGAAGGCCACAAATGCAAATTGAGCATCTTTGATTTGTCCCAATAGAGGAACTTATTTGTTTTCCATGGAGAAACATCTCCCAGCGGTCTTAGTCAGTAGGAGACCAAGAGAGTTTGCCACCTTGGCGGGCATGACATTGTCAGATGCGTTAGAATCAATTATGCAATTATTCAGCTTATGACCATTTATCAGTAGGGAGACATAAAATGGTTCTATCTTTTTAGGGGAAGTTGGAGGATTAATCACAAGATTATTTTAGGTAGGTGTGTTCTTTGAGGGAATAGGGGTCACCTTCAAAATTTCTTGTCCTATAAGGATGGTTTTATTTTTTACACATTGAACTAACCTATCCAAATGCTCAGGGTTGGATTGCAAAAATTCAAACTCAGACATATGAATTTTGGTCTTCTTAGCATGGTCCCTTATATCAAATTACTGAAATGAATTTGAAACAAAGGAAGGTGGTCCATCAATCTATTTTTTACTGAGTGTATGATTGCTCTACAAATTTGAAGCAGAAGGTTAAGGAATATTTTAGGTACTTACTTTTTGGTTGATCACCAGGTCTTTTGATTGGAAAGGCAATGAAGTTTCTCATTTAGCAATTGAAATTGTTGGTAGAGATTCTTTCTCTATTTTTCCTTTATTTGCTTATTGAGCTGACTAGTTCTAAGACTTGGTAAATACAGCATATGATCCATCAAACACTTCTCCTTTATTTTTGGGTTCATCTTGGCAATTTAAGAAACCAATGTTGGAGTTGCTAGCTGATTCTTCTTGACCTTCTACAAAGAGATCAGCGTCATCTTCTTAGTTTAACTCAAGTTGGAAAGAAAAATTAGATTCAATTTCAAGATAACCAACTACTGAGTTAGTTGGTGTTGCTTCAATGGCAAGCTTCCCTAATGGAGGAGGAAGGTGATTTGGTTGCCCTTGATTTCTGGCAGCATTGCCTTGATATGATTGGTTGGAAAACGTCATCCTTGGTATATCTTGATAAGGAGGAGTAGACATCCCTTGTGCCATTTGATTTTTCAAAGCTATTAATTCATTTTCTAGCTTTTGCACCATAGGATCTGTGGTGCCTGTCGAAGAATATTCAGAAGATGAAGAAGATTTACCTTTGTTAAGATCTCTTTTTATATTTCCTGCCAAGATAAGGTCATCTTCAACCTTAGTCACCAAAATTTGAGCATTAGTAAGATCTATGTGGCCAGCCCACCTCAATAGGAAACTTACTTCAAGACACTGAGAACTGATGAAGAAGCACTTGAGATTCTCAAGGGTCAACTGAGCAATTGTGAGAATCTTGTTCCTCAACTTATCAAAAATTGTTGGGTGAATATTTTTTCACCAATTAACTAACAAAAAAATAGGTTACATCAACCACAGCATAAAGAGATTTATGCAAAAAAATGGGTGTGGTGACCATAGCCAAAATGAGATAAATCTCTCCTCTCAATAAGGGGAGGTTCCCTATAATTATACGTTATATATATAAGCTAAAAATACACACAAGGGTGAAATCATAACATCCATCTCTCTCTTTTTAGAGATGATGTTCACAAAATAGAGGAGAATTCTGGTGTAATTACTGAAAAGGCACTTCTCTTCTTTTAGAAGTGATATTTAGCAAACAACAAGATTCTTCCTAGGTAGTAACAGAGACCACAAGAAACCAATAAAAGCACAAATTCTTTCATTATCTCTCCTACTGATTAGAATAAAGGAACACAGCAGGATTAAGCACAGCTCAAAGTCTGCACCTAAAAATACAACAGAGTAAAGGATAATGAAGGATAAAGAGAGCTCAAAGTCTCTCTAGTATTTTTTACACAAAACACAGATTAAAGACAATTATGGTAGCACAAAGTCTCCCACAATCAGCTTCAGGACATCTTCCATCTTACTTCCACTTGTTCTACTTGTTTTATTCAATGGACAAGACTGTATTTATGAAATAGACATAAGAACAATTTTCTAGATGACACAAGCTTATTCCAACACAAAGTTTGAAAGGTCACTTGCTTTCTCATTCATTTAAAAAAACATGATTAACAATCTGAGCTCAAAGTCTCAAGAATTCCTTTCAATTTAGGTAGATCTTCACTTCTAATAACAAAGAGATCTCTCTTATACAAAATGAGAGATTACAATATATAGCATTACAAGAAAGACTTGGGTGCTTGTTTTCATGAAATCAACCCATGCTGAATTGAATGCATTAAATTTCTGTGAAAGGGCCATGCTAGAATAGGTCATCAACCTTAATTTTGGCATTATGAATCATCTCAAATGTCTCCTCCTAATCATGGGTTGTCTTGTCTTCTTTATGATGCTTACACGGCTGTCCATTTGCTTTTACTTAATGCAGAAAAATAAGCTGCACCTTTGAATGTTTGCACTCTCTGATGTCCACCTAGTGAATTATTCCACCTAATGAAAATAACTCTCCTATATATATTTCTAGATTTCATATAGTTGTTCTCTCTTTTCTTGCCACGTTTTGTCTCTTCCTGGCAATCTGAGCTCTCGAGGCTATCTTCTCGCTTTTTACTGCTCTTTCAGCTCATTTTTGGGCTAGTCACTAAGCTTATTCTTAGGTATTTTAAAAACCAACGATTATTTCATCACCCTAAAATTTACATCTTCAGGGACGTCATTGGTCACTTTAAACCTCTTTGAACCTTGAACCTTGAACTCTTTTAATTTGAAGGTTCAATGGTTCAACGGTTCGTTGATTCAATGTTTTGTAAAGGGCCACATTCGCTCTCTTTTTCTTCTTCGGTTGAACCATTGTTTGAACTTCTTTCTAGAATCTTCCAATTCATTTGCTCGAAGCTTCCTTTTGAACTTTGAATCTCTGAACCCTTTGAACCTTTTGAACCTTGCGATTCAAGGTTCAACAGTTCAATAGTTCATTCTACTTCTTTGAATCCTTTGAAGCTTCAAACTTTTTGGATCCTTTCATTTTCAAAGTCCATCAAACTTATTGAACTTTTTGAACCTTTGAACTATTTTTGGTTCAAGGTTCAACGGTTCAATCTTCACTCTTCGAATCATTTTATTCTCTAAGTCTTTTGATCTTATTGAACCCATTGAACCTTTGAACTTGTGAACCTTTCGGAGTTCAAGGCTCAATGGTTCAATGATTCAATGTTAACTCTTTAAAGCCTTCTTTTCTTTAAGTCTGTTGAAGTCATTCAACCTTTAAACTCGTTGAACCTTTGAACCTTGCAGAGGTGGGGTTCAATGGTTCAAAGTGGTTCATTCTAATTATTTGAAGCCCATCGTTAAGTCTTTTAATTGAACCTCAGCGTTAAACCATCCTCAAAACACTAAGGCAAAGCCTTAAGTGTTTTGAAATTCCTTTGAAAAAAGCCTGCCTATTGAACCTATGACTTCCTTAGTTGAAAAGGCTTAAATATTTGAAAAACTTAAATGCTCGATATGTTGTCCACAAAAATAAGTGATAGATTTTGGGAACAACAGCAGACTCCAACTAGGGAACTTCCATCGATTGAAAATAGAAGCAATTAAAAGGAGTAGAAACCATAATCCCAATGCCTTCATCTATGCCATTGGGCTATGGAGTCATGCTTACCCAAAAAGAAAGGCATCAAAAACAAATAAACAACACAAAATAAAAGGAAGAATATACAAAAATTATACATATGTACAATTGGACTTATCTGATACTTCAAGGATTGAAGTGCTTCAGATGCTGCCCACTGTGAGGTAGAGAAAATAGCGTCTTATCTTGATAAATCAGCAAGAGACTATTTTCACTCCAAAATTAGTGATTGGCAAATGGACTTCTCCACTAGGAATCTAGTTTTTTGTGCCTTCCTTTTGGTTTCCTCTTCTTGCCCCTTAACAAGACTCGATCTCTACCATGAATCTTTGCTCTCTTACCAAAAAAATTCTTTGCCTGACGTTGATGCATAGCAGTATGGTCCACTACCATAGTTTGTTCATCTTCAAGTCCAGTGAAGCACATGATTTGATTGTCAGCATCAAACACCTGCCAATGGTTGGCATTATGAGATACACTTGGTTGAAAGACTAGTTTGATAGTGTAACTGTGCTCTTCAAAGTCTTTGTGAGGAACTATGAGGGTTACAGAGATAGCCAATGAATCTTCACGATTATGAAGCTCTTTGGGCACTACAGAAATATTAAAAGCATCAAAACTTTTAAGACAGTCTCACATCAGATTGCAATAATGTCTCAATCTCTCATTCTTGGTTTGATACAAGTTTCTCACCTGAAAAACTACTAGCTCAGCATCTCCTTTGGCATGAAAGAGCTTAACACCTTTATCTTGAGTAGCCTTTAATCTAAGCAGCAGTGATTCATGCTCAACAGTGTTGTTAGTGTTGCTGAATTGTAACTTATATGCATAGGGGAAGATATCTCCTTGAGGAGATATTAAAACAACTCTAGCTCTAGAACCAATAGAAGAGTTGCTTTCATCAAATTCTAGAATCCAAATATCATCAGAATTTAATCTTCTTTCAAATTTCTCTTTATCAGGAAAGGAAGATCCTTTTTCATGTGTATTGTGCCCTACCAATTCTTCTGATGTCTTATTTGAATTTTTTGGATTGTCACTTAGTAAGCTTTTATCTGCTAAAACAAGAACATCTTCAGTAGACAAAAATTAATTACCCATGCCTGAAGACTCAAATAGAATTTAAGCTTCAGGGGCTAATGTTTGGGTGACAATGTACTTCGATTCCTTCTTAAGAAGTAGCCTTTGCATGATGCCCTTGATAGGAATCCTCACTTCAAATAGGTCCATGCTCAATTCTCTACCAACGTCCTTGCAAAAAATTTGCCTAAGAAGAATGTCGTAGGAGGCTGGGACATCGGCCACCAAGACTGTCATTTTAATTCTTTTATCTTGGAAGGCTATAAATACAAATTAAGCATCTTTGATTTGTCCCAGTAGAGACACTTGTTTATTTTCTATGTAGAAACATCTCCCAAAGGTCTTAGTCAGTGTGAGACCAAGAGAGTCTACCACTTTGGCAGGCATGACATTAGCAGATCCGCCAGAATCAATTATGCAATTATTCAGCTGATGATCATTTATCAGCAAGGAGACATAAAATGGTTCTGTCTTTCCAAGGGTAGCTGGAGAATTAATCATAATATTATTTCAGGTAGGTGTGTTCTTTGGGGGAACATGGGTTACCTTCAAAATTTCTTCTCCTGCAAGGATGGTTTTATTTTTACGCATTGAACTAACCTATCTAAATGCTCAGGGATTGGATTGCAAGAATTCAAACTCAGACATTTGAATTTTGGTCTTCTTAGCATGGTCAATTATATCAAATTACTGAAATGAATTTGAAACAGAGGAAGGCAGTCCATCAATCTAATTTTTACTGGGTGTAGGACTAGTTTCCAAATTTGAAGCAAAAGGTGAAGGAATATTTGAGGTACTTACTTTTTTTTTATCATCGGGTCCTTTGATTGGAAAGATAGTGAAGTTCCTTGTTTAGCAATTGAAATTAATGGTCGATATTCTTCTATTTTTCCTTTATCCATTTGTTGAGATGACTAGTTCTGAGACATGGTAAATACAACATATGATCCATCAAATGCTTCTCCTTTACTTATGGGTTCATCCTGGCAATTCAGAAAACCAATGTTGGAGTCGCCAGTTGATTCTTCTTAGCCTTCTCTAAAGAGATCAACTTCATCTTCTTGGTTCAACTCAGGTTGGAAAGAAAAATTAGGTTTAGTTTCAAGATAACCAACTGCTGAGTTAGCTAGTGCTACTTTAATGGCAAGCTTCTCTGGTGGGGGAGGAAGGCAATTTGGTTGCCCTTGATTTCTAGCAGCATTGCCCTGATACAACTGGTTGGAAAATGACCTCCTTAGTATATCTCGATAAGAAGTAGAAGCAGACATCCCTTGTGCCATTTGATTTTTTAGAGCTAGCAATTCATTTGCTAGCTTTTGCACCATAAGATCTACGGTGCGTGTAGAAGAATTTTCAGAAGATGAAGAAGATTTACCTCTATTAGGATCTCTTATTTTCTTTCCTACCAAGATAAGGCCATTTTCAACCTTAGTCACCAAAATTTGAGCAGCAATAAGATCTATGTGGCTAGCCCACCTCAATAGGAAACTTACTTCAGGAAACTGAGAACTGATGAAGAAGCACTTGAGATTCTCAGGTGTCAGCTGGGCAATTATGGGAATCTTGTTCCTCAGCTTGTCAAATTTAGTAATGAAGTCTCTCATGGGTTCATGAGGCTCCTTCATTTATGTAAGTTGGGCTAACAGGTCGTATGCATCTTCTGTAGGTTTGAATCTAGCCTCAAATTTGGCCTTGAGAGTGTTCCAATTAGTCATTGTTTGTGCTTGTAGATGATAAAACCAATCTACAGTAGCACCTTGAAATGTCTCTAAAAATAATCTGACTATAATCTCTTCCTATTCAATGAATATTACACCATAGGCTATGCAAAAGGCTGCTATATTTTCATTAGGATGAACCTTCCCATCACCATAAAACTTGGGGAATTTTTTTCTTGAGCTAAGGGGTAGCTCATGTAGAGGTGGGGTCAGATTTAGGGGACCAAAATTATTACCCCAGGGGCCTCGAGCTGCCATGATATGGCTATTGAAATGAGGGATAATAAATCTATGTGGGATATGTATAGACAAAGCTCTACTAGCAGAGAAAAGAGTAGTTTTGCCTGGTATTGGGGACCTAATGTTTGTAGGAGGAAAACTCCTAGTTCATTAAAAGTGAGTTTGTAGAGGGGAAAGATCAAAATTATTTTGCTACACAAACTCAAATACATGGTCAACAATACCTTGACCTCTCTGGCTTCGCATGTACAGTGGATCTACCAAAGTGTAAAATGGAAATGGAAAAAAACTTGAACTACTTCAGTTTGAAGCTTGAGGCTTCAAGCTACTTGTTCTACCCTAGTGGAGTCACCAAAAATTGTTGGGTGAATATTTTGTCACCAACTGACTGATGACAAAATAAGTTACATCAACCATAGCATAAGGAGATTTATGCGGCAAAATGGATGTGGTGACCATAGCTAGAATGAGATAAATCTCTCCTCTCAGCAAGGGGAGGTTCCCTATAATTATACATTATATATAAGCTAAAAACAAACACATGGGTGAAATCATACCATCCATCTCTTTTTTTAGAGATTATGTTCATAGAATAGAAGATAATTCTAGTGTAATTACTGAAAAGGCACTTCTCTTCTTTCAGAAGTGATATTTAGCAAATAGTAGGATTCTTCTTGGGTAGTAACGCAGACCACAAGAAACCAATGAAAGCACAAAGTCTTTCGTTGTCTCTCTTATTGATTAGGACAAAGGAACACAGCAGGATTAAGTGTAGCTCAAAGTCTATACCTAAAATTACAACAGAGTAAAGGATAATGAAGGATAAAGAGAGCTCAAAGTCTCTCTAGTATCCTTTACATAAAACACAAACTGAAGACAATTATGGTATCACAAAGTCTCCCATAGTCAGCTTCAAGACATCTTCCAGCTTACTTCCACATGTTCTACTTATTTGATTAAATAGACAAGATTGTATTTAGGAAACAGACATAAGAACAATTTCTTAGATGACACAAGCTTATTCTAACACAAAGTCTGAAAGGTCACTTGCTTTCTCATTCATTTAACAAAATATAATTAACTGTCTGAGCTCAAAGTCTTAGGAATGTCTTTCAATTTGGTCAGAGCTTCACTTCTAATAACAGAGAGATCTCTCTTATATAAAATGAGAGATTACAATATATAGCATTACAAGAAAGACTTGGGCACTTGTTTTCATTAAATCGGCCCATGCTAAATTTAATGCACTGAATATCTATGAAAAGGCCATGCTGGAACAGGTCATTATCCTTGACTTTGGCATTCTAAATCATCTCAAATTTATCTTCCTAAGCATGGCTTGTCTGGTCTTCTTTATGATGCTTACACGACTGTCCATTCACTTTTACTTAATGTAGAAAAATAGGATGTGCCTTTGAATGTTCGCACTCTCTGATGTCCACCTAGTGGACTATTCCACCTACTAAAAATAGCTCTTCTACAGATATTTCTATATTTCTTGTAGTTGTTCTATCTTTCCTTGCCATATTTTGTCTCTTCTTGGCGATCTAAGCTCTCAGGGCTATCTTCTCACTTTCTGCTGCTCTTTCAGCTCCTTTCTGCACTGGTCACTGAACTTGTTCTCAGGTCTTTTGAAAACCAACGGTTATTCCATCACTCTAAAATTGATGTCCACAGGGACATCATTAGTCGCTTTGAACCTCTTTGAACCTTGAACCTTGAACTCTTTTAGTTTGAATGTTCAATGGTTCAATGGTTCAACAGTTCATTGATTCAATGTTTTGTAAAGGGCCACGTTCGCTCTCTTTTTCTTCTTTGGTTGAACCATTTCTTTGAACCTTTTGTTTGAACTTCTTTCTAAAATCTTTTGCTTCCTTCATTCTCTCGAAGCTTCCATTCGAACTTTGAACCTTTGAACCCTTTGAAACTTTTGAACCTTGCAGTTCAAGGTTCAACGGTTCAATGGTTCATTCTACTTCTTTGAATCCTTTGAAGCTTCAAACTTTTTGGATCCTTTCATTTTCTAAGTCCATCAAACTTATTGAACTTGTTGAACCTTTGAACTTTTGAACTATTTTTGGTTCAAGGTTCAAAGGTTCAGTGGTTCAATCTTCACTCTTCAAATGCTTTTATTCTCTAAGTCTTTTGATCTTGTTGAACCAGTTGAACCTTTGAACTTGTGAACCTTTCAGAGTTCAAAGTTCAATGGTTCAATGATTCAATGTTAACTCTTCGAAGCCTTCTTTTCTTTAAGTCCATCGAATTCATTGAACCTTTGAACTCGTTAAACCTTTGAACCGTGCGGAGGTGGGGTTCAATGGTTCAAAGTGGTTCATTCTAATTGTTTGAAGCCTGTCGTTAAGTCTTTTGATTGAACCTCGGCATTGAACCATCCTCAAAACACTAAGTAAAATCCTTAAGTGTTTTGAATTTCCTTTGAAGAAAGCTCGCCTATTAAACCTGTGACTTCCTTAACTGAAAAGGCTTGCATATTTGAAAAACTTAAATGCTCAGAACATTTTTGAGAAAGAAAAGAGAGAGTTTTGGTCTGCAGGACCAAAATGGTCGGTATGTTGTCCACAAAAGCAAGTGACAGATTTTGGGAACAACAACATGCATGTGGTTTGCTTGGTTTAGGAATTAATTTGGTGATTGCACTAGGTTAGTTCCACAAAATCAAATCAGTATCACTAGTGGATACTAACCTGTTGGTTGGTACTAACCTACATAGAAGTGTAACATAATGATTATATGGTCACTTTCAAATATATTTACTTGTCTTGTGTTTTTTATTCCAAACTTTGATGATGTGTGTAGATCCAAAAATCAACCTCCTTTACCTTGAAACCCTAGATGTACTTGTGAGGGCTAGAAACCTAAAAAAATTGATAAATTTTTAATGGGTTGAGATACCCCTAATCATCCTCATCTAATTATTGACCATTGCCTTTATATTAAATACTCCAAAGAGGGAAATCAAGCCATGTGTAGTTCTTCCACCTAGTGTGATTATATAATTGTGCTCCCTCATTATATGTATGTAGTTAATGACTAAATTTGGTAATTGAAAATGCTTGATTTGACTTGTTTTTCAAGTGCTTCAAACTTGGACTATGACTGCTCTTAGTGAATAGTATGCAAATTGGGAAGAATATGGCAGATTTGTTCAATGTGCAATAGTGTAACATGTATATCAAATAAGTGATAGATCCTTTTGAAATGAGACCTTGATTTTTTAATATATGGATCCATTTTAATAATTTATCATGCCATTGGCATGCTAGGTTGATGGGCCAACCCTAAAGATGGGTTTCATTTTTAAAAATAGTCATTTTTTGGAGTGGGATGGTTTTGGCCATGGGTCACTATCTATTAGTAATAATGACTGAAACTATCAAAATTGACCAGTGTATAGGTGGATTGCTTTAAGAGTTTGGATATGTCTGCATAGGATACTTAACAGGTTTGAAATAGATAGTGAGGTTCTTGTAGGTATGTAACAGTAGAATGGAAGGTTTGACTCATAAGATAACATTCAAGTGTGAATGGATGGATAATTAGAAACCTTATTTGGATGCTCAACTCATGTGTGGTAAATGCATGTCAATATTTTCATTTTCAATTACTAAAAATTAGATTTTAGTATCTACACATACTCATTGATGATAGTTACAAGGGATAGAAATGACATATATAGGATCACTTCATGCAAGATGAGGAAGATAACCTAGGGTTGTGTATTTTGAAAATATGTTGAGAGGAATCCAAGAAAGGTTAGATGTTTTGGAGAATACACAAAGAAGAGTAACTACTATTGTAGATGTAGATGATGAAGGAGAAATAACACCATAGATTTAGGTTGAAGAGATATTAGATGAACCTAAATATATATTTTTAAGGCCATTTCTAACATGGATAACATGCCTAACTTGGAAACCATTAGTTATAGAGGGATCATATACCTAAGTATCTCATTGATTGGATCACAAAGCTAAAGAATGAGTAAATAGAAGATCCCAAGAGTGTAAATTTTTATTTCACTAAGGTGAAGGTACATGGATCCTTGTGGTGGGATCATGTACAACTAGAAAGGGAGACAAGAGGGAAAAAATAAAAAAAGACATGGGATAGATGGTTGTCAAGTTAAAAGGTAAGTTATTACCTTCTAATAATTAGTTGAGTTTATTCAAGAAGTTGTAAAATTTGAGGCAAAGAGAGATGAGTGTAAATAATTACACGGAGAGGTTTATACTCTCACCATTAGATTTTTTCATGTTAAGTATGACCAAGATAATATCTTAATGTATGTGAATAGTCATTTTATTTCTATACGTGATGAGTTTCGAGTATTCAAATTGAATTTATACAAAAATCCTATTAGTGTGCGTTCAAGGTGGAAGATAATTTGTCAATAAATAAATAAAACACATCAAGAGGTGGAGGAAGGTTCTTAAGAGGAAAAGGGAAATAAAAAAAAGTGTGGAGGACAACATAATTATTAAGATAATCTAGTAATTCTCAAAATAAGAATCAAACACAAACATGAATATGGTATTCTTCAAGATAAATAGGATCCTTAGTTAGAGGAAGAGATGGTGGATTTATGGGTACATTCTATGAGTGTTTCAATGTTGGAAATAGAGTGTTTGAATGCCCAAAAATGTTTTAAAACAACAATAGAATGAATGACACACTCAATCACCTTGACCAAGAAGATGAATAGAGTATTGCATCTCCAAATCACATAGAGAAACCAAAGCATGGAAAGTTTTTCATGATGAAGATATTTTTTTTAAACCAACCATGGAGGATAATCAATTGGTGAAAATAAAGAATCTATTCCAAACCATGTGAAAATTTGGAGGTAAGTGTTGTGATGTTATTATTGATATTTTTAGCACAAATAACTTGCTTTCCCATGAGATGGTAGAAAATATTGGGCTGAAAATAATAGTACACCCTAATCTATATATTATCATGGTTACAAAAAAATATGTCATATTTTGATAAATTGTAAATGTATGGTGAATTTATCGATTAGGTAATTTATGAATGAAATTTGTGTTACATTATTCCTGTGGATTTATGTGATGTGTTGTTAGGAAGACCATGGCAGTTTGATAGAAAGGTCATGCATGGTGGTAGAGCAAATACCTACATGATTTTGAAGGATGGTAAGAGTTTAGTGTTCACCCCATTTAAGGAAAAAGGAGAAGTGGACATTGGTCCTAAGGTTTTGTTATTTTTTGGTAAACAATTTTTGGAGGCAGAGAAGGAGAAGGCTTGTTTTACTTTCATCCTCAAACCTATGTAAGTTGTGATAAAAAAAGAGATGGTTTAACTTCCACTTGAAGTGCATAATTTGTTGAATGGATATTCTAAGCATGTTTTTAAAATGTTTTTTAGATCGATTTCTACATTTGAAGAGTAATGGTCATCACATGGATCTACTATGATAATCTAGTTGTCCAAACAAGGAAACATTTAGGTTCATATCTATGGAAAATAAGGAGGCCAAGACACAAGTAAAATAATTATTAGGGAAGGGTTTAATAATACAACATTTGATCCCATGTGTAACTCCAATAATACTAGCACTTAATAAATGTAGGGAATGATATATGTGTAAATATTCAAGAGATAATAAGATCGTACTAAAAGACATATTTTGTTGCTAATGGTGAATGGTTTGATGGAGTTTTTGAGTGATGCAAGTTATTTCACAAATATTTATTTAAGAATGGATATCACCAAATCAAAATTATATAAGGTTATGAGTGGAAAATCACGTTCAAAACAAAGGATAGGTTGTATGAGTGGTTGATTATGCCATTTAGATTTTCAAATGCACCAAGTAAATTCACAAAACTCATGAATGAAGTGTCGAAACCTTAATTGGGTATGTTTGTCATTATGTATTTAGATGTCATTTTGATTTTTAGTAAACAAGAGGAGCAATTTTTGCATTTGAGACAAGTATTCGAAAGTGGAAAGAGGATAAGTTGATGGTCAACTTGAAGAAGTACAAATTTATGAAGCGTTGACATTCTTGGGATTTGTAATATTTTATAATGGGTTAATAACGAACCAAAAAAGGTAAGTGCTATTGTTGAATGAGCATCACCTATGACTATGTTTGAAGCAAGAAGCTTTCATGGAATAACTGGTATCTATCATAAATTCTTTAGAAACATTTACATGATATGTGCACCCATTATATAAATAATGAAAGGTGATAAAAAAGAGTTTAAGTGGATAGGTGTAGTAGAGAAAAAAAAATTAAGAAGGTGGCAAAAAAACATTTGTTAGCATTGTCTGATTTCAACAATATGTTTCAGGATGACTATGATGCTAGTGGGACAAAAATCTGATTTTTTGTGAGTCAAGGTAAGCTTATTGCTTAACATAGAAAGAAATAAATGAAGAAAAATAGAAGTACTCCATTTTTTATCAAAAATTTTATGCTATGATACAAGCTCTCAATAAGGAGGCATTATTTATTACCCTAATAATTTGTTTTCTATATGATCATCAAACATTGCAATTCATAAATAGCTATGGTAAGTTAAATCAAAATAATATGAAATATGTTGAATCACTTCAAAGTTACTCATTTGTGTTTAAGAAAAGAAGTGGCAGGTCTAATATATTTTTAGATGTATCAAGTAGAAGATGTTTTTTATTGAATGAAATAAGAGGGGTAGTAATTAGGTTTGAATCAATGAGAGAGTTATACGATCAAGATTTGGATTTTAGAGATGCATGGGCAACATGCAAGAATACAACCAACATGGATAGAAATCCATGGATAGATTAATTTTTGCAAGATAGTTTATTGTGCAAGGGACATCAATTATGTATACCTCAAGGTTCAATAACGGAAAACTTGATAAGATAAAAGCACATTGGAGGACTAGATAGTCATTTCAACATGGATAAAACATTAAAGCAACTATTTAAGAGTTACTATTAGCCAAGGATGAGTGTATATGTGAATAATTTTATACACAGACGTGGATTTTTCTAACATGTCAGGGGATAAAGTTAGAATGTAAGTTTATATTAATGTTTACCAATACCAAAGGCACCTTGGGAGGACATAAGTATTGATTTCGTTCTTGGGTTGTAAAGAACCCAAAGATGTAATGACTCTATTTGTTGATATATTTTTCTAAGATGGCAACCACTTTGTAGCATGCAATAAGACAAACGATGCCACAAATGTTGCCAATTTTATTTTCAAAGAAATACTAAAGATTACATGGTTCTCTAAAGAGCATAGTCTTGGATGGGGATACAATATTTGTTGGGCACTTTTGGATAACTTTGTGGAGAATATTTGGCACTAAGATGGATTTTAGTTCAACCTATCATTACCAAAAAATGTGAAAACAAAGGTAGTGAATAAAATCCTTGGTAATTTTTAACTTTTTTTTATTAGAGTAAATAAAGGGTTTTGATAGGGACCCTAAAAAGGTAACAATAAATTAAAGATAAATTGTGACAACAACAACAACAACAAAACAAGCTTAAAACTGAATTACTTAGCAATAGTCTAGCTAAAACCAAATAGATTGTTAGCTAAAAGTAGGAAAATAACCTCCATCCATCAGCTAAAAACCAGAAGATAAACCAAATTATCTCTTTCTTTTTATCATTTTTATTTTCCTCCCTCTTTGTCCTCCAACTAAGTTCTGCTTGAACTCCTTAGCCTTCTTTTACTTCTTGAGGCTTCCTTTCCTTCTTTGTCTGAGGAAAACAATCATTTTTCAAATCTTGAAGAGATCTTGCTTACCCCTAATATTTTATGGGCTCCATTTTCTACATCTTTCAAAGTTTATTTGACTCATATTTCTATCAATTTGGGTTTAACCACTTTTTTATCCACCCATACATCAACCTTCTTCTTGGAACTTCCAGTGTTTCTATAGCTAAAGTTATGTTCTACCTAGGAGATTTTACTTGCAGGCTTAGAGGCATGCATGGGACCTTTTCCTCCTCAAATAGTTCTCCATCCTTTTAAGTAGCTTATCAATGCCCCTATTTTCATCTCCTATAGACCTTTCTCTCTTATGAACCTATTTCTTCCATATTGGGTCTTTCTTTGTTTGTTTCTACCTGTGGGCTTACTGCCATAGGTCAACATTGGGTCAACATTCCTTCCAGATTATTCACCTTGTTTGAGCAGACAGGGGAAAGAAACTTGGTATCTCCCTCATTTTAGACTTCATTTACATCTTTCCCTAATTCTTCCCTCGACGCTTGACTCCTCTCAATATTTTCCTTTCCCTACTGATAATTTTTGCTAGTTTCTAGATTAGTCATATTTAGATCCTCACAATTATTATTTGTGTCTTTGGCCTCTTTGCTAGTTTTATGATGTTCCTCTCCTTCCTCTTTTCTTCTCCAAGCTTGATTTTATTTCTTGACTTCCAGGAAGTTCATGATTTCATGACCCATCATGTTACACTTAGAATAGATCTCCATTTTCTCTTGTATTCGATATCCTGAGACAATTTTCCATTCTTAGATTTAAAATTTATAGATGTCGAGAGAGTTTTATAATAAGGGGCATTGATGCAAAATTTAGCAAAAATCAATTTGTTCCTAGACTTAGTTATCATGTCAATGGCTATGATATGCCCTATAGCTCTAGTTATAGTTGTTATGATTCCATTTTCCCAATAATCCTTGGAGAGACTAGGGAATATGACCCACAAGGGTGTCACTTTAAAGGATTCCTTTAGTTGATCGAAGCCCAATTTCCACTTTTTGAGAACCAACTTGGCCTTCCCCATAAACAAGGGTCATCCATCCATGATATTGGAACAATCCTCTTGGTTTGTAAGGGTAATAAATAAAAATCCATTATCCATGACTAAAATTTTTAGTTGAGCCTTTGTTCCCCATCTTCTCCTTGCCCACTCACCAAATATGTCAATCTTAAGTTTGATTCTCATAAGTTTACGATTCAAAGTATTTTCCATATTGAAACTAGCTCGATCCACAACCTTCTCTATAGTATTAAGATAGATCCCCTCATCTTCGAAGGCAGGAATGAGAACCAAAGACTAAGGGGACAAGAGGACCGAATGAGAATATCCTACTAACCTGTTAGCCTAGGATTTGTTGTCTCACATGTTCCTACCACCCAATAGTTGTGAGTCCTTCTATTGGTTATGTTCTCCTGACCTTTTGCCACTCTTCTCTGCCTTCATTTTTTCAAAATCACTATGGCATTCCTCATATATGTCATGATCAAGAGGGTCTCCATCATCCTAGTCCTCTCTAGGGTCATCCTACGCAAAAGTAGTTTTGAAATTTTGTATCCTTGCTCCTCCACTCATTTATAATTGACAACCAATTATATGGTGTAAGTATTATGATAGTAGCTTTTTCCTATGAATATTTTGAAGCTATAGAATATTATATTCTAATTTTATAACATTATTGGTAAGAGATAAACCTAAAAAGTGAGGTGTGACTTTAGCAGAAGCTATTTTTTCATAAAATAACTTAGTAAATAGAAGTAAAACCAAGAGTCCTTTTTCATATTGTGTATGGTTGTAGCCTTAGAGGTGTAACTGAGTTTAGGGACACGACTGGTATGAGTATAAGAATTTCTAAATTAGAGGATTATGCAACGTACGTGCAATAGATGCCTGTGGAAGTGACAAAAAGATTGAAAAAGAGTGTCATGGATAAAATATAGTGTGTACATTAGAAAAGAACATAAAAATAATTCCAAATAGGTGACTTAGTTTTGGCACATTTGAGGAAAGAGGGGTTTTTGAAAGTAACATGGAACAAGGCCAAAAGGAATAAGATTGAGCATTGTAGGATTTCAAGGAGGTTTTTAGTGAATGTGTATGAGACACAACTACTAAATTAGGTTGACATTAATCATATCTTCAACATAGTGGACTTTTACCCTTAGCATAAAAGACAAACAAATGAAGATGATGCATGTTTTGATTATTCAATTAGGGATTGAAAAAATATTGAGATTGTGAAATATTACAAAATTGCCAAAAGGACAATAGACAGGGAGTAAAAAGTGTATCTAGTCAAGTGGAAGAATAGAGCAACTAAAGATGCAACTTAGATGTGAATGTCTCAAGTTTCCAGGTATGAAAAATTTGTAGATCTCACATGGGGATTTCAATTACATAGGGTGTCTGATGCAGGAGCATCCAGGTCGACAAGAAATCTTGCATCATCCAAAAAATATGGGTTGATGTTTGTCTGAGTTCATGTGAATTTTTTACAACATCAAAAAAATTATGCACATTAAATAAGATCAAAAACAATTTCATAGCGTCAATAGAGTTCAAACATCTCAGAAGGGTCAAGTGGATCAGGTTTCATTCATCTCCCACAGATCAAATTGACCCATGTTTGGAAAAATGATGGTTACATAATTATTGCTTAATGTAGGTGATGGTTTATAAACTACTATTTTCCATTAAGTAGTGTTTATGTAACTGTTGGTCTATAATAACTAGTGGTTTCTCCTATAGTGAAACAAAAACAAAAGTAAATTCCTAGAACTTCAATTTTTGGCATATGGAACATTTTGCAAGGCATCGGGAACTCAAAGAATCCCGTAAGGATGCCAATGTCAAGTAGGTGAGATTCGGATCTATTGAGTTGGGAGTTGGTTGTAAACTTTTAGATCTGAGTTAAATTTAACAGAAAAATTAACTTACAAATATTTCTTGTGTGGTATGTCCATAACAAAGTATGTATGTAACTAGTCCATGAGATATTGAGATCAAATTGTAGTCTTCATTTCATAGTTCATTAGTAAAGGAAGTGTGTTAGAGTTTGTATGTGTTTGCACGTGCACACATCAAACCTATGTAATACCATAATACTCATTCATTTAAGGCGTGTCATTAATTATAGTCTTGAGTTTTATGTCTAAAGAAAGCCCATTTTGACAGAGAATTTGGTCAATGGGTGGTGTGGGTTGTAGCCACCATGGATGGGGTCATCCAACCCACTCCTTCACATGATATTTGTAATGATGGAAACTCCGAATTGTAGAGGTAGATATCTATTTTTAATATTTCTAATTGTATAAGATTTTGGTGGACTCTAAGTTAAATTTTATCTGAATATAGAATGTAAAAGGGTAATGAGATCTTAATGTAGCAAGTATATCTTGATGAAATGAACATGAATGTCTCCAATTGAAACATTGTATTCAAAATTAGGTATGTTTCAATTTTACTTTTTCTTAAAATACAGGGGATTTTTGTTGATTTTGTGAACTTGAAATGTCATTGCTTCCAAGTCGAGCTATATTGATATTCTTTTTTAATTGGATTTATATTGAGTATCTAGGTCACAATTTAATAATGACAAATTGTTGAAACTTGTGCTAGGCACATACATGATTAATTTTTTTCTAATATTAATGTTACATTCCTTGATTGGTACTTTGACATAATAGTTGCAAATGGAAATTATGATTGGCTTTGGAATTGATCTTCTTGCATTAAAAATCTATGCATTTTCATTAATTGATGATTATGACATTGCACATCTAGTTATTCTTCTTTTATGAATGAATGATTGAATGCAATTAAGTTAATTTAAGATCATACTTTATTCAAATGTATACCAGACTTAATGACCTATGAGGATTGATTAGATGAATCGTCAAGTTGAAATATAGTGGTCTCAATATTGTAAGCTTGAATATTGTCATAGGAAATTAAGAGCACAAATTCATAACAAGTAAATATTAGAGATTAATATCTATATGCTTTGATGTGTATTTTCAATAAATAAATCTTGTTAAAAGGTTGTGGTACTCATTTTGTCAAATCATGATGTGAATCTTTGTATCGATATGTGTCTAATCTTGTCAAAGGATTTATATTTCCAAAAGTATGAGGTAATCTTGAGATACCTTGGAAAAATTCCACATATCCAATACAAGTCTTGATTTTATGTTTAGCATAAGGGCTCGAGTCTGGATGTCCTTTAAAAATTAATTGGCAATTGATAAATCGTATATTATATCATGCTTTCAATGACAAGACTAAAGGTGGCAATCAAGTTATTTTTCTTTAGTTAAAGTTCTTATTAATGGAGTTTCATTTTTGTATTATAAGAACATGCTCAATATAATGAGGCAACATAATCCATGTGTTGTTCTACATAGAAAATATCTAGTTGTCATATCAAATTAGCAAGATGTTATTCATCCTAATAACTTAGGAAGGTCCACTGTTGATCTTAGTGAATATCATTGAAGTTTTTTTATCAATTCTTTTGTGTTAAAAGAAGATGACTCAAGTGAGCTCAAGGGTTCACTAGAATGTTTTTGAGAATAGGTTGTTAGTGGGTTCTTGTAAAAAAATGTTTGTTTGTTTATTATAGTCTCTACTTTACTTTATCTATGCAATCTTATCCCAATTCACATTAGGCATCAATATATAAGCTCAAAAACACAACAATGGCATAGGGAAGTTACTTTGTGACTATCAAAGTTTAAAAATTATGGTTGTAGCATTATTGTTAAGAGTTTTGTGGCTCTAACAATCCAAATACATTGCAAGAGTGTGACAAAGGGTTGGAAAGAAAATAACATTCAACTTGGGAAGGATAACATTAACGTGCTTATCTAGTTTGCTTAGTTTAATAGGGTAGAGATCAACCTAACAAAAACCAAAATAGAAACAAGAAACCAACTAATCTATTGAAAGTATATAACCCTATTGTTCTAGCCACAAAATTGAAGATAAATGCTAATGGGAAATCGTGAGTCATAAATCAAATGCTTATTGTTTTAAAAAGAAAGTATAATTTACAAAGAAAAAAATACAATTTCAAAATTGAAATGTGATTTAGATGTAAATTTATGTCAATTCAAAATGAAAGTGTGATTCAAAAAGGTACATGTTGCTTAAGTATGTAAACTTACGCAATTCGTAAATGAAATACAACTTAACATATGAATTTAAGCCTAACATTATATCAAAGTTTAAAGCAAAAGCTTCACCTTGCTAGCAAGGTGCCATCATATCAATCATATAATAATACCAATAAATCCACCAACCTATAATCCAATTATATTTGGTTGAGGAGAAAATGGTTGAGGGTCTACAACATGATATAGTTGAATATTCAAATCCTCAAAGAAATCCCTTTCTAGTCTATTATGCAAATTAACTTAGAGAAAGAAAGGTAAAAGACACATGAGTAGTGATGATTTCTAATCAGAGGATCAACAATTATAAGTGCAAAAATACGAAAACTAACAATGTAAGAGAGCAATAATAGAGCACATAGAAGATATTACGATAACCTGTAAGTGAGAAAATGATTAAGAAGAATAATGGAGGCCAAGTGGTGATATATAGAGGTCAAAACCCAGATAAAAAATGGATAAAAGAACCACTAATAGATGATGAAAACCCTATTGGGCATCAAAAGGGAAAACACTAGCAAGTTGCAGCCATGTTGCAAATTTCTAAGGAAACATGTATCCAGGTTGAGAATATCCAAGGAAATGGACAGCTAGGCTATATGGTCTTCTAGAAAAGTTGTGGCATAGCCATAAAAAGGTAAATGGAGGGATAAATAGGTGGTTTTCTCTCTAAAAGGGTCCTTATTTGACATACTTGTCATTTCTAAGTCAAGTAGATGGCTTAGGAAAATAAAATGTCATCATAGGAAGGAATGTGATAACTTGAGCATTACGTATCCACTTGAAGTACGAACAATTGTAGCTCATGAGGACAAAAGATTGTGAAGTGTCTATAAGCCATACAAAATGCGAAGCTAATAGAAGATCATCCTTGCCCTTACCTCTGACAATGATAGATGAAGTGTCAATGATCACTGTCTAGAAAATGCAACTTCAAGCTACTTCTCTAGCACTTGTAAGGGGACAAAGAACAAGTTCATGGCCTAAGATAGTCCAAGATTGTGTTTACCAAAGCATCAACTCTAGTTTTCTCTAATAGATGGATGTGGATACCATGAAAGTCCTTGAAATGAGAAAGCAAATTGTGTGTTGCCTTGAAGAAGCAACTCAATGGTAAGGACAATCCCACCCCTAGTGTGCTAAAAAACAAACAAGAGTGAGTCAAAAAGCAACTACACGTAGGACATACCTAGCCCATGGGTATTAGTCAAAGCTCCAATGATTGCATGATACGTAGCGATGATGTTAGTTTTGCTAGTGAAATAAACACCACTCACAACAGTCTCACGGCCCCAATAGTCATCAATAGTCCAAGAGACAAGTGTGCCTTGATTGTCACCATTTCTATGAATTACCACTAAATGATAAAACATGATGAGAATCAAGGACACAAGAAGAAAACAATGAACTATCTTGACAATGAGAATAGTGATAAAGTCACACAAAGGAAAACCAAGAACGAAACAAATTCATAATCCAAAAGAGAAGACCACCACTAGTCTTAGAAAAAGGTTGAAGAAGGGCCAACAAGAATTATGAAGAACCAAAGTCTGTCAAAAAAGGTGAGACCAAGATCCCAAATACTGCAAACCAACACACAGAGACCTAGAAGAGCTTAGACAAAGATGGGTTAGTAGAAGATCATGAAGGATCGACTGCAACAAAGTAACGAGACCACTAACATAAGGAAACAAAGAAATCACTTTCACCTCGAGGCACCCCCAATGGGGGCCCAAGTTGATAAAGACCCATGAAGTCGAGAATGAGCTCTGCAAAGAAAAGACCATGAACAAGGTAGGCCTTGAATCTTAAAAGAGACTAACGTAGCCAATGGAGAGATAAAGTTTGTGTGGCAACACGAAAGCAAACTTTATCAACCCTGACTACATCCCAAGGCGAGCAACACAAGGCACTAACATGAGAAATGATGCAATAGAGAAGGCCAATAGACTAATTCTCAATTGAGGTGAAATCCAAAATGAATGAGCCCACTAGTGGGAGAGTTACACTACTCCAAAAAAATGTGAAATATGCAGTGCAACTCAAGGCCCAAAGGGTGACAACGCTGAAAGTGGTGGAGATCTAAAGGAAATGTGCCTCGCACATCACCACGAATATGAAGGCTTGTAATGCCCAAAGAACTATTAGTAGAGCTCTAAGGGCAACATGCCTCACATCACCATAAATGTGAGGGATTCTGACACCCAGGGAACTAGTGGTGGAGCTTTAAGGGCAGCACGCCTCACATCACCATGAATGCAAAGGCTAGTGACACCCAAGGAACTAGTGGTGGAGCTTTGAGGGCAACATGCCTCACATCATCATGAATGTCAGGGTTTGTAACACAAGGAACTAGTGTTGAAGCTCTAAGTGAAATAAATCAAACATCACCATGAATGCAAGGGCTTGTAATGCTCGAGGGACTTGTGGGAGAGTTATAAGGGCAAAACACGTCTTATCACCACAAATGAGAGGGTTTACAACACTTGAGGAACTAGACGTGGAGCTCTAAGGGAAATACACCTCACACCACAAGGAATGAGAGAGCTTATAACACCCAAAGGAACTAGGAACAAGAAAAGGTGTCATCTTAATTACCCCTGAACTCCTATGGAGATGATCACAAGGACCACACACACAATGGTGGCATCCCAAGTGAAACACACCTCACATCACCATGACTATAAGAGATATGACACCCAAAGGGTAGAGTGGTGGAACTTCAAGGGTGAGGCACCTAACACCACCATAAATGTGAGGTCCTTAACACCCAAAAAGCTAAGAGGGATCAAGTGCACCCTTGGATCAAGCCTCGCAATGATGCAAGCTTGACAATAGAAGTGGGGGCAAGGTTAGAAGGATAAAAATGTGAATGAGGTCTTTGTTGGTTATACAATTCCCACTCATGCTGGGTAGTGAAGCGTAGATGATGGTTGTTATATTGTTGAGCAACAAATACTTTTCGCTCTCGAGCAATCCTCTACTACTCCACAATGAGGAATGCTTGCTCTTGAGTCATTGCAAGGGTTTCACCCTAAATGCGATGAAAGTGTCATCCCATAGGAAGCTAGACAACAATATTGCAAATAAATGAACAAATGGGAAGGCAATTGCCAAGGCAAACTACAAGGAAAATTATAATACAAAGAAAAAACAAAGCTTTCGAGCCATGCCACAGGTCAGTAGAAAATGTCACGACGTGATACAAAAGAAGCCATGAGTTTTTAAGAAAAGCTAACCTAAAGAAAACAAGGAAAAAAACTTGGAAGAAGTATTGAAAGGGTTTGAAACACGAAAAAACATAGAGCAAGTAAAATTGAAACATTTCAACTTCCATTGAACATCCTAGAATGTATATCTAAAAATACAAATATGCCACAAGGGTTTGACAAAGAGTTGGAAAGCAAACAACTTGAAATTTGGAGGAGTTAGGAATCTCAAACCGCTATCTATTTTGTTGGCTTGCACAAGCTAGTCATTTACCTAAGAAGAACCAACCTAGAAATAAGAAAAACAACTGATCTACTAATATTAAATACGTCTATTATTCAAGCCATATAATTCAAGGCACACACTAAAGGGAAATGACGCTTCGTAAAACAAATGTTTGTTGCTTTAGAAAGAAATTACTATTTATAAAGCAAAGAATATAATATCAAAATTAAAATGCAATTCAAAAGTAAATGCAAACAAATTCATATTGAAAGTGCGATTCAAAAAGGTACATTTTTCTAAATGTTAAGTAATACAATTTGTAACTGAAATCTCACTGAATATACAAATATAACCTTAATATTATATCAAAGCTTAGAGCAAAAATTTCACCTTGCTAGCAAGGTACCATCCTATCAATATTTTAATGTTGATAAATGCACCAACCTATGACACAAGTGTGTATATAGTTGAGGGTGAAATAGCTAAGGGGTACAACCTAAAATAGGTGAATATGTAACTCCTCAAAGAAAGCTCTTTCCAATCCAATGTGCAAAACAATCTAGAGCTAGAAAAATATAAGGCATGAGAGTAGTGATGATCACCAATCAAATGATCAATAATGATTAGTACAAAAATCAAGTGCAACAGTCCAAAAATAGTGTAAGTCTATAGTAATGAAGAAAGTAGATGACGTTTCCATAGCTTGTAAGAGAACAAATGATCAAGATAGAATAATGGAAACCAAGTGGTTAGATAAAATGGTCAAAAACTAGGTGACAAATAGCCAAAAGAGCCTTCCATAATGTTTTAAAACCTTGCTACACGTCCAAAGGAAAAACCTTGCAAGTTGCATCTAGGCCACCAATTTTTGATTAAATAGGCAACCAAACTATCGATTTTCCAATAAAAATTGTGGCCTATCTACAAAAAGATAAACAAAATATTAAATAGGAGGTGTTTGCTCTCAAAGGGTCCTTCCTGTAAGTACTTGTCATTGATAAGTCTAGTAGATGGCATAGATAAAAGAAATTTGATCATATGGATGAATCTTGGAAAATTAGCATTGTAAGTTTATGGGAATGAACGATTGACCCGTGGAGTCAAATGACTCAAATATTATCACAAGCTTGATTAGTATGAACAATCATGATGGAAATTTTGACTTTGAAAAGCACAAATTTCTAACCCAAGTCTACTACCATAAGAATAGATGGATTGTGATGTTTATTCTTAATGGGATGCTATTTTTGTTTTTAATGAAAAGAAACTATGAAACAAATATATAATCATACTTGAACTATCTCATCCTTTCAGTAACATATGGGGGAGGCTAAGCAATTGAATCCATTGAAGGAGGGTCTACATCATCTCAAGATTTGTTATAAATATAACATTAATAAGAGGTTACAACTTGGGAGAGTTAAAACCAATTATTTAGAATATATCAAAATTAAAAAATTGGAATCTAAAATTATCATGTACTATGGATCTTGAAATTTAAGACTATCATGGCAAATTCATAAAAACAAATATATCATGAAATCTCATGAATCTTAACTGAAGTGATTTTAAAGCAATTATATTGCATATGTTATCATTAAAACATGATTGTTTGAATTGTAAATATAAGTATTATCACCTAATTTTTTAGATTTAATATATGACATTTCATTGTCTTGGCCAACTATTTATATATGTTAATTGATATTAATATGATAATTACCAAATGTTATCATTAAAACATGATTGTTTGAATTGTAAATATAAGTATTATCACCTAATTTTTTAGATTTAATATATGACATTTCATTGTCTTGGCCAACTATTTATATATGTTGATTGATATTAATATGATAATTACCAAATTATATTCATTATAGAAAGTGGCTTTTTGTTTTACAAAAGCAATTGTTATCACAATTTTTTTTAAATGACATATCAATTTACACTCTCAAGCGCTTTTTAAAAAAAAAATTGAATAATATATTATCACACTTAAACTTTTTTGTTTAAACTTGGATATTAGATCCAAAACAAAGAATTGTGTAATGGGCTATGTTCTCAAGAAGCTTTCTTTCATAGCAGCATTAATTACTCGTGAAGTTCATCCCTGTTTTCCTTAGTTTTACATATTCATTCCTCGCATAAACTCTAATACAAAAGTCTACCATGTAGAATATGAACTTTCTAGTTACCAAAGGCATATAACATGAACATTGTAAGATTATAAAACCTAATATTACATTTATATTAATAGAGATTCTCACATTTTTTATTTATATAGTAATAATTCACCTAAAATAATTTTTAAAATAATAAATCTTAATATAACTCATACATACAACAAAACACCCCTTTATAATACATCTAGTAAGCTTTTAAGAATTCGTTAGCATTTATTTTCCTTATACAAAAGCTACGTAACCATATTTAATTGTCGTAAAGAAATAAATGCTTAAAAAATACAATTGAAACTAATATAATCTGATATAGTTGTTAGTAATGATTCTCTTCACCTCATGTATAAGTTTAGAAACCACAAAGTAATAATTTTAAATAACAAATTTATTTTTTTTCAATATAATTTTATTTATTTTTCTTTTGAAATAAGGGCAAGAGATGACCATTTCCATAATTCTTAGATTATATGAGCTTGTTTACTTTGCAAGTTGTTATCATAATCAGAAAATTATATTTAGAAATCAGCATATCCATGGTTAGCCAAGGTAATTTGATTATCACTTCTAAGATGTGATGTTAGTCTTTGTAAATTGGGATTTAAGATATCAATGAAACCTAGTATCTTAGATTTAAATGGTTAATGATTAACAATTTAAAAAATTAACCATCCACCACCATACTAAAATTATTCTTTAAATTTGTGTATTCATTGCAATGTGTTTATATTTATGAAGATTATTTTAAACATTTGTTTAATCATTATGGTTAATTTTATTTTTTTTAAATTATACTATAATATTAAAATGGAAAAAATAACACTTATTTTAAAAACATTGCATATAAAAACAAAGATTAAAAATACATCTTAAATAACCATCTAAACAATATCAATTTGTTTTGAATGGTTTTAATATCAGATAATTTTACCCTGCACTACAAATGATTCTATTGAGAAAGGAGCAATTTCATTAATTGCTACTTTTCTCTCCAACCATGAACTTTGCGATAAAGAAACCAATTGTGTCCAAACCACTAGACGGGTCAAATCGTTGTACCAAATCTTGTTCTCCTTCTCTTAGCCACTCCCTATAGTGTGCATTCAAACAAACAAAATTAATCTCGTTAAAAAAATTATTAAATTAAAATAAATTACAAAATAATGACTAATGAAGCACTTTAAAATTTTAGTTTTCATTACCAATCCATAAAAATCATTTTATATTATGTGCATAAGAAAAACTATGTTAAATAATAAATTTAGGCTCCTATATATTAAATTTCCAGTTGTAAAATATACTATTTGCATAAAATTGTAGAATAATCACTTTTAAGTGTCTTTACAAACCTATTTAATCTATTATTGTTTATATAATATGAAATTATTAGATGATATTCAATTATTTTAACCATTTATACAACCCGTTATTGAATGAGCTCATAGACCACATCCGAGATGTGGTAAATCTTTGTGTTTTGCATCACATAGTTGATTCTAACGTAGCCCTCAAGCTACTGGAAACATCCTTGGAAAGGCCCTTAACTAGTTCACAAGCCTAGGACCTGAAATGATTGACAAATGGAAGGAAAGGGGAGATAATCTATCCCGGTCAACAAATTACTACAATTAAGAGAGAACCCCCATGGAGTCCATATTTGATTTCAATATCGAATTCAAGAAGCCCTAAGAAATAATTGCTTTAGAGGTATGCATTTGGCAAGGATGTCATTCTTGTATTTCCTTAAGAGTATTTACATCCTTAAAAAACGATGATAATACAATCAATGGAATGAAAGATCCTTCTTGCAACATATGATGTGGTTTTTTTTAGTTGAAAATAGCCTTATACAGGTTGGGAAACCTTTTCCTAGACCTACAATGTCCCTGTTTATTGAAATCTATAACCATGTCCAATTTCCCCGAAACGATCGACAAATGGAAGGAAAAGGGGGGCAATCTATCCCCACTTGAACAAATTACTACAATTAAGAGAAAGGCCCCACAGAGTCCATATATGATTTCAATATCAAATTCAAGAAGCCTTGAGAAATAATTCCTTTAGAGGTATGCCCTTTGGCGAGTATGTCATTCTTGTATTTTCTTAGAGTATTTACATCATGAAATAATGATGATGATACAATCAATGGAAGGAATGACCCTTCTTACAACATATGATGTGTTATTTTGAGTTGAAAATAGCCTTATATAGGTTGGGAAACTTTTCCCTAGACCTATATTGCCTTTGCTTGCTTAAATCTATAACCATGTCCAACTTCCCCAACACCCTCAAGCTCCATCTATTAACCTTATTTCCAAGCCCAACACTATTGTGGACATAAACCCCCAATCCGTTTATCATGGATATAGATACACTCGATCCATACCTAAAAACAACAATGGGATGTAGGAAATCAGGAATATGAGACAAGTTTCTAACGAATGGGTAGCCAATGAAAGGCAAATTGCTCAAAATCCTCCAAAGCCATATTACAACAATAACTAGGGCTATCATCCCAATAGATTCCAGCATTCCTTAGATAACTCCTGCACAATCAATCCAAAGGATCCAAGCGACTCCTTCCAATCAAGGCAATCAACATGCTTCAAAAGCTCTCAAAAGAGGAATGGTGCCTAGCCTATAATCTTGTGCATGATTTGAAGTTTTGTTTGATCTACCACGACCAAGAATTAAAAGAAAGGAGTGCCTTAGGTCAACCCCAACCATTGGTGAATAATGATCAAAATCCTTCACAATCACAATGTAATATTTGGATCAATTTGAGACAAATAAACACAATAATCTTGATTATACAATCAATAGCATTATATAGTTAATAGAACTCCTAAAAACAAGGAGTCTTACCTTATTAAGAAATCAATGTAAACTCTCTAAATCTTCTATTCTTGTGAGTTGTTAACTCACGTAAAACACACAACTAATATAATTTCTCACACATACTAAATTTACTCACGACACTAATGTGAGTACTAACATGAACTTGCTAACATCCCCTCAATACGAACATGGGGAGACAACACCACTCAATGACTAAGCAGCATAAATAGGTACCCATCAACCTATTCAAGCTCTGACACTCATGTTGATTGTGGGAACTACATCTGTCATGAATAGAGGCCCATCAACCTATTCTTGAAAATACATGTTTCATGAATTGGGACCCATCAACCAACTCATGCAAACACATCAATCGAACCAATCATTCTTATCAAGAACACTTTCTGCTATAGTTCATGTTGTTTGGATCTTTGCATCATCATTACAACAAGAGAAAATACTCATTACGGTACTTTATTTTCACACACCATATATAAACTAAAAAATAAAAAGTTGGTCATCACGTTTGTAAGCCACTGCACATGATCGTTGCCACTCGATCACGAACAACAAAGAGGATTGTTACTGTCACTAAGAATCATTTTTAGTATTAGCCATTTTGGTGCATATTGGTCCCACTATTGCATGCATGTCCTCTTTGTTCGCTGCTGATGAGAGCCATTATAGGCCTCCTACCTTTGTTGCTTCCAACCTCTGGTATGTTGTTGCTTACTCATCGGAATGGACTTGAAGTTCATGTACATGTCGTCTTTGATAACAAAACCCCTCCACAATATAAACCGAATTTTGGGTATGTCAATTTTAATAGATAATACATCCACCTACAAAAGAAATTTTTTTGACATTTTTGCATTGACTTAACTTTGACACACAAACATGTTTTGACTTTAACATCTTTTACTAAACATGAAAAAATAAAACTTATAAATAATCTAAAAATTAATAAACTATAAATGAAACCTGCAGTTCTAAAAACTTATTAAAACTACAACTAGATACAAAAATCGCTAATGTAATGACTTTTTATTAACTAATGACACCTAAGAAGACTTAATTAAGAAATAAACATTAAAAATTATAACAAGCTAAATGAGAATAGAACTATAAACTTAAC
Source organism: Torreya grandis (assembly GCA_037957365.1). Taxonomy (NCBI): domain Eukaryota; kingdom Viridiplantae; phylum Streptophyta; class Pinopsida; order Cupressales; family Taxaceae; genus Torreya; species Torreya grandis. The sequence goes on from JARHVA010000278.1 coordinate 4,870,686, forward strand.
CTAAAATTTTAAAACAAACTAACCATGCCTAAGCATCGAAATAGAAAATATATTTAAAAAACTAAATATCTAGCACAAACGAGCAAGAGTGCAAAAGTCACAAATGCACTAGTAGTGAAAGACATTGTCTGAGGCGACATGGTTACATGCAAGCATGAGCACATGAAATGAAACGAGTTTTAATAACGTCCACGAGACCAAACAGTCTATGGGACCAAGTGTCAAGACCATTAGAAGTTCTTTAGATTCCTTTCGATGTCATCCCGCCTCCTATGAATCTTTACCAACAATCGGGCTGTGTTGTGTATCCTCTCCTCAAATAACTCACTAAAACTGCCCACATTCACGTTGTTATCCTGCTACATACGGATATCCTTGTACACATCGCACTCCCTAATGAAGTGTCGTTTAGTTTCAATAGCTCTATCACTGCAAAAAATGCAAGTCCTATCTTCCCATCTTTCCTTGGGAACCATCCATCTTCCAGTTTCACACCTAAGATGGTGTGAACCGGTCCTCAATTGTGCCACTAGGAGCCTAGCTTTACCTTTAAGTTTGGCACTTAGGTATGCTTTATCCCCGTGCTCCCAAGTGGGATTGAAACTCTTTGATATAATGCATTTTTTTACGCCCAATCTGATTTGTCCACATGGCAGTCCTGAATTTTTCTAACACAAACTTTTTTATTTCCTCTTTGGAGTTAGGGCACTCATGTAATTAACGCTCCATTTTCCTAGCCACTTGATGTTTTGCTTCATCCACGTCTTCTTCCTCCAATCTAACACCTCGTTCACCACCATTTTGGGCCACCGGTGATTCCCCATGTTTTCAACCTTTTTTAGGTAGCTTAGTAACCGTGAAATCACCGCAGCTTCCATTGGGAAAATACATGCTTCCGCCAAGAGGATCTCATATGGAACAGTTGCTTTAACTTTAAGACTACTGGTGATAAGAAGTTTTTGAATTCTTTCCAACTGTCTCCATCTGTGATTAGACATGTTGCTTCCCCAAACCTCACAACCGTAGAGGACAACTGGTGTGACCAACAAACCAAAAGGGTTTTCTTGGTTTTCTAGTCCCAAAGTTCCACTTTCCTACACTTGTTCTGGAGAAGGTAAGAAGCTCTCCAACCTCCTTGAATCTTTTTCGCCCTGCAAGTTTCCCACTTGAGCCTGTTATGAAAAACAATGCCAAGATACTTGTATTCTTCGACGATTTCCAACGGGCTACCTTCGAACATAAAATTAGTTTGTTGTTGTTTCCTTTTTAGAGAGAAGATCATGACTTTAGTCTTGCTAATGTTCACTTGCATCCCGACATCTTGGCAAAATAGCTCTAAAGCCTTCAAATGATCCCTCAAACCATGGGCAGTTTATGCTATAAGAATAAGATCATCTGCATATAAAAGTAGCTTTACTACAAAACCGGCCAATTGGATGCCACCTCCTTCGGTATTATTTATCCATTCCTCAAGTTTGTCAATGTAAAGACCAAACAAAGTGGGGGAGAGTGGGCACCCCTGCTTGACCTTGATGTTGTTGCCGAAGCATTCAGACATGCCTTCTCTAGTTCTGATTTTTGCTCTAACACGCTCATAGAGTTTGTGAACAGCTGCTCTAAACTCATTGAGGACCCCCAATTATTCCATTCTTTTCCAGAGTTTGTCTCTAGGAACTGTGTCAAAAGCTTTTTTAAAATCCATAAAACAATAGTAAGCTTCCCCACCTTGGGTGTTCCAAGCTTTTTCATTCAAATGCCTAAGAGTAATACAGTGATCAATAGTAGAGTGCCTCGGTCTAAAACCAGCCTGTCCCTTTGCTCTTTTCCCTTCTTTTTCTGTCCAACTGCTGATTCTACATTCGATCAAGCTCCCAAATAACTTTCCAAGAAGAGGGTTGACCATGATAGTACGATAGTTAGAGGGATTATTGATATCCCCACTCTTGAAGAGGGGATAATGACACTAGTCGTCCACTCCACTGGAAATCCCCATTGCGTGATCTCATTAAAAATTCTTTTGATGTGTGGGGCAAGGTGTTCAGCTCCCCACTTTAAGAATTCAGCGTGCACCCTGTCAATGAACTGTGCTTTACCATTTGCTAATTTCTTTATACCCTGTTTGATCTCCTCATCTGAGAAGAGCTCGGTTGACGTGCTAACATTGGGAGGGAGGGTTTCCTCATGTTCACGCTCATAAATCAATTTTGCATACTCTAACCATTGAGATTCTGTGATATTATTTTTTGTATGTTTCTTCTCTTGTTGTAGCTCCCTCCAAAAACCTTTGAAAGGCGGCAAATAACTTGAATGGCACGTGGATCCAAAAGAATGGAACGTGGGAGAGCGGGCAGGATACTGTTGTGCATGGCGATGTTTGATGAGGTAGGCGAGACAAAACGGATCGGATGGTAGAAAATCTAATGCTGGCATGGTTGGATAGCTGAGCATCCCTGCACACAAGGATTATGATGATTGAGCACTCAACACAGGTGTACAAAACTGCACACACAAGGCTAGAGTGGATGGATTGACGTATCCTCTTCGCTAAACCTTCAGCGTACACGTGACGTCAATAAAGTTACTTCATAGATTAGAACACAAAAACTTGAAATGCACAGGTCTGACAAGTTGTCAAATATCTCTCACTGTCACATAGATCCCTGATAATGAAATCCGTATGTCATGCATATTCTTCATTGTCACTGTGCAAAACTAACTACCTTAATAAATTTGAATCTTCCTTAAGAGATACATATTTATATTAAATTTTACAAAAGGAGCATACACAATCTAATATAAATTCTTCAAAACTCCTCTTTTAGACTCACATCTATAGGGGCAATACTGCCAAGTCTGCACCTTCGCATTTATTGCATCATTAGAATCCCCTACTTTGATACCAAAAATAATATTTGGATCAATCTCAGACAAATAAACACACAATAATCTTCGAATAATTTTCGTTATACAATCAATAAAAAACCTTACAATTATATAGCTAATAGAACTACTAAAAACAAGGACTCTTAGCTTATCAAGAATCTATATAAACTCTATAAATCTATATAACTCTATAAATCTTCTATATAAACTCTATAAATCTAGTATACTTGTGAGTTGTTAACTCATGTACAACACAACTAATATAATTTCTCACACATACTAAATTTACTCACAACATCAATGTGAGTACTAACGTGATTTTTCTAACACACAAATCTCCACTATTGGAGTTGCAATGGTCCGTTGGGAGGAAGGAAATGTCTATGTTATAAACAAAAATCCTCAAGGTACTATGCCCTAAGTCAAATCCAATTATCTAACCGAGGGGGGAGGGGGGAAGGAGTAAGGGGTCGCTTAAGAGCCGAACCACTCAAAATCAAGACAAGACAAATGTTAGCTTGCATGAGCTTGACTTAAAAGATCACTCTTAAAGTGTTACACTAAAATATCTCAACTACAAGCAAAAATTGAATGAATAGTCCCCTAAATAGGTTCAACCTATCAGAAATCCTCTCCATCTTATTGAAAAGTCCAAAAAAGAATGGTAGGGGAAATCATATCAATCAAATACCCCCAACATCTAACCAATTCAATGTGGTTGAAACAATGAAGAGCACCTTGAAAAATCTAAGGGTGTCGAGTGCTATGTTCATTCTTGGTCACATAGACCTATTACAAGACGTTCTAAAGCAACACTGCACAGAGGCAATGCATGGACAAAAGGATGTTGCACCAAAATTTAAAAAACTCCCAAAGAGCCAACAATCATGTGTCAAGCCCTCACACTCCCCATTCTACGTTTCACTAAGAGGAGGTGATCATCTAGTCCATAATTGTTTGATCGACTCAGGCGCTAGTAGTATCGTAATGCCTAAATAAGTGGTTGATGCCTTGGGCATTCCTTATATCCCTTCTGAGAAGGGTGTTACCCATTACAAAAACTAAACACAAAGAAACCTACAAGAACACGAGAGATACACTTGAATATATTATTGAAAGAGCAACTACCCCTAGGAAAGCAACAACATAAACCCTAATACTTAGGTGACACAAACCCTAACCCTAAAATAACTTAAGTGAACATTATGTCATGTTAGGGCATGGTCGAAAGACCAATTGATATCTGTTGAGTATCCACTAGCATGAGGTTGGCGGTTCAAACCCTGTAACCCTAGAGGTCTCCTTCAATCTGAGACAAATTTTACCAAGGAGAGGTAGATTATAGTTGTAGCTCTCTAGTAATGAACCCATAACATGTGGCGAGATATGATTGAGAAGTTACCAACTCCCCTGTTCATGAAAAAAAAATAGTCGTGTTAATATTATTTGATAGAGCAAACAAAAACCATAAAGTGACTTTATTACTAAGCCCATCACTGAGAGTATGATCATTATAATTTTATGTTACAAACTCTAACATCCTCCCTTAATGATCATTATGGAAAATACACCAAGTTCATCTCTAAATTTCACAAATTTATCTAGGCCAAGAGACCTGGTGAAAATATCTTCAATTTTGCCAAGTTGGACAATATTACAGCTCAACTTCTCCATCTTGTACAAGTTGTTGAATAAAATGACAATGTTTATCAACATGTTTTGTTCGTTCATGAAAGATAGGAATTTTTTCTAACTTCAGAACTCCTTGGCTTCATCTGATCAACTTGCAAATCTGCAAGCACTCTTCTAAGCCAAATTGCTTCACATGCCCCTTTTGTTGCTGCTTTATATTATACTTTGTTAGAGAAAACTGAGACTGCATTTGTTTCTTGTTCATTCAAGAAACTACCCTCGTTCCTAGACTAGACACACAACTTGTTGTAGACTTCCTATCATCCACAGATTCTGTCCAATTTGGATTTGAATTCCACACAACTGAAGCTCCTTGCTCTTACTATATAGAATGCCAAAGTCTAAAGTTCCCTTCACATATCATAGCACCCTCTTTATCGTTATCCACAGTTTTGTTTTTACCGTTGTCATAAATCACAAAATATAGTTGACTGCATAGCACGTACAACTTTGTGGGTATAAGATAGATCAAGTTGCCAACTAGTTTCTTTTTTATTATTTCATTTAATGTTTTTGAATCAATCTTGAATGTAAGATTTAAACATGTCTTCATAGGTGTAGATGAGATTTTATAATCAGTCATCTTGAACTTGTCTAACAAACTTGTTGCATATTTTGTTTGAAAAGAAAAAAATATGCTTATTAGTTTTCCAAACTTCTACACCTAAGCAATAATGTGGGAGGCCTAGATCTGTCATGTCAAAAGTGGAACAGAAATTTGATTTTACTTTTTCAATAGCTTTGACCTCACTACCTATGATGATGATGTCATCAACATATACAACTAGAATCACCACATCATGATTCTCGTTTTTGATGTAGAGAGGGGGGTCAAAATCACTTATTTTGAATCCACGTTCTCCCAAGTACCTATCAATTTTGATGTACCATGCCCTCGAAATCTGAAATCCATGTGGTCAATACATGATACTTTTTCCTCTAAATATCCATTGAGGAAGACACTCTTCACGGCTGTATGATGTACTTTCCAGCCAAACTATGTTGCCACGTCTAGAACCAATCGGATTGTTTTCATTTTTGCAATAGGAGAAAATGTCTCCTCATAATCAATCCCTTATTTATGCAAAGCCCTTTGCAACAAAACCTTTCTTTATGATTGTCAAGTATGTCATACACTTTATACGTGATCTTATATAACCATTTGCAGCCCATGGTTGTAGTCTTAGGAGGAAGCTCTTCTAGACCATCTTCATCAAAGTTTCATGTTTGTCTTGCATAGCCTTCTCCCATTTTGGTTTTCCTTTGGCCTCCTTATATACTTCAGGGTCAAAATAATGTTGAAGGTTAGCCATCAAATCATAACTCGCTGTATCAAATGTCTTACCTCTTTTGGTCTTCCTCTCTCATTTAAGGGAACTCATCTTCCTGAACATCACCATAAGCTTTGTACCACCATTTTGGTCTCTTCTTTTGTTCCTTCCCCTTTGAATCAGCACTAGTGTCTTGCTGATTTGGGGAGCTTACAATTGCCTCAACTGGAAATTTCTCAGAATCATACTTGGGGGCTTCCTTCTCCTCATGCTAACTATCCCCATCCATTTAGCCTGCAAACTCGGCAATATCACCTGTATTTGCTAAAACTTTCTGCTCTAATTTATGCTTGGTCTTTATCTAGAGCAGGCCTACATTATCATCAACTATGACAACATGACTAAAGCATCCTTTGTTAGTTTTCAGATCAACTTACCTACAGGGTTTATGGTGGTGGTTGTACCCTATGAACATCAACTTCTTGCATTTTCTATCTAATTTGGTTTCTTTTTCATTAGGGACCCGTGCATACACAACTAAACCAAAAACTTTGAGATGAATTACTTTGGGTTTTCATCCAAAGTGTGCTTCTTATGGAGTTTTATTGTGTACCACTTTTGATGGAGACCAAGTAGATACATTGATGTGTGTACTACTTACACCCAATATTTATTAGAAACGGAGTTGTTCTCTAACATACACCTTGCCATGTCCACAATGGTATGATTTTGTCTCTCTACCACTCCATTTTGTTTTGGAGTGTAGGGTGTGGTGTATTGCCTCTAGATACTCTCTTGAATATAATAATCAAGGAATATCCTATAGAAATTTTCACGTCCATTATATGATGTAAGGATTTTGATACCCTTTCCTTAATGTTTCAATACAATGACCTTGACCTTTATGGACCCATCAAATGCATCTAATTTTTGCTTTATAAATATCTTTTTTTTTTAAAGTCGTTTACAAATAGGGAAAAAAAAAAAAATAGTACAGTGGATTGATGTCGTTTTCATATGCCCACCAATGTCAACAAGAATCAACTAAATGAATCCCTTAGCTCTTCAAATTTTCCCTTCCTCAAACGAAAAACTTGTGTTGCTTCCCAACTTGACGTGTGCTATAATCACCTTACTGATTCTGAATCTCTAGAAGGCCATCCACCAAACTTTCTTTAGCCAAATAAGAAAGATATCTCAAATTTAGATGCCCATGCCTTTGATGCAAAATTGTGTCGTTGTCTTGACAACCCTTGGCCATCAAAACATGATATTTTTCGTCCTCTATATCAATCAATCTCAAGAGCCCATGTTTGTCACATACCAAAGCCATCTTCTTTGTGATCTTATTAGCAATATAACATTTATTATTGTTAAAAATCACGTTCATATCGGGATTGTGGTTCATAATCTCATTGACTAAGAGTAGAATAGTTTCCAAATCATGTACATAGAAGACATTTATGAAAAACGATGTTTTACCTCTATGTTATTGTTAGCTATCCAAACAACACCCAATAGAGGTCAGATTGCTCAAGTTTGACTCATTCCTAGACTAACATGGGAATGATCTAAGGTTGTGGGGTGCCTATATCTAGACCAGACCTCTAGGGTTTTTAATGAGGCTAATTCCTCAGGATATGATAGTTTGGACCTAACTTGGACCTGCAAAGGGAAGATGAAAACCACTTTTGCATGTCAAACAAATACAAAACACTAAACACAAATTAGTAAACAACTGCAAAATGCTCTATTCATTACTCCAAGAGGTGCAAAATGCAATTTTTGGTAGAGTCTAGTCATACCAGCTTGAGGGATGTTCAACAATAGTTCAAAGGCTTATATTTATCGTGAGAAGGAAAGCAAGAGAGAGATTTTGGCGTTGAAAAAGGAATCAAAATGAACACAACTCCATTTGAAACGTTGTTACAAATGCCTCTGCATTTAAGCTCATTCAAGCTTCCTAAATGATCCAAGTCACTTCAATCAGTTGCATCGTTACATTATTCCTTTATTGATGCTTCTTTATGGTTGCAATGATGGGATCAAGTTGTTCCGAGTTGAGTTCTGGCGTCAATGCAGTTACAACCATCAGATCAATCTGTTAAAGTTTTGCCATGACGTTAATCACTTCCTTACTGGTTTGTCGTGGCCTGCAAGAGTGGAGAGAAGGGTCGCTTTCATGCAGTTGGTCTTGGTAATGAAGTTGTTGAAGTCTACGTGTTTGCCTTGGTGACATCCTTCGAAATGTTAACTCTGGTTCAACCTGGATCCATCCCATATCTCATTTGAGCTCGGTTCCTTCGTATTTATCTTGCTCGAGTCGAAGAATGCCCTATCGACTCTCGTTGAAATGTCCCGGGCTCGATCCTTAGCTTATTGGTTGTCGACAATTGACTCGGATCATTAATCTATTGACCAATTTCACATCGTTGATCTTGATTTACACAATAAAATGTGGTTCGTCGATCTTCTGCCAACTTGAACGCGCTCTTAACACCATGAAAACCTGTTCGAACCCTTCACCTTGCAATGTTGAGCCTGCTTCTAAGCCATTTGATCTAAGGCTTCTCTCTAAGTCTAGGTGAAGCTTGGTATGTGGGCCAAAATGGCCAACAGTTATCTACACATTTCATTTTCCTTCAACCTTATATTCCTCTCCACCAAATATCAAAAAGTTAAAAGTAGATGTATTTGCTACAAAGTCTAACAACTCTCATGTTCGCAAAATGCTTGGTGGCAATAAAGTTTATATACCAAGCAATTTTTTTCACACAATCTCTATTATCTCTGGTCATGAAAACATTAAAAACATCCTCTTTGTGTTCAACAATATTGGCTTTGCTTCTTAGGCCCTTGGTTATTTTTCTCATACCATAATTGTTTTCTAAAAAAATTGCTTGTATGACCTAGATTTCCACAATAGTAGCACTTGAAGGTTTTGGCTTTCTAAATGCATACCACAATTTGATACTCCTACATTCTAGCTTATATATCACCAATAATTACTGGTACAAGAAAGATCACCAACCAATCAACCATTATAACTTATATTTCCCACTATACATTCTGGCATGTCTGGTGGGACCAACAATCAAGAAGAATCCCTTTGTGAAAACCTTTCTAAGGCACCAATGGATGAGCAAATTAATCTACCCCATGCATCAGTATAGTTTTTTGGTGGATCCCCATGATATATTGAAGACACCATTGAAGCAGCATTGAATTCCCCAATCATCCCACATGCAACTGCGCCCAATCTTGTTGAAGGTAAGATTGTTGGTCCCAATCACCCTTCACATCATAAAACCTATACTTATCCCAACAATGACTCTATCCCACAAAATCTTTCATGCACTCAACGCACATTCTTCATAAAACACACCTTCCACATGACCCTTTTTGGAAGCACCTTCTTACGTAGGGGCTATAATGGTATCCTGTTAAATTTGAAAGAATCCAACTTAGAAATCAAAGTTACTGAAGACATCCCTGAGTGCATACATAAAAGATCAATATGGGTCAGCATCGTGCATTTCACTGTTGAGGTATAGTGTAAAACATTATTAATTATTGTAATGTAAATTATTACACGAGTAATAGTTTACTAATAGGTATAGTTTGTTATTGGTTTAATCAAATATATTGTTAATAGTAAACAATATATTACGATTAATATTTAGGAGATTTGGAGGTTTTTTAGGAGAGAGTTTGTAGGGATCTAGAATCCCTTATTATAGGAATTTGAGTCCTATATAGTTGTAATGTGTTCATATGGAGGTTATAAGAATGAATGAAATAATATTGTAGTGTGTTAAAAAATCTCTATGTATTCTCCATAATTATTATGTGAATTATTTTCTGTTGTGTTGGACTCTGATAAATCCCATTATTTGGTATCAGAGTGGGTCATTCAAGGTCTGTGCAAAATGGTAACATAAGAATCATCAGGGGGCAATCCTAATTTTGTGTTGTCCCGATTAAGGGACAAGAATAATTGTTGGTGTTCTTTGTAGTTTTGTGAGTATTTATTAGAAATAGGTTTATAGTGTCCTAGAGATTTTTAGCCTTCATCATTTGTATTTTGTGATGATTAATTTGAAGGTTAGGCGGTGGTTTTATTGCTGAGTCATTCAAATTTGCATACTGATTATTTACCATCGACGTGATTCCATTAACTCTTTCAGATCGATGCTTTAGCTGCCTGCATTTAGCATCTGATTTCTAACTGCATTCAAATAATAAATGTTAAAAAAAAAAAAAATAGAAAATCAGTTTGGACAACGTTAGGAAAATCGTCATATCTTTTTCGTTTCTCAATGAAATTGGACGATTCAAATTGATCTGGAAAGCTCGTTCAAAGGGAAGAAACCCCATAAATTATTTGAGAAAATTCTGCAAATACAAGGAGCTGTTCGCAGTTGAAAAGTGACATTTTGCATCATTAGCAAGCTATCTAATCGATTTTGGCCTCGTTGTAGCGTTTGATTTCACCTTGGATTTTTTACCTAGATCCTTTCAGCTGTAGCGCCAATGTTGTGATCATCCAACTCCCAGAGAATACAAGAGATCCACTGCTATCGTCCCAATTTGTATGAAGCTATCTGTGAACCTCAGCCCGCATTTCAAACATGAAGGCAAGTTTGGTGTTTAGATTAGTTTTGTCATTAATTGATAAGTCCGTTATAGTAACTTGAGTCAAAAGTGTCTTTATATATTTAGGTTCATTAAGTCTTTTATTAGGATTAATGAATTTGGAAAAGTCTCGAATAATTCTTTATATATTTTACAATTCAAAAATATTAATATTAGTGAATTTTGAAATTAGGTGTTCTTTCCTATATGGTCCATAAAGTCATAGTTTGTGTCATAATTTATTAAAAATTAAAGTGTCAAAAATAAAATTATATATAGTTTTTTGGCGTTAGTTGTATAATGTCCTCAAAGTCATTTTTATTTGTTAAAAGTTCTCAAAAGTGTCAGTTATTAATTATGTCTAGAGTCATTTTGAGTCGTTTAGATATTGAGACCAAGTTAAAAGTTGTCAAGACAATAGTAGAGTGTCATGTTTTAAAATTGTAAAAAATATTAAAAAAATTGGACGCAATATCGCTTGTACGCGACGTTCGCATTGTGGGGGGATTTCCCTCGAAAATTCATGCAACTGAGCTTTATCAACACACGTGTTGAGTGAACGACGGGGCCCAGATGTTTTGGTGACATGTTATGTGGTGTGTTTTTTTCATTGTGTTTGAATAAGAATAGGACATTCATGTACACATGTGTGGTGTGGTTTTTTTATTTCTTCAGTGTGGTGTGCTTTGTGCCAAATCGGCTAATTCCAAGGATAGTTCTTTAGTGGTAGTGGAAATCGTTTATGTTGTTTTTGTTTGAGTGGCAACAAACATTAACAGACACTGCACCGGATAACAATGAGGACTGTTTTCTCATGATTTTTTTATTTTTTTAGTTGTGTGTGTTTTCATTCCCCTACTTGTTTGAAACAACGCTACTATTTAGAGACAAGAAAGAGTGTAGATATAATAGAATGTGGCAAACAATTGTATAGGAGGGCAGCTAATTGCAGAGATCCCGCGACTGCCTTACTTTTTTATGGAGATGACTCCTAGTGACACACACGTACGGTCACGTAAAGTAAATGCAGGATGCGTTCCTTCGCATAGTAGTGGTCATGTGTAGCAAGATCGCGTCAGTAGTATGCAGACCTAAAAGCATACGTTGGCATACGATTCTGTTCGTGTCATTTTTTGAAGATGTATATTCTCTTTATGCTCACATTAAGGGGGTGTAGATAGGATTAATAATGTTCACAAGAAGGTGAATGTTGAGGTATAGTGTGAAACATTATTAATGATTGTAATGTAAATTATTACATGAGTAATAATTTACTAATAGGTATAGTTTCTTATTGGCTTAATCGAATATATTGTTAATAGTAAACAATATATTGCAATTAATATTTAGGAGATTTGGAGGTTTTTTAGGAGAGAGTTTGTAGGGATCTAGAATCCCTTATTATAGAAATATGAATCCTATATAGTTGTAACGTGTTCGTATGGAGATTATCATAGCGAATGAAATATTATTGTAGCGTGTTAGAAAATCTGTGCATTCTCCCTGATTATTATGTGAATTATTTTCTGTTGTGTTTGACTCTAATAAACCCCATTATTCACGCATTTCCATAATTTGGTGCTTGTTATTGCTTATATATTGTTGTTTGGTTGAGTGTTTTGTACTAGAATGTATTGCTTGTGTACTTCTTTTGTAGGTGTTAGTTTTTGAGATGTATCATTATATGGATGTACTTCAACACATTCAATATGAGCTCCCCTCCCATATACAATATGGCAATATGGCAGTCCAATATGCCCCTCAATCCCAACTATCCCCCTTATATATAGGTCCCAACCCCTATATATGGAATGTGACTCGACTGCACCCCCGCCCCCCAAATATAGATAGCCCCCTGCGCTCCTCCCCGCCCTCTATATAGATTCTAGCCCTTCTATATTTAAACTAACTCAATCCCCATATATAGTTTAGTTTATATACAGGGGTGCTCAAGGAGGGGTTGTCAAAAAAACTATATGCAGTTGATCCCCTCCCCCCTATATAGATTAGAGTTAGATAGATATATAGGGGCCCTCCGCCTTTTATATAAACTAGACTAAACTAAAATGATGGATATGGGGGTTTGTTTAATCTCACTTGCCTTGACGGTGATTCACTTGCCTTGATGTTGATGTTAAGGGATCTAATCTCAGATCGGTGTGGCCCATCCCATAATTGGAGTTTAACTAATTGGAGTTTAACCATCCTCGACCGATCGTATATCTATATCTGCCCGGCCCCTATCCATAACTAGCCCAACCGAACTCTATACAGGCAGTCCCTATCGCCATCAAAGGGAGGAGAGGGTATAGAGGAGAGGGCCCAACTAGTCCCCATCTTTATACAGGCCCTGACAGTCATTTATCAATCGAGGAGGTAGTTAGGTCACACATGTATATGGACACACACATACACACACACACACACACACATGATTCGTTTGAGTATTTGACATATATTATGGATGGATTTGGATATGTTTTATGGATGCTTTAATTATGTAAGTTAGACGACTAGATGGATAGATGTGACTTGTATATATGCAATTGTTTCTTGTAATGTCCCCTTTTTCAAGATTAAAATGATATTGTTATTAAAATAAAAAGTATTTCTAAATACTTTAAATAAATAATAATAATATGCATTTGTTGCCAAAAGTAAATATGTTGACAACTCTTTTCTAATTGTGACTTATAAAGGGACTTTTGGAGCATGGGTTAACCCTTAATAAAGAAAATGCATGATCTTTTTAAAAAGTACTCTAATTCTCCCTCCAAGTAGAGCACCCCACTTTGGAGAAAGGGTATTTAAAGAGGATGGGGGATCATTGGGAATTATGTTTTGTTTATGAATTGAATTTTGAGTTGGATCACGAAAAAGCTTGACTTATTGCTTTAAAGATGAAAAACTTCAAAAATGACTTGAATTAAGGACAAAACCCTTTAATATCCAGCTAGGGCAACTTCTTAAGGGAGTTGTATTGAGTGTATTTGTCAACCAAGAGTATTGTGAACACCATTTTGTTCGCAGCAAGTGTGGCGAGTTGATAGGAGGGCTTGGAGATCTATTTTGAAGGCTTGGAAGGCTAGTGAACCACTTGGAGTGCTCTCCCAAGGGTGGCGACCTGTTTTTTAAGGTGGTGACTAGGGTTTGTGACCCAAAAAGTGGGCAGCGAACTGTTTTGAGGGCTGTGTTGGGCACCCTAGGGCAGCGATCTGCTAATTGCAACTGGGCAACCCCCTTTTGGGGTTTAATTTGACATTTTGTAGGGATGTTTAAGCCAAAAAAAATGCAGTTTGGAACATTGAATATTATTCTGAACTGGCCATTATGGATCCGAAAAATTCAGAAAAAATAAGGTATTTATCTTGGCTGTAAATTCAGAATTTATTGGTGAATATTTGGGAATTTAATATTACATTGGTACTTGAAAATTGTATCTACAGAATTTCTGAAAAGTTTGCATTAGGGTTTGAAGTGGAAAAATCAGAAAATTATTGTTTTGGTTAGGGTTTACTGATAATTTCAGATTTGCATCATTTGTCCACTTTGGGGACATTACATTTCCCCTGCATTTGATATGTTGTAGCACATGTTAACCTTTCAACATTTATTATGATATAAAATGAAAGGGATCAATGTGTTTATGTGATGGTTTAGATAGTTGCCTTTGTTTATATGCTTTGTTTAGAGTTTCAACAATAATTCCAACATTAATAACTGATTAAGAGTTGAGCAACATTTTTTTTAAATAGTGTAAGACAATATGCACCAATGGTATGGAAACCGTGATGACTATTGTGTTATACGTATAAGGACTGATAGACTTACCAGTGCAAGACTTGATGCATCATGATATGGAAGACCATAATCACACCATTTGCAATGCACATAATGATCTAGACACACAAAAAGCAACAATAAAGTCAAAATAAAAAAGAGTTTTGCAACAATAAACAACCATGTAAGTACAATAAATAAAGAAGTAAACAAACAATGAAACAAGAAAGTAAATGATTAAGCACACAAAAGTAAACAAATGACAATGAAAACACACAAGATGTAATCACAAGAAGGCAACTTACTAAGTAATAAAATGTCTAAACACACAACTAAGCAAATGACTTCTTGGATGTCCTAGGCTAGAGTTGAACCTTTGGTAATTGAGATCCTTGGCAATGTCGAACGTCCGAGGAGGAAATTCTTTTAAGAGATGATTAAGGACAATGGACACTTTAGTGATGGACAAAGATGTTTGGATTTGCTTTGGATGTGGAAGGATAAATTATGGGGAAATAGTATGTTATGAATATGAATGGATGATGGAGGTGGTGGCCGTGTTGACTCTAGAGATCACTGTCTCTAAGCGCTGCCTACATAGTTCACCATGGACAAAGTCTAATCAAATGTAGTTCTCCCAATATGGGAATGGATGAAAATTGATGATGTAATGTAAAGGAGAGATGAGCAGAAGGATTTTCTGCCCAAAAAATGAGTGTTTCAATGATGAACGGATGATAGGTGGATATATGTAGGTTATGTTTTGATATGGATCAACAGATGAAGTGTTGTTTGGATTAGTGAACAAGTGTTGTGAGGGATTATATACAAGATGCCACTGAAACATGAGCAATTTATACAACTGCAAAGGTCAAACCACAAACTAACATGTCATTGGTAACTGGAAAATGGGATTCTTACAAGTGAGTAAGGAGATGCAAATGGCTAATGGATGTGTGTGTGTGTGTGTGTGTGTGTATAAGGGACTAGTGTGATGGGATGCCTCCAAATAACTAAGGTGTGTATAGACAATGGATTTATGCATCGTGCCAAAAACTAGTTTTCACCATGGTACTTACCCAAAGTGTTATAAGAATGGTTTTCACTTTTGGACGGATTTGTTTCTTTTTATTTTTTCTTGTTTTTTTTTTTTTTTTTCGATTTTTCTTGATTTTTTTGATGAGACATTTATAATAGCACTAGGGTCACTTAGGCATAGAAACGCTTGAGGTGCATGATGTTCATAAGTTCATTAAACTCTTCTCCATCTTTTGTGGCCAATTTGTAATCTCTAGATCCATATCTTGCAATGACTATGTATGGACCCAAAAAGTTCGGTTCGCATTTTCCTTTCTTCTCTCGATCAATAGTTGTGTTTCGGTTTTTCTTAAAAACAAGATCTCTGATTTCAAACTCTCTAGCTTTAATCTTATTATTGTAATTATGGCAAAGGCGATTATGATAGGCTTGTAATTGGTTTAAGGCATTAAGGCATTTCTCATCAAAGAGGTCAAACTCGTTTAAGCAAGAAATACGATAAGATTCACATCGATTAGGTTTTGCACAGATATGGGTAAGGATGGGAGGTCGACTTCGATGGTAAGATGGACTTAGTTCGGTAAACAAGGGAATATGGGGTTGCCCCCATGGGTGTGCAAATGCTTGTACAGTAGGCCCACAAAGCATGATAAAGTTGTCAGTGCCAATCACTTCAAACTTCATTCACAACTATTTTGAGAATTTTAAGGATATTTTTGTTTGTTGCCTCAATGTGTTCGTTACCTTGTAGGTAGTAGGAAGTGGACCATTCATGCTTAATGTGATAGGTGTGGCAAAGGGCCTTGGCATCTTTGTTTTTGAAGTATTTTCCATTATCTGAGATAATAACAAATGGAAGTCCAAGGCAACAAATAATGTGGTTTTGAAATAACTTGAAAATTTGTTTATCGATGACATAAGTTAAGGGCATGGCTTCAACCCATTTAATAAAGTATTTAGTAGCTGTAATGATATGTTTGTGGTCATCCAAAGAATTGAGATTGATTTTGCTAATGAGGTGTAACCCCCATGTGGAAAATGGCAAAGGTGTATTTATGGGTTGTAATGCTTGTGATGGGCTACGGATAAGGTGACCATGCTTTTGGTAGGGCACACATTACTTCACATATTTACAAGAATCAGATTCCATCATAGGCCAATAGTAGCCAACACGCAAAAGCTTTTTCGCAGAGATTATGCCACTTGTATGAGCACCACAGATTCCGTCATGAACCTCCTTAGTTGCTAAGATTGCCTCTTCAGAATTCAAACACCTTATCAAAGTTCCATCATAGCTTTTACGATATAGGGTGTTTCCAAGGATGGTGAAACGTGAAACTTGTTGGATGAAGACTTTCTTTTTTATTATGGATTAAGTTGGGTGGAATGAGGTTATCATGGACGTATATATAAGTATCATAGTACCATGGGGAAGTGAGACCAACAACCTCACAAACCATCTCTGAATCTGGTGTATCATATGCAAGTATCATCAAGTGCTCTACAAGAAAGTGATTATGTCTGGTTTGTAGGTTAAGAAGTGAACCAATTGTAGCCATTGCATCTACTACTCTAATGTTACTCCGAGGCACTTGTTCAAACTGTATAGATTGGAAGCACAACTTAAGACTATCAACCATCCGTTTTTAAGGGATTAGCTTTTCATCTTTGGCTTGGAACTCATCTCGGACTTGTTTTATGATAAGCTTGAAATTCCCAAAGACTAGAAGATGTTGGATACCCCATTGTATTGTTAACTTGAGATCGGATATGAGAGCCTCATACTCCACTATATTGTTTGTGTAATGGAACTCTATCCGAAATGCTTTTGGAATTAGGTCTCCACAGGAGTGACTAGTAGAATACTTACCCCCAATCCATGATTAGTGAAAGGTCCATCAAAGCGAAATTGTCAGACTAGAGATTCATCTATAGACATGATTACTTCATCTGAAAAATCTATATTGAGAGGTGTATGATCTACTAGAGGAGCTTCTGCCAAAGTATCCGCAAGTACCTATCCCTTGATTACTTTTCAGTTGACATACTCAAGGTCAAACTCGTTGAGAAGCATGACCAACTTAGCAAGGTGTATGATCTACTAAAGGAGCTTTGTAATGTCCCCTTTTTGAGCGAGCATTAGAGTTGGAGGTTTAGCCTATCATCGGGTCCTCGTAGGCTAATAATGGTGTTTAGAGGGCCCAATGTTGGATTTAGCTAGTTTTCCAGTTGGCAGTGTTTTCATCTCCAGATCTTTGTTGTATTCAGAGGCGGTGTTATTCTGGGTGTTCTGGCTCCATTTTATATACTTACTATTTATAGTAAGTCAGTCGTATGATAGAGGCCAACCTTACTATTTTTAATAAGGCACCCTGGTGAGCAGAAAATGCAGTGGGCTACCTCTTGGTGCAAACAGAATTGATTTATGAGGTTTATTTATGGAGTTATAATATTAAAATTATTATCATTGTCATACTTTAATAATAATTAAATATAAAGTGAATATCATTAATGATGATTAATGACTTTATAATATATGATTTCACTTAAGTCATAAAAACATTATTAAAGATCATAAAGGGAGACATAAAGACTTTATTTAAAAGGGAGATTTAAATGCTTTTAAAGTATACTTTATAATAAGTGTTAAAGTGTTATTTTAAAGGGGAGATATAAGTGACTAATAAGTATATTTTATTAAGTTGTGCACCAAAAAAGAGGGAAAAGAAAATGAAATTAAAAAGTAAATTAAATGCAAATTGAATATTATAAAAGGGCATTTTGTAAATTTTCATTGATTTTGGATCATTTTATCAACTTGGCTTTGTGCTTTGCAAATTGGAGGTGGAGACCTAGGGTTTTCAGTGGCAACGATCTTGGAGAGCATAGCTTCTTCATGAAACGAGCTTTCCAAGGGTGTAAAAAATCATCTGAGGTTTGCTAATTGGTGGCTTCACACAGAGGTCACATTTGTGCTTATTTGGAGAGTTATTAATAGATTTCTTAAGGGTTTGATCAGAAATTTGAAAGCAAATCAATGAAGAAAATTTTATTGTTGCTTACACACTAATTATTGGCATGTGGGAATCTTATTGTGCACATTTGAAATATTTATCTATAGAATTTGCAAGGGTTTGTTTCTGAAGTTTCAGATTATCAAAGAACATTCATTGGAGGACTATCATTTGTGTTGGCAATTCATCCTTCATAGCCACGTGGGGGTTTCAAGGCTACACTATTCTTTTTCAGCAGGCTGTACATATTCTTCTTGGCTGGCTGGATGTGTGGATTCAAGAGTCCAACGATTCACTTTAGGGTGTCATTCCTTCATTATTTGGGTTGAATCCCTCATGGCAACCTCTTTGCATTATACCTAAGGTGGAGAAATGGTATTGCTAGATGAAGGCGTTGGAATTCTATGGTGCAACAGTTGCTGATCAGTTTATTTCAAAGCTGCAAATATTCATTTTCCTTTCTAGGTATGATGTTAATGTTAATTCTCAAGCATTGTACAAATCTGAACCGAGTATATTGTATTTGCAAATCAATAATAAATCATACCAATTCTTGCTTCAGTAATTTGTTGTTGTATCTATTCTATGCAATTTCATACTTACCTGGCAAAAACATCTTCAAAATTTCAAACAAGCAAACAAACTGGAAAAAAACTTATCACAAACAAGCATTCAAACTCAAAAAATTTAGTGATAACAGCCAGCATGCTAAGTGTTTGACAAAATGTCAATACACTAAATTTTGGAAATTCAGCGCAGATTTGGGGTGGGACACTACAGTGGTATCAGAGCGGCTTCCTGCCATCCTGTGTTGGGGTTTAAATTATATATTCAGTGAGCTCACATTTGCCAACATTTGAGTGACCAGATTTAAATTATAGGTTCAAGCAATGACAGTGAAATAGTATCAGGTGATAGGAAGTGGTTGGCTAGAGTTCTCTATGAACAAGGTACCAAACTTGGCAGTCAACCTAAATCTAGGTATGATACCTTGGTCACGTTGAGAAGACTGGAAGAATGTTTAAGTCTTGTTGAGCAGTCACCTTCTTCATTGTTGCAGATTGCGATGACGCCGACAATGACTTCCTTGGGTGAGCATAAGTTTTTGAAACACAGAGACAATGAGATTAGGCTCACTGTTGTCCTTTGCATTAGTCAAATTATAAGGATCACAGCTCCTCAGGTTCCTTATAATGTTGGCACAATGAGGGAAATATTGCAGCTGATTGTTGATAGTTTCGTTGGGATAGGCGATATTAGTAGTCCTACTTTTGGAAGGAAGATCAAAATCCTTGAGTTGATGGCACATGTGAGATTGTGCATTGTCATGATTGGTTATGATTGTAATGATCTTGTTTTGGGGATGTTCCATCTCTTTTTGGATTCCATCAGTGAGAGGCATGACAAATCTATCTAGAACTACATGAGGGCTATCATGGTTTTCAGTATTAATGACAGTGATGGCATCTCTCAGCCTATCTTATCCTTTCTGTTAGCTGTTCGAAAGCAAAAACAGGAGTTATCTACAGCTGCTTATGATTTGATACATGATGTTTTCGAACAATGTGAAGGTAAGCTAAGGCCCTATTTGTTTGTTGAGGAGTAGGTGCAAGAAAAGGGGTTGCAATTTGAAGTGGATAATGATGAGAAGACCATACATCTTGACAGTAAGTTGACAAAACCCCTTGATGTTACTTTCAGCGCTCAAAAACTTGTTTATCAGCCCTAATAACAATTCTGATTTTTATGACAGCAGTCATACTGTTGAGCATAACCATGAGATAGTTGTTATGGCACATGAAGAGGAGGTTAAAGAATCTCCCAATGTTGCCACTCAAGATATGAGTGTCGGAAATGAGGAATGCATGGAGAATCCAAGCCATAACAGTTCTGATTTTTGTAGCAGCAGTCAAATGTCTTTGCATCAGCATGAGATAACAGCCATTACACATGAGGATGATGATTGTGTGGGGTTGTCCAATGTTGATACTCAAAATGTGGATATTAATGATGCAAAGTGTGTTGTGGATTCATGCCACAACAAATCTGATTATGCAAGTCAGTCCAAGGAAGATGTGAATAAAACCAAAAATTTACTTAAGGGTGATGGATCTGTAGATAGTTTTTCGGATGTGCATGCATCTTTTCTGGTAGAGGAAGTGAGTGATGGTGATTCAACCTCTTATCATAGTGCTGATTTCAAATCAGAAAATTGGTGTGGAAATGATTTGTCACAAGGGTCTCCTCAGTAGGGCAGTTTAAGGTGAACGGAAGCATGATTTCTACAGCCTTAGAACATTTTGATGTTGCCCGGCAATTGTCAGCGAATTATTGTTGTGGTACTCCTGAAACAGAAGAGCACTGTAATAATGGACTTTCCCTTGCAGAGTTTCATGCACTTAGAGATGTGTTGGGGGTAATGAAAAATAAGTACCTACTGTTACTATCTGATAGAGATTATCTTCTCAAGTGGGATGGGATCTGGTATGATGCGTTAAATGGGAAAGAGGAGGTTGATGAGCTCACTTATGAGCTTGAGGTTACCATGGACTCGTTGAAGAGCACTCAATTGGCCCTTCAAGAGTCTAAGTCACGAATTGATGAATTTACCGTGGAGTTGAGCTTGGTGCAGTCTTCATCACCTACATATACAGTGCAGACATCTATAGCAACAGTTGGTGATGAGCATACATCCACGGATTGTGATAAGGTGCATAATGAGGATGTGGCAACATCCATTTCACTTACAGGTGCAGGTGACACAGATGGGATGAGTATGTTGGATGAGTTTAGCAGAGAGCAATGTGTTACACCTGGAGTTCCTAAGGACAGTCCCATTTCAAGTGATGCAGAGAGTTGTGTCACTGATCACAACGTTGTTCCATCTTTTTCACAGGAGATATCCCCATCTAGTGGGGAGATTGCTCCTCATGTTGATTTATTTCCCTCACTTGGAAGCAAATTAGAGATTTCACCCCATGTAGTTGATTTTGATTGACAACCATTGACAGAGGCAGGAGCTTTTTATCTTGATTGCATAGTGAAGAGTGCTCATCATTTCTCCTTTAGTCCACACATTGATGACTTGATGATGCGTAGGTGTGGATTGGCTCGGAATTTATACCATCCTTTGTGGGATGACGATTTGCCATCTACAGAAGATGGAACTAGAGTTTGCAGATGTCTGACTCAGTCATATTCAAAGGATTACTTGCAGGGTCAGAAATCAGATTTCCATCATGCTGATGTGTACCAGACAAAGTTTGCAACTTCTTTGACTCAAAAATTTCTAATGGAGACCTGGCTTCGGAGAGGTTGATGTGTCAGTAGGCATGATGGCTTGTTTAGTCCTCATAGCAATGATGGTGGTGAGTTATATCATCTTCTCGACTTGGGAGGAGCAGTTACATATCTTCCAACACCTACAGTGGATAGTTATCACATCCATTGGAGGTTAGCGAAGGATGGAGAGAGATGTTGTGGAGCAGACATGTTTGGACATTCTTACCTCCTCATGACTGATGGATGTGAGTTTCGGTTGTATTGGGATCCAGGTGGTGACAATGTTGGCACTGCAGTTTGGATGGGTCTCGATGGGTTGCTCCACCATTTTCAGCATGGTGAAGTTGATGTTAGAATAGCGCAGCAGAAGTTAGAGGATGTTATGCCTGGCAGACTTCCATTTAGGATTTGGGATCCAGGGATAGTTTGCATTGTTTTTATGACTAGTAGATCGCCCTACGTTGGGGTAGTTACCTATCGTGATGTTGAGCATAGTTTAATTTTTACCTAGTGGATATAGTGGTTATATTGTTGGGTACTCTACAGGGTGCTTCTTCCTAGTGATCACACTTCTGTGACACATGGTACAGGGGTTGACCTTGGTCTATGTGTTATTTTTGGTGCAGTGAGAGTCACTTGTTGACATGTGGGTCATTCTGCAGTTCTTCCCTTGGGCCTCTTGTGATGGTGTTTTCTATTCAGTTGTGATTGCTTGGTGACAAGCAATTTCAAGGAGGGCAGACTGTAATGTCCCCTTTTTGAGCAAGTGTCAGAGTTGGAGGTTTAGCCTATCATCGGGTCCTCATAGGCTAATAATGGTGTTTAGAGCGCCCAATGTTGGAGTTAGCTAGTTCTCCAGTTGGCAAATTGGCAATGTTTTCATCTCCAAATCTTTGGTGTGTTCAGAGGCGGTGTTATTCAGGTTGTTCTGGGTCCGTTTTATATACTTACTATTTATAGTAAGTCAGTCGTATGATAAAGACCAACCTTACTATTTTTACTAAGGCACATTGATGAGCAGAGAATGCAGTGGGCTACCTCTTGGTGCAAACAGAATTGATTTATGAGGTTTATTTATCGAGTTATAATATTATAATTATTATTAAAGTCATACTTTAATAATAATTAAATATAAAATGAATATCATTAATGATAATGACTTTATAATATATGATTTCATTTAAGTCATAAAAACATTATTAAAGATCATAAAGGGAGACATAAAGACTTTATTTAAAAGGGGAATTTAAATGCTTTTAAAGTATACTTTATATTAAGTGTTATTTTAAAAGGGAGATATAAGTGATTAATAAGTATACTTTATTTTATTAAGTTGTGCACCAAAAAGGAGGGAAAAGAAAATGAAATTATAAAGTAAATTAAATGAGATGAAGTCAAATGCAGATTGAATATTATAAAAGGGCATTTTGGAAATTTTCATTGATTCTGGATCATTTTATCAACTTGGCTTTGTGCTTTGCAAATTAGAGGTGGAGACCCAGGGTTTTCAGCTGCAATTATATTGGAGAGCATAGCTTCTTCATGAATCGAGCTTTCCGAGGGTGTGAAAGATCATCTGAGGTTTGTTAATTGGTGGCTTCACACAGAGGTCACATTTGTGCTTATATGGAGAGTTATTAACAGATTTCTTAAGGGTTTGATCAGAAGTTTGAAGGCAAATCATTGAATATTATCTTATTGTTGCTTACACACTAATTCTTGGCATGTGGGAATCTTATTGTGCACATTTGAAGTATTTATCTATAGAATTTGCAAGGGTTTGTTTCAGAAGTTTCAGATTATCAAAGGACATCATTGGAGGACTATCATTTGTGTTGGCAATTCATCCTTCATAGCCACGTGGGGGTTTCAAGGCTACACTATTCTTTATCAGCAGGCTATACAGATTCTTCTTGGCTGGGCGTGTGGATTCAAGAGTCCAACGATTCACTTTAGGGTGTCATTCCTTCATTATTTGGGTTGAATCCTTCATGGCAGCCTCTTTACATCATACCTAAGGTGGAGAAATGGTATTGCTGGATGAAGGCATTGGAATTCTATGGTGCAACAGTTGTTGATCAGATTATTTCAGACCTGCAAGTATTCATTTTCCTTTCCGGGTATGATGTTAATGTTATTTCTCAAGCATTGTACAAATCTGAACTGAGTATATCGTATTTGCAAATCACTAATAAATCAGATTTGAAATCATACCAGTTCTTGCTTCAGTAATTCGTTGTTGTATCTATTCTATGCAATTTCATACTTACCTGACAAAAACTTCTTCAAAATTCCAAACAAGTAAACAAACTGGAAAAAAATTTATCATAAACAAGCATTCAAACTCAGAAAATTCAGTGATAACAGCCAGCATGCTAAGTGTTTGACAAAATGTCAATACACGAAATTCTGGAAATTCAGCGCAGATTTGGGGTGGGACACTACAAGCTTCTACCAAAGTATCTGCAAGTACATGTCTCTTGATTACTTTCTGGTTGACGTACTTAAGGTCAAACTCGTTGAGAAACATGACCCACTTAGCCATTCTTTCTGTAAGAGTTGTTTAAAAAAGAAAATATTTTAGTGGATTGGTTTTAGCAATGTAGTGACAAAGTTTTTGTGAAGCAAAAACAACCACGAAACATGTTTTTTCCATAGGAGAGTAATTAAGCTCGTAGGACACCAAAGTTTTAATTAAGTAGTGGACTATTATTTCTACCCCTTGTTCATTATGTTGAGCCAACAATGCCCCCAGTGCATATTGTGTCGTTGATATGTACAAAAGAAAAGGTTTGTCTGGCGTAGGTGGCATTAGGACTGGTGGATTGGAAATATATTGTTTATGATTTTCAAATGCTTTGTGACAAACTTCATTCCAATGGAAAGGAGTGTCCTTCTTAAGTAGAAATTTAAAGGGGGACATATGCTTGCAAGTTGTGAAATGAATCTTCAGATTGCTTGAACTTTGCCTTGCAAACTACAAAAATGTTTGAGACTTTTGGGTGGAGACATGTCCATGATAGTTGTAACCTTTGAAAGATCAACCTCAATGCCTCGATGTGATATTATGAATCCTAATAACTTCCATTAAGTAACCCCAAATACACACTTCTACTATGAATCCTAATAGCTTTCATTGACCCCAAATACACACTTCTTTGGATTTAAACGGAGCTTGTACTCTCATTCTTTCAAAGATTTTGCAGAGGACATTGGAATGTTCCACTATATTCTTTGATTTAGCCAAGATGTCATCTACATAGTCTTCCATGATGTCATGAAGCATGTCGTGGAAGACGATCGTCATCGCTCTTTGATAGGTAGCTCCAAGGTTCTTCAGGCCAAAAGGCATTACTTGATAATAGCAAGTGCCCGAAGGCATTATAAATGTTGTCTTATGTTGACCCTCGAGAGCTATTTTAATTTGATTGTAACCCGAAAAGCCATCCATCAAGGACAAAATCTCATGACCTGCGGTGGAGTTTACGATCATGTCTATGTTTGGCAATGGAAATTCATCTTTTAAACACTCTTTGTTGATGTCCCTAAAATCTGTACAGACTCGGATTCCTAAAGGTTTCTTTGATACTGGTACTATGTTAGATATCCATTCAGAATAGCCAATAGGACGTATGAAACCAACCTTCAATTGATTTTTCAATTCCTCTTTCACAAGTAATGCTACTTTGGGATGTATCTTTCTGAGTTTTTGTTTTATTGGTTTGGCATCCTTATGGACAACAAAGATTGTACCCAACTAGTGATGGATCTAAACCTAGGATGTCAGCGTATGACCATGTAAACACATCTGAGAATTATTTGAGCAAGAGTGTGAAAGTGTTTTGTTCCTCTAGACCAATGATGCAGCATGTTTCACAATTTTTGGATTCTCATATGTCCTAATGTTAATCTCAATAGTGTTTTCAATTAAGAGGCTGGATTCTTCTTGATACTTTGTAGGAGGTAGAGGAAGTTTGAATTCCCCCTCAGGGTCTTCATGGTTTGGAGTTTCTTCTAAAAGTGTAGAGGTTGTTGTATTGATTTGGTGGTGTTGATATGAACTTAAAAGCTCCCCAAAGTATGCAAAATCATCCAATTGAATGGAAAATACCTTTTTGTGATCCCCTATTGGGATGTGATCTCTGACTCTCAAAAATTCGAATATTACCTCATCATTTTGGAAACAATCAAGCGGAGGTGATGGTTGTTGGTCCCATTGAATGAGGTTTGGATAGGTAAGCTCAAGTGTCAAAATGACATTATCATGGAATTTCCCGATTTAAGGGGATAGGATGTTATATCCCGATTTCCTCCATAGATTTAATTAACTCATGTATTTATGAATTAAATGTTAATTACTATTGTTATGTCATTTATGGATCAGTATATGCTGTTGGGTTACATTTATTAATTGATTACCTTCATGATTAATTTTATATAGTAGTGCATATGAGTTATGCTTGTAATCACGATTATGAAGATTTGGTTAATTAAGCAATTTATTGTGAATTAAATGCTAATGACTCGGAATAACTACTGTAAGCTTTTGAGTTGGATGCAGGAAATTTTCCCCTTAGTTTTGTATGGGGGTGGGGATGAGGGGGTGGCAAGAGTATCATCAGGGAGGGCAGTGCAAATCCTAACAATGGGGCTGGTGAGCGTGGAAGAAAGGAACCCCTGCACACACCACGATAGCTTAGTGAATTAAATGTGTATTTTTCCGTTTCTGTTTGTTGGCTGCTGCATTTATTGAAATAGATGAATTATGTTGACTGATTATTTTGTGTGTCTATTATTTTCATGTTTGAGATATACTTAACATGCATAAATGCCAAGAAATGTTATAATAGTGTTTTAGCATGAAGATATGAAGGCTAATTCTGTATAAGTTATAGCTGACATTCAGTTTGGACTTAGCAAAAGTTCAGGATATTTTAAGAACTCCTTGGTTGTTTTGTTAGGCATAATTATTATGTTTGTTGATGTTTTTTTTGGTAACACAGTTAATAAAACCCCTATGAAGGGGGACCCTTACTAGAGATTGTCACATGTTGAAAGTGGTGGCAATAATATAATAAGGAAAATATTATTATGTTTTGGGGATGAATTATTATTATTGTTTTTTTTTTTCTTAAAAAGAAGCCACCTCAAAGCTTCTAAGACTAGACCGAAACCTAGTCAACGCCAAAAAGGAACTCTTTGGCATCATTAGGGTTTTCTTTGGCATCATTTTTTTTTGGTTTTGTCGGCCATGATTTTAGGGGTTGAGTAGGATTGTTTGGAAGCCATGCAGGATTTCAAGGGGGGGGGCAGGATTTCAAGGGGGGCGGTGGGTGGGCGGCGAGGAGGGCGGGTTATACTGGGGTTTGAAATTACATGCAAAAGAAAAGAGTAGTGGAAATTAATTAAAATCGGGAGATAAGGAAATCTGGTTCGAAGCATGCAAAGGGAAGAAGTTGTGTAAAGAAGAAAGGGAAGAGGAGAAATGGGGGAGACCAGCGATCAAGAGGAAAGGAGAAGAGAGCAAGGTCAAAAAGAGTGAATATGCATACATCAATTTGGGTTTCACAGGCAGTTACAGGTAGGTTTTGTACTTATTGTTATAAAATTTTAATCCTGCCGGGGATTTTGATAGCCGAATGGCTATATGCATAGATTTGGGGTCCTAGTATTTTGGACCTATGGATGGGGTCAAACTCATCCACGGGCCTAGTGTATCAAGGCTAGCTATAAGAACCCTGCTTGATTAAAAAACCCTCTTCAAAATTTTGATATAACCCTCGTTTGATTATTTACCCTACTCTGTATCTGCTAAGGATATAAGTTAGGTAGATGAATAAAATATTATGATGAATCTTTTAGAATTGTTGTTGAGTTTTATATGGCCATATCTGAAAGGGATAGCCATTACGCATTGACCCAACTTATAGAGAAAACATGTTAAAACTCATATTATCATATTTAATGGCTTGGAAACATTAAACTTATAGTTTATAGTTGTAAATAGATCCAGGTCAATACGTCAGCTACCCCTAATAAAGCTTCAATATTCTTCCAAATCGTAATATGAAGGAAGAGTTTAGCACCTTGTTGTGAAACATATGGTTTAAGGCTGAGAGCATGAATGCATTAAGACAAAATAACACCTTGCATATGCGTTGTACATATTCATAATGATTGTTCTTGGATATGGGATAATGGTTGATTGATGTTCGGGAATAAACCTTTATTCTGAGTTTATAATTTTAGTCTTTAATGATATAATTAGGACTCTCGCTTGAAAAGGATCTGTGTTTCACTTAGGATGTGAATATTTCATCTTGGAATAAATTGTTTGAAATTGTAAGGAGTTAGAATATGGATTATTAAGAGAACAATTAAACAGAAAGGACTGTATTTTTATCTCCTTTGTCTATTAAATATCATCTTGGTATGAGAGTAATGAATGACGCCTGAATATTTATAAGGAATTGTCTTCTTGTGTTTGAAACAGGAATAAATATAGATATTTAACATTTAAAAGGGCTGTGTATTCCTTATTCTGTGTTATGAGTAGAATTTGTGAGTGGTCATAATGAATTTAGGTTGTCTGAATTCATAACTGTCATATCATAGGATATTGGTAATGGATAACAACAAATAGTAGGCTTGTAATGTAGAGTATGCAGTTATAATTTCTTACGAGTATAAACAGAAATTTAATATTTAAGTAGCTACATACTGCCTTTCTATCTTTTGTTATAGCATTACTATATTTGTTGTGAGCTGAGTAGTGGACAGTTGTATGAAGGCTGCCAGTGGGCACCTCATATTTCCATCAACTACTAATAATCAACGAATGGATTCATGGCTGAGATTTGTGTGAGAATGATTGATTCGAGTGATCAAATTATAATAAAGCTTTGGCCAAAGTGTTGATTATAGCTGAAATCAATTGTCATTCATTGTTTTATGTATTTAGATGAGTGTGCTAATGTCGTATATAGGACGGATTCCTTGTATGATTTATTGCATGTATTTATGATTTAGCTTATGCACTGGGTTCTATTTTGAATCTCTCTATATCTCCCTTGTTTGTATCTACTTGCCCGCAAAGGATTGGGCCACTCCCCATAAGGAAGTGTGTGAGGGGAAAATAGTCTGTGCTCGGTGATAAAGCGCTCGGATGATGCTCTTCCCCCCCTTATTCAACTAGCAGCATTGTAGCATTGTCCGGCTATTGATGAGACGGGTTGCTCATTTGATCAGTAGATCTTTATTACCCTGATATTGAGCCGGGTTGCTCATTTGTACTATAGGATATTTGTACTTATTGTACTTTACCTTCAGCAATGTATTTTTTTGTACAAACTGAATATTGTGCTTGTAAACAACATTTGGCTGTATTTGTATATGAAAAACATTATGGGGCAGTTGTGGCTGCCTGGGTACACTTAATGATTTTATGGCTCTTTCACTTATTCGGATATTAAGGATGCTTCCCAGTTGTAACTGCTTATTGTACACTTTATGTTATTGTAACACATTTATTTATTCTGATATTATGGATGAATACAGTTGTTATATGCAGTTTGTTAGTTGAATGAATCAGGGGTGAAAACACATGGGTTATCGCAGGAGATTGATGCACCCACCTAACCAACTAGTCATTATGGTAATTAATGAAATACGGATTAACGTTTTTTTTTTTTTTTTTAAAAGTGCATGTTTTGAGAAATTAATCAGCGGGGACTTAACATTGTGAAATCAAAGCTACAGTTAATTCAACTCTATGAGCTAATGAGTTCGCTAACACTAGGTTCTTCCTGTTGTAATTTTCTAGAACGGAAAAAGATTTGCAGGCGAATTAACATTGGAGAACCATCCAATGTCAATCCTTAAATTGATCCCAATGAATTTGCAGCTGAGCAAACTGCCAAACTGGACCAAATCCTGGCTGTCATGAATGATACAAGGGATAGGTTAGCAGCTTTGGAACAAGTGCACATGGAGGAGGCAGCAAGAGAGCAAGAAGCTCCAGTTGAACATCAGGAAGAGCAAGAAGGGCCTCAAGAACAGCGCTTAGTTGGAGAGCAACTGATTGCGAGAGCTCAAGTAGCTGCAGAACTTGCAAGGGACATGAAAAAGGTGAATCCACCGAAGTTTGACAAAACTATACAGGGGCATGGAGCAGAAGCATGGCTCATTGAGATGGAGAAGTAATTTGAGATACGAAACTACTCCGAGGTGACTAAAGCAGTTTGGGGTGCTTATTAGTTAGTTGGTGGAGAAACCACTTGGTGGGCAAATAAGAAGCTCGAGATGAATCTCAACTCTACCACCACTACTTGGAATCAGTTTGTGGCTTTGATCGGGGCACAATGGTTACCCCGACTTTACTTTGACCAGAAACTAGCGGATTTTCAAAATCTAAAGCAGGGTGATCTCTCAGTGACGGAATATTGGGAATAGTTCACCAAGCTCCTAAACTATGTTCCTTAGTATCAAGCAGATGAACGTTTTCGCATCAGGAAGTTCATCATGGGTCTAAAACCCCATATAGGTTGTGAAGTAGATGTTTATGGACCGTCCACTATGGATCAAGTTTTCAAAAATATCGTGAAGTAGGAACAAAAATTGAAGTCTCTTGCTAAAGTCAAAGAAATTCAAAAAGAAATTTGGAGTTTCAAAAGATACTTTCAATAAGAACTAGAAAAGGATTGGGAACTCCAAGAACCAGTTCAAAACTTAGAACGCCAAGTTTTCCAACGCTCCTTGTAATAGGAAAATGGGGAGTAGTTTCAAGGAGGGTTTCAAGGGAAACCAACACACAGAAAATAAAGGCCTTCTGGTGGATGCTTCATTTGTGGAGGTGACCATTACACCATAGAGTGTCTGCAAAAGGATACCAAGAGCAAAAATTCTTCTCAACAAGGCTTTTTTCAACAAAGAATCCACGCAATGGTGTATAATCAACAAGCAGAGATCCAAGCCTCTCCCATTGATTTAGTAGGTACTTTATTTGGGCAATCAATTTCAATTTTAATTGACACATGAGCTACTAAGCGGAGAATTGAATGACCTCTCCCTCTACCATAGGTCGAAGTGAAAAGGTATCTACCTTTTGAATCCATGCCCTCGCTGAGCTCCTCTGTGACCCATCAAATGTGGAGAGAGATAACTTCCCCATCACATGTTGGAGATCTCCCTGGCTGCCCCTCTGCCTCTGACCAATCCTGGGCCCACTTTATCCCCATTTCCAAGCTGAAAACTCGAAAAAAGTCATAGCTTCCCTAATTGTCGTGGACAAGGTGACATACTCATCCATCTCTCTCTAACTCCTCGCATGGGCTACATAACCCCTCCATCGTTGGTGCGGGCTCTTCCCTCTAAACAAATGTAGGTTGTGTGGACCTACATGTGGATGCCCCATTCCCCGAAGGGGGTGTATGTGCATCTGGCATGCTCCCTAAAGCACCACTATCTCCATTGAGTGGCTTCAAGCCACCCATCTCACTAAGAGAATGAAGAAACCCCTCCATCACTGCTATTATCCTCTCTTAAGTTTGAGAATACTTCTCAAACCTCTCCTCAACCAACCTATCTCTCCTCTCACATTCTATCTCCTAGTGTTCCATGTCACCCATGGCTTGATCCTGCTCAAGCGAACCTACTGGTGGAAGACCTGCTTCCCTCCTGCAACTCCTCAAGTAATACTTAACCTCTTTGTTGCCACTCATGTATCAAACCCTTCACCCCACAAAATAGCCAAGATATGACTCTGATACCACTGTAATGTCCCCAAATTGGAACAATGATGCAAAGAGAGTTTTCCAACAAATTTCAAACAAAATTTGAATTTTGAAAATTAAAACCAGCCAACCCTAGGGTTGCATATGCACCACCAAACTGAAAATCTCACATTTCCAATCACTCAACAATAAATATAAAAATCCCTGATGAGATTTAGCCAACTATGGCTCACACTGATTGAAGACAAGGAGCTAAATTGATGTATTTCCCACTGCAAACCCTCAACGCCACCAAGCTGATTTCAAAGTTCCTTTTTTGTCACGAAATCCAACTCAAAAAACCCTCTATAACTGAAGTCAAATTGCTGATAAATTCCAGCATACAAATCATATAAAGGTTGGCCAATATTAGGGCCTAAAACATGATTAAATCTCTCCAAACAAAGTCGCCACACTTAGGAATTAAATTGCATGAAATAACTCATAAAATTAGACTTGTTTGCATACCAAACCAACTAGAATTAGGCTTACAAAATCCACCAATTTTAACAATAAATAATGCTCTATTCTTTAGGGCCAAATAAGGCACCCTAGGCCCTTGCACACCTTCACCAAGTGGATCGTCCAACTCAGAAAATAAGGGCAGAATTTCAAAATCAAAACCCTTGCCTTAACCTTCCAAAAACCCTTCAAACCCTTATGATTTATTGTCAAATAAATCAGATATTAAATAACAATTGTACCTTGCAAAAATGTAGTCTGAAAACCCTCTAAAGATGCCCAAAACCTATTCAAACTGAGTCGTCCTACCTCAGAAAATTATAGAAAATAAATCATATTGTTCATACTTACCATCCTCCAAATGACCTCCAAAGGTCCCTAGGGCAAGTCACCCAAGCTGAAAAAATAATATAAAATATTTGCAATATTTTATGCTTCATGAACACTCCAAATCAGCTTTAAAATCCCCAAGATCAGCCCTCAAGCCAAGTCACCAAAGGTTGAAAAATCAAGTAAAATATTATGCAATATTTGTAGACTTCAATGAACCCTTCCAAATAGCTCGCTCAACTCTCTAGGCAAGTCGCTAGACCATGGAATGGTCTTCAATGCCACGTACAAGCTACCGAAGCCAATCACCACTCTCCAAGACATGTAAATTCACCAAACCAGCTTTCGATACGATTTGCAATATTCCTCAATATAGGTGGTGTCCAAAAACACCTTTGTAGATCCACTTGCATATAAACATGCAATTTTGAAGTTCAACTACAGCCTTTGAATAGAGCTACCCAAGTAGTAAGAATGAAGGTTTTTGTTCTCAAACCCTTGACACTTCTTTAAGGTTTTCGTCCTCAAGATGTGGTAATTAGGCTTTACATAATCAAAGTTTTCAATTCAATATTCAACATAACCTCTTCAAAATAATCCACAATTGCTTTTATCTTCAAACCCCAAAGGTTGCACCCAAGTTGGAGGGATGTACCTTTTTAAAAAATAAGCACTCAATCTTTTTAAAACTCCATTTTTGAGGGTTTTGGCTCCCATGACCCCAACTTAAGTGAACATAAGATTAAAAGTATGTTTTTGCAAACTCAACTGAAAATTAGAACAATTGAGTACTTTTTACATTTTTGCTCATAGATTAAGCCCCCTCAATGTTCCCTTCTCTTTCCTTCCCTTAGCCTTGTGGCAACAACCAAGCTCATGATCCAAAATCAAGCTATGCCAAAAAGGGGGACATTACAGAACCAATCATCAAACCTGCACAAAAATGCAAGAATCACTCACAATTTCAAAGTGGGGTGATTTTTGACCCCTTGTAACCTCTATAACTTGCTAGCACCAAATTCCCATTTTGATTCAACTAATCAATGAAGTAACACTTCACTCTACAAAGTGTGCACACTTTGAACATTTCCTCTTGAAGGGGAACATTTATTTATCACTTTCTAGCTCGACCCAAATCAATTAAATCCCATGTGCATTGTTATTTCACCATGAGAAGTAATAGAACTATGAAATTCAAGTGTGAATAGGCCTCTGAATATACATCAATCATCCCCAAGTTTGAGACCATTGTGTAGCTCTTGTAAAGACCTTTCCAATGCAATAAACAAAGCTGAAAAACGATGTTGTATAACTCAAGTTATGGCCACAACCAACCCCCTGCAATTTTGCCTTCAAGTGTTCCTTGTAAACTGTGCTAACACCTGGAGAATTTTTAAATATATTTTTTATTTGAAAAAATTGTGTGCCTAATGCATTGTGCGCAAACCTATGGAATCATCTTTTCCATTTTATTTTCTCACAGCATCTACAACTTTGCACTTTACCTTTGTTATGGCCATGTGGCAAAATCTTGTGTAGTGTGACCCTCATCATTTCACTTTATTATGTTCACTTGAAACAAAACATGTGGCTACTCCTTTTGGTCCATCACCCTTTATTATGTTCACAAAGGGCAATACATGTGGCAGTGAAATGAACCCATAGAGTCATAGAGGCTTCCTTACTTTTAATGTGAACTTCATCCAATTGCACAGACCCATGGTTTTATTAAATCCACTTTATGTTTTAAATATCTTCGCTTTTTTACATATCTCGCAGTGACGTGGAGTCGCCCTGTGACATGAGTTCTTGTGGTTGCCACGTCTCTTTTGAATTAGACTTGTATTATGTCCACCTGGAGAGTGCCACATGGCAACCTCTCGTTGGTTTGAAACCACAGTCTTAAACTTCCAAATGAGTTTGCATGGAGTCTACAAATCTATGGTATTATCACATGTGCTTCAGATTCTTCTTGGCTTCCACAACTTTCCACTTTGTATTTTGTCATGGCCATGGGGCAAAATCTATGCAACACATCGTTGCCAAATCTCCAAGTCATCGTCCTCCTTTGACTTTATCAGTCACTCTGAGCAATACACATGCAACATCTGACTGCATCATGGCCACAAAGTCACAGAGCGGTCCCTGTCTTGAAAATGCTTTGTTTGAAGTGTGTGGACCCGTAAGATCTTTTCACTTTATTTATATCCCTTTTCACTCCCTCACCTTTTCATTTTGCTCTATACTCTTTCTACTTTCACACCTTTCCAAGTGGAAAGTAGAATGGAGTCATGTAGTCTCGAAGCAACCTTTTGTTCACAAAGTGGCCACAACAATCTCTGTGGATGCATTATATTATTCACTCATGTCTTATATTTAATGATAGGTTCCATTCATATCTCTACAACCAAAAAGAAGAAACGCAACAACCCACACATAATCACGGAGTAACAGATGCCAAAGAATGTAACTTTCACTTTGCAATATAAAAGGGACCTCTATGGATGTGTTCACTTATATATTTCAATTAAAATTGTGATTAGGGCCACTTAAGCGATATAATAAAATGAACCATAGACTTGGTTATACATGAAAGTGACCACGAGGGGAACTTTAGACTTTAGGACATAAAGAGAGGACCCTATAGACGTGTTGGAATATGCACTTTGTTTTAAACTATGGTCGGGTCCGCTTGTTATAAAAATCACAAACAATTTAAAATCAAGTGAAACTTGACTTTCGAGGCACTAAAGTGGCCATGACTAGACTTTCAACTTTAGGTTTATGGAAGTGGCCATGTGCAAACTATAGATTTTACAAAGGTTATTATGTGGCCTATTAAATCAAGTCAAGACCTAGATGGGTCACAATGGGAATGGATCCTTGAATGTGTTTTGACAATAAAATTAAACCACTAGGGAGAAGTTCTAAAATTTCACTATATCTGTTTAAGGTGAAAAAGCAATGTTGTGACCTCATGGAAACCATGAATAATGGCCAAGAGAAAAGATGATTCTTGAGATAAAGGCATCAAAAAGCATACCTAAAAGAACACAAATACTTGGTGAAAATCACATAGAACCCCATGGTAGTGGCCAGAACATGTCTAAACATTTGAAAGCTTTGCATATTTTAAACACAAGGATCCCTAAATGTCATTGGACATTTTGGGCTCCAGCATTGGCTCCAACTACAAGATGGAAATCCCCTTGTGGGTATCCAAAGAACCCAGAACTCTCTTGGTAGAAGCAGACCAATGTCTTATCCATTGGGCTCAAAACCATCCTTAATTCTTCAACTAAAACTAGAACAAACTGATATGAGATTTGTAGAAATTGCCCACCACTATGATACTAAATTTATTGAAATAAAGAACAATAGAAGAAAAGGAAAAGAACAAATCCACAACTTATATACATTGTACAAGCCTTGTACTACAAGGTACTCTGGTGCAACTTTCAACTGAGAATATATTTGAGATGCCAGCCATTGAAAAAACAACTTCACCGTGCAAATCTTTGAGAAGATTCTGATGTCAATTGCATAAGGTCTAGTCCACAATGGACCAAATTTTCCATGTTTATTGTTTTCTTCAGCTTTGCTATCCTAGAGCAACACTAGATCACTCAACTGAAAATTCCTTATTGTTCCCCTCTTATAAAAAAGCCTCTTCATTTTTTCTATAAATTTCAAACATTTTTCATGTGATGGCCTTAAGATATCATCCAATTCAATAATATAATTTATTCTATCATCATAGGGATCAATTTCTTCTACATTCATCTCTTGCATGATCTGAAAAGTGTGCAACCCCAAGTTAACAGAGAATGTGGCACTCATACCATATACCAATTCAAAGGGATTTTTTCTGTAGACTTCTATGGGGTTATTCTATTCGCCCATATAATGAACCTAAGTTTCTCTTCCTACTTTTTCTTGTTTATGTCAAGAGTCCTTTCCATAATCCAGATCAGATTTTTATTAGTGGACTCAGCCTGTCCATTCTCTTCGGGATATTAATTGGAAATATAAGCCAAATCAATACCAACTTTTTTAAACCTCTTTCAATGGTCTTGCTCTAAGACACACAGCATTATTAGCAACAATCTTCACAGGGACCCCAAACCTTGTAATAATGTTATTCTGCAAAAAATCCATCACTAAATTAGGAGTTGCATTCTTGGTTGGGACAGTCCCTAACAATTTTTTAAAATAGTCAGTGCCAATCAAGATCCACTTGTGGCCACAACTAGATATATCACTGATTTCACCACCAAAATCAATTCCTCATTTGCTAAAATGGAGTCCCTGTGATCACAGGTATGAAAGGGTGAGCTCCAAACTCTTTCATTCTTCCAACAAACCGCTAGCATGGGTCACACTTCCTCACCATTATAGCAATATTTTAAAAAAGTGAAGGCCACCAATAACCAGCTCTGATCATTTTATGTGTTGTAACATTTGCTAGATAATGACCTCCACACAATCCCTCATGATATTATTTTATCAGCTTCAATGTTATATCCTCACTGACACACCTCATGAAAACACCTTCAGGATTCTCCAAGCTAACCCTTATTTCAGTCAACCCATACTTTTGGGCAGCTAGCCTAAGAGTTATTTGTGGTGACTTATTCAGACTAGAAGAGCAAAATAAATTCTTTAAATAATATATAATATCTTTTTACCAATGTAATTTACTAAATTCATTATTATCTGCAGTAATCTGGCCTTCTAAGATGTTTACTTCAGCAGCATCAAGATTTGATTTTGTCATCAACATGGTCAATCCATGCCCTCTCAGAATCTTAGCAGTGTGTACTTCAAGAACAAACTCTTGTAATTTATTAACCCATCTCCATCTTTTGCTTGAAGTCTAGCGTTAAAAATATCCTTAACTATAACATGTGGCGTAAATGCTTTAGCTGTGTAGCTTAGAATGTACGATCTAAAGGCCTTCACAGCTTTGACAAGTGTATACGTTTACTTCTCCATTATAGTGTACTTAAGCTCTTTGTTGTAACGCTTTGCTATAAAATGTTATGGGTGGTTCATGCTACTCTAAATTCTTTTGCAACAGAACAACAGCCACTACATGTAGGGAAGCAAAGGAAAATATCTAAAACTCTTTATTATAATTTGGACTTGAGAGCACAAAGGCTTGCTTGAGAGAATCGTTAATGTCAATGAAAAAAGATTGTTCAGCTTCAACAGTCCATTTGATTGTCTTGTATTTATTCAGCATCGTCATAATTGGGATTGTAATATCTGGAAAATTAGAAACAAAATATCTAACAAAATTAATTTACCCAAAAAATGACTGAATATCTTCCTTGGAGCGCGGAATTGAGATGTCGTATATAGCTTTCAATATTTCCAAATTGATCATAACTCTACTTTCGAAACAAGGTGACCCAATAGTTTCCCATTACCTTTTTTTTTTTGATTGAGAGATTCCATACTCCCTACACCTCGTAAAATCCTTTTTGAGGCGATCCAAATGGTTTGATATTTTAATTGAAAAAACAGTAATGTCATCTTTTAATAAACACCAAGAATTTCATTAATCAAACCTGCAAATGCATAGTCCATAGCTCCTTGAAATGTCACTCCAGCATTCATAAGCCCAAAGGGCATTCTTACATAAGTTCCCTAAGGTGTTGTGAATGTTGTTTTTTATCTCTTTGATTCTTTCACAACAAACTGATTACATCTAGAAACACCATTCAACACAGAAATCAGATCTGAACCAGTCACCTTTTACTGCAAGTAATCCATGTTAGGCAACGAATAGTTGTCTTTCAAAGACAATTTATTCAAATTCCTAAAGTCCGCACATAACCGGACATCATCATTCATCTTTCTAATTGGAACAAGGTTTGCAACTCACAAATAGAATCTCACAAATTGAATAATTTCCCTCTTTCAATTTTCTCAATTCACTCTCCATCTTTGTTTCCAAAGTACAATTAATTGTAATGTCCCCCTTTTGGGTATAAATTTGCATAAGTCCTTAGCCTTGAATTGTTCCTAAAAAGGTTAAGAGAAAAAGAGAAAAATGGAACATTTGTGGATTTCAAAAGCATTTAATAGAAA
Organism: Torreya grandis; assembly: GCA_037957365.1. NCBI lineage: Eukaryota > Viridiplantae > Streptophyta > Pinopsida > Cupressales > Taxaceae > Torreya > Torreya grandis. Next base: position 4,908,939 of record JARHVA010000278.1, read on the forward strand.
ATCACTTTATGATCTAATTTCCACTTAAGTTGGGGGCTTTTTAAGGGTCATGGGCACTTAAGGCCTACAGTAAAATTATAAGGAGGTTCTTTTAATATTTTAAAAAGAAGAGTTTCCCTCCTAATGGGTGCCACACTTGAGGCATGGATATAAGAGGAAAGTGAGTTGTTCATTTGAAAGGTTATGCTAATTTGGAATATTGAATCATTGATCAAGTATGTCAAGTTTGTTCATTACAACTGAGAACGAAAACCTTCAAGTGTATTAAGGGTTTGGAGACGAAAACTTTCATTCCTACATTCAGGGCAACTCTATTCAAGGGTTGTAATTGTTCTTCAAATTTGCATGGTTGCATGCAATTAGACCTACAAGGGTGTTTTTGAATACCACCTTCATTAAGAATTGTTTCAAGCCCTCAAGAGAGCTGAAAAATTGCAAATTGCAGGTCAAAGAAGAGGAGTGAACCACTTTGGGGTAGCAAGGAGACCACCAAATCTAGGCGACTTCCTTGGAGGGTGGGGTGAATGCCCTGGGGCATCATTGGACTTGCTTTTGGTGGCCTAAATCAGGGTTTTTAAACAATAATAATATTTTTTTTAATATTATTATTATATTTTTCTGATCTTTTCAAGCTGATTTTGAGTCGATTGAGGGTTGAAAATAAGAAAATTAATTCAGAAAATTATTTGCATAAATTTCCCTACTGGAGTGATTCACTTGGACAGGTTGTTGGAGTGTTTTTGGGCTCTATTTTTGAAGGAAATAATTTAGTTTATATTCTGAAAATCATTTCAATAATTTTCCAAGGGAGGCGAATTGATTTGGAGGTCTTGGAGACTTTGTTGAGGGGAAAAACATGGGTTTGAATTTCAGATTTGTTTCTCCTATTTTTCCTAAATGTGGCGACTTGTTTGGAGAAGCTAAATTGACTTTTGGCAACCCTAATTTGTTCTTTGGAAGCCCTTATAATTTGTAGGGATTTTTGACATATTTATTGTGAGTTTAAGCAAGGATTTCAACGCTGATTGGAAGGGAAAATGCAATTGTACCAGGGTTCTAAAAATCAGAATTATTGTAAGGAAATTTCAGCCACAACGCCATTCCATCTTGCCACAAAAAAAGGCATTTTATTGTAGTTGCATATTCAGTAATTATTGGGGTTGTTGTGAAGTTTTATTGCTTGGAATTTGGACATCTATTGTTGCTAGGGTTTGTTGGTTTTTAGGGCAGCGTTCATATTATTTTCAGTTTTGTACAAGTGTTTGTTGGAAAACCCCAAATTGTCCTAATTGTCTCATTTGGGGACATTACATTAATGGGTCTCTGTTTTTGCTTGAAATACTTTGCATTGGTTGCAAAGGGATTGTATGCTGAAATAGATCGTCTTTATATGTTTTCAACTCATCATAGGACCACACAAGACTATATCCATACTTCCTCAGCATCTTGATAAATACTTTAACTTTATTTTCCCTTAAGCAGTTATCAATCGATATTGATCTGGCAATAATTGTACCTAAATTGATATCCACAATGTCTTCTAATGTTGGAACAACCCACTCTTTGATTATATCAACAATATCAAATGTTTTTTCAAGAGTCACCAAATCTCTTGGGGTTCTGTTAGTCTTCAATTTAATCACTTTTTGCCCCAAGAGAACCTTTTTAACTTCATGTGTCAACACAAGGCTCTAAATCGATCAACGGATCTTCAAACTCAGTTGTACTGTTCATAAATTTGGCAATCTGATTACATTTTCAAACACCTCCCAGTGATTAATGTTATCTGGTACTGAGGGTCTCACAAGAATCTCCCCATCATACATGCAAAAAGGCACGGCCATATCATTTTGATACGAAGACACATACACAACCGGCTGATCTACAATGGAATTAAATGGCCTTTCAATGTGGGTAATATTAAATGAGTCAAATAACTCAAGTGAATCCTAAACTGGATATTTGTACCTTTTTAGTCTCTCATGTTTTGCTACATATATTTTTCTTGCTTGTTGCACCACTAATTTTGAGACACCTTTCCCAATGAGTTTTTTAATATTAAACTTTTGAGGCTACATTAAGACCCAATAGTAAGGCCTCATATTCCACCACATTATTTGTGCATTTGAATCCAATTTATATGCAAATTTGAAAGATGACCCATGTAGAGAGCACAAGAAAACACATGCCCCTACCCCATCTCTAGAATAAGCTCCATCAAAAAACATGCTACATAGATCACAAAAATTAAAATTACTACCTCACAGACAACAAGGATAAATCTGATTCTCAACAAAATTAGGGTTCCACACTAAAATTTCTATGTGCACATTTGCATATTACCTCATTCAATGCTCTTTTAGGATCTTCTATCAAATGCAACATTCTATGCTCCATGTAGAGCTTTATTTGTTCTCCTTATAGCGGGATCGTGACATATGACACATCCATTTGAACATTGCCTCCAACTAAAGCAGCTCACTTTTCTGATAGCAACATCCCCCACTTAGGAGGACAATCCACAACTGCAACATCCCATGGCAATAAATTTTCAAGATAGACAAAAAGTTGAACAACTAGACCTCTTACACATCCCACCACTGGAACTTTGCATAAATCCATAGCATAACACTTTCCTATATGCTATGGAAATCCTCACATTGAGTTCACTCATAACAAGCGACATAATGTTACATGAAGCTCCCAAATCTAACATATAATTGTGCAACAGCCACCCATTAACAAGCAAAGTAGTGTAAAATGATTCCTCATCTAAGTCCATTTCTATTAATGATGTCACCAAATATATCTCAAGGGCTTCCTCTCCCTCTTCATCCAGCTCTTTGACTTCTACAACAAGGATGGGTAGAACAACAAACTTTTGGCCACCAAAGTAAGCAAAAGCTCTATTCCTATGTTTCATAATTCTTAGCATTTAAATCATAGGGACAATAATTTTTTATTGGCTTGATAATAAAATCATATCACAAACACTAAATTTGGGTATGGGGGTGTTTGGAGGCAAAGCGACATCTTTTACATTAAGAATGCATGAAACTAAAGCTTGCGCTAATGACTATACTATCTCAGAACGTTGAGACATGACATTTTTAATTGGGACAATAGGCCTATCTTTAACTCGTTGCCTCTTTTTTGCAATTTGACTCTTAGAAGAGGATGGATTTTTTACAACACTTGTGAGAAAGGCATATATCTTTGGGTTTTCGCATAGGCTTTTCTGCCTAGAAATTGATAGGTATTCAAAGAGCTTATACAATTGATTTAACTCAAGCAATCAATAATGTAGCCGAACACAATACACAGAGAGTAGATAAAGAATAATATTATAATTTTCACTCTATTGATATTTCATACAAGACAATACATTTATACAGGAAAAGTCTTTCCTATAATTGTGGAGCTCATATCTCCACCACAATCTCCTCATATCCCTATAATAGCTCACAAACAATATCAAGCTCTATACAACACTATTGCTGTTACACAACAATATTACTCGTAAATATTCTAACTAATCAAATATACATTATTGTTACATAACAATAATGTTACTAATTACCTTGCTGTAAGTAATATTTACTCTATGGTAACTAAACAATCACTGATTTACCTAATGTAAATACTAAATCTTCAACATTCCCCCCTTAAAACATATCTTGTTTTTTTATTGTAACATGCCACCTCTATGTGCTCATGATCTTCTCACTGATGGTTTTTCCCGGCTATGACCAACAACCTTACCCAATTGGTTTTCTAGGTGTACCAATAACCTTTTACAATTGGTTTTTCAAGTTTACCAAAAACTTTACACAATCAATTTTTCAAGTTCACCAAAATCCTTACACAATTGGTTTTCCCAGTTTAGCAAAAACTTTACACAATTGGTTTTCCTAGTTTACCAAAAACCTTCATATCATGATTGCTACTGTAGATGGAATAACTTACGAGTAAACACCGGTTCATTGGTTACTCATCAGGCATTCCCTCAAGGGAGTAACCGCCGCTCAAAACCACTAAAAAGTCTAAAAAACATGCAAAAAAATTAACCGGCGAGTAATTGTTAGTTACTCACGAGTACTCATGAGTCACCGTTGGTTACTCGCCGGTTCCTGTGCACATGGGTTCCATGCGGGAAACCCAATGGAACTGTATGCAAATTGCGGGAATAGCCGCAAACACTGAAATACGTAGAATTTTGTCTTATAAATTGTAACACACCTCTCATTTCATCCACACAAGATTTAGAGCATTCAAGAGCGGATTGGAAAGAAAATTGAGCAAAGAGATTTCCAAGGTAGTGCATTTGTTTTTTATTTTATTTTTAATTTCCAAGAATGTAAAGGAATTGTAAATTAATTAAAAACATGTTTGATAAATAATTTTTTATTTTAGTATACAAATTTGATGCATTTTGTTTTAATTTTATGCATCCTGTTTAGTATGTACAATTTATTCCTAATTTTTTTTAAATTTTGATTTAAAATGTAGTTTTTTAACCATTGGCATTATTGTTAGTTTCTGTTTATCATTACAATTTATTTATTATTATTTTTAACCGTTATAGATTATAGTTTTCAATTTGTTCGTTAAAATTTTAAATCATAAATACTTTTTAGTTTCCGTTTAATAGTTTATCATTATAATTTATTTATCGTATTTTAATTAATAATTTGTATTATATGTTTTTATTTTTTTATTTTTTTATTTTTAAATGTTGTTTTCAACATATTTGCACTTTGCAGGTTATCCGTTAGCAAATAATGGCATCCAGTAATGCATTGAGCCCAAATTCAATGGGAGCCAATCGACTCCCACTATACTCGCATCGGTGCTTGGAAGTATGCCACGCAGGTTGGAACATCCTAGACAATTTCAATTAGCAACTTTTTCTCAAAGAGAATGTATGAAGGCATCAATCGCATGAAGTACTATCTTTCATACATTCTTTATCGCGATGTCACACTTTATACCAATGTCACTGAAGAGGCAAAACGAGAGATGATGACGGAACTTGCATCACTAGACGAAAAGAAACTAGAGAGGGCAAAGATGCAAGTAGCCCTAACAACGACCATTGGTGCCACATCTATAGAGAAAAAAGCAACAACGATGACATAAATTGTGGGCTCTATTCATGGTCCACACAAGCGCCATGGTACATCTTCACTGGGTTCGACTCAGTTACACTCATTTTTTGTGCCTAGAAACACACCTAGGTCACAACTTTCACTGCAAACTACATGATGGAACAAACAAGCACATACAAAAGCAGATAAAGCTTGCACAAATTTTTGGTACTTCAACAACCTTCCCTTCAACGTGGCGAGAAGTCTGTACTGGAAATATTTAGTTACAACATTAACAATTGCAGAGAAAAGATACAAGGCACCATCTCCAAAAAAATTGAGTGGAAAGCTGCTCAAGAATGCAATTAAAGATGCAAAGTTAATTGTTGAAGATCAGAAGAAGTTGTGACATAAGTTTGGATACACCACTTTTTTTGATAGACGGATGGAAAAAACTGCACCCTCATCAACTTTTTGATGTCTTCAAATGGTGAGCTAGTTTTTTTAAGTCTATTGATGCATCAAGTAAAATAAAAAATACAAAAACTTTGAGTTTGATGCTAGAGGAGGTTGTTTTAGAGGTGGGTATCAAGAATGGTGTCCAAATTATTACAGACAATGCAAGAGCATATGTGGCGATCGAGAGACTTCTTATGGAGAGACATCCATCTTTCTTTTGGACACCTTGTGCGGCCCATTGCTTTGACCTTCTTTTAGAGGACATAGGCAAACTTGATTGTGTGCGACCACTTGTGAAAAAAACTAGAAAAATAACAAAATATATCTACAATCACCCTTGGATTTTCAACTTGAGAGAGCACACCAAGGAAAAAGAGCTTGTTTGAGTAGGGGTCACCAGGTTTGCAATGAACTTTCTTACATTGCAAAGTATTTGCAGTTTGTTGTCTTAACCAAAGATGGAGTCATCCTATTCCAAGAAAGCTAATAGAGTGAAAAGGTTGGAAAGACAATTTTCAGTGAGGCCTTTGAAATGAGAGCTATAGAGATCGTTAAGGTAACTTGAAATTGCAATTTAAATTTCAAGTTGTTTCCCTTGTTTTCAATTTTTTAAACTTAAAAGTATTTATTTTATAATTTATCTATAAGTTTGTAACACTAACTTTAATTTGTTTGTAACTTTGTAGTTGTCTGAGCATTTGGTGAGGGTTTTGCGATTGGTGGTTGGAGAGCAAAATCTGATGGGTTATATTTATGAGGCGATGGATAGGGTCAAAGAGGTTGTCCAAAATTATTTTAGATGGGATCATGCTAGATTTGATCTCATTTGAAAGTTGATTGATCAGAGATCGAACAATCAACTCCACCAACCCATCCATGCAAAGAGGTACTACCTTAACCCCAAGTTTTTCTACTTCGATGGCTTCACAAAAGCTAGTGGAGAGGTTATGGAGGGGCTCTCACTATGCATTGAGAGTATGACACCTGACATTGAAGTGAGAGACCTCATTATTGCAGAGTTGCAGATCTCCAAATAGGCAAGGGAGAGGCTCTTTTCTTCAGCACTAGCTATCCAAGGGAGAGCCACGCAGTCACCAGGTAATACAAAATGAAATCTTTACTTGTACTTTACTAGTTACATATTTATAATAATTAATTTCTTACAAAGTTTTGAATATCTTGTTTGCAAAGTCATGGTGGGAAGATTGGAGTGAAAACACCCAAAATATTCAAAGGCTAGCTCTCCGGATTTTATCTCAACCTTGTAGTGCTTCTAAGCGCAATTGGAATTTGTTTGACTCCATTCACACGAAGAAGCGCAATAAGTTGAGCCAACAACACCTCAATGACTTGGTTTTTGTGCACTACAACCTTCGAATTCGCACAAAAAAGTTGGATAACCCATTAAAGGAGCCTATCGATCTAGATGAGATCGATCCCTACAATGATTGGATTGCACACGAAAAGACCCCCATGTTCACAGAGGAGGAAATTGTTGATTTCAAGAGACATGCTATGGAGGGTGCAGCTAAAGCAAGAGGAGAGATTGGATCGGAGGACATCTTTGAAGATAAGATAGAGGCAGAGGCAGAGGTGGAGCCACAAGGGCAAGTGCAACCTTCTAGACAGAGCGAGGCGGGGTCGCCGAGTGGGAGGACTAGAGTTTCTCAGTATTCACATGATTATAGATAAATAAAACTATAAATATAAAATTATAGATAATTGTAATTTATACTTGTAGATTCTTGTATAAGACTATAAGTATTATTGTAGTTTGTGACTATTGTATTCGCATGATTATGCAATTTTGTACTTTATTTGTATTCAAATCTAATAAAAAACACTTTTTCAACATTTTACAGACTCATTTCATCTATTTTGTTTTTGTAATTTTTTTTTTAAATTTTTTTTTGATAAATTCAAGTATTTTTTGCCTTTGTCAGTTATTCGACCTAGCGGGTCGAATAACCGTCGGTTACCCATTTTGGCCCCTTTGCGAGCACTCGCCCTAACCAGATATGCGAACTATGATCGGTACAATACATTTTGATCAATATTCTACAATGTTTTTACAAAAAGGATTACATGGGGAATACCCATAAGTGAACAAAAATATACATTTGTTCTTATTTTCACATTACACTGAAACGTTGAAAAAATTTGAAATTCACACCACACAACAAAATCACATGCCACTAAAGCAAAAGTGGCCCCATCGCTAGTGGCTAACGAGAGGCTTGAATGGCCTCCTTTCTTCGTTGCCTCCGACCTCCTTCAAGTTGTTGCTTACTTAGCAAGATAGGTCAGCATGTATTTCAACGGTTCTTGCAGGTTCTCTATTGCTTGCTTCCATAGAAATTGAAACCCCCCCACAATCCGGACGTCACGTACAAGTGATAATGCATCCGTGAGGCAAAATTTTTTTATTTTTACAATTTTGAAAATGACTCTATATGACATAGAAAATGACTCTGACACTTGACTCATTATTCTTTTGATGACCTATGTCATTGATTTTTGATGACAAGGGTTTACTTTATTTTGGACTCAATGACACTTAAAATCACTGTTTTAACTATAAGAATCAAGTGACTAATTAAACAATATTACGAGACTACTTCAAATGTCATTGACTTAATGTAAAACACTACTTTTGATGACACATTAAAACAACTCATGGCTCATTTTAAAATTGAAAACCACTATAAAACTATTAATCATAGCTTTTAGCTATTTGACCCAACTAAAGAATATAAATTAAACCTATCACTAATAAATATGAATCTAAAGTCTCATAACAAAAGATACGTTTATATCTAATACCAACATCTAAACTCAAACTAGAACTATAGCTAAAGTCATTAAAAATATCAAATGTACTTGATACCTAAAGCACAAAAATAAGGAAGGCTGCAGGTGTTTATATAGAATGTTGAAAGTAGTTCATTGCACATAGAACGTCGAGTGGATTTTGAAATTGTTTGCGATCTATCCGTCTATCCGAGGGCATCCAATGTCGAGAACGTGGGGCAGAGAGATTCTAAAGGTTTGGAGCTCAATCAAGTCACCAAATCTTCTACCAAATCGCCAAATCTGATCAAATCTAAGCAGCCCTCCGAGTTGTTTGAGGGGAGAACACGGTCTAGGTCAAGAACAACTCTCGTAACATTAATAACTTGCCCACCATGAACAGTTCGACAAGTGGGGAGAAATGGATGGCGACCCAACAGAGGACACACAGCTCAATGTAGATTTAATGCAATGCAGATCTGAGCACGGTATTGGAGCTAGCTATTATGCCTCCCTTCATTGAGATGTCCTTCCCTAATCAGTTTGAAAATATCGTAGCACAAAGCACGTGATGATTCACAATCAGAGAGATCTGAACCAATTCATGCAATACAAGATCCGGTGTTGAAATTTTGTGTAGAAACAATGCAGAACGCAAAAAAGAAACGCTAAATGGTGAACATTCATGTTCTTGGCAAAATGAATGCAGGCAAACATATAGGAGCCAAATGGTGGTGCACACCTATAATCGGTGAACCACAAATTACAGAGATAGCAAATGGCAAGTTTATATAGATAAACTAATCTCACTATGAACTATATATCAAAGGATTCAACTCATTATTTTGAGGCAATTATACAATCTATAACATTGCCCCATTCACATTCTTAATCTTCCATTGCAGGCACATGACCAATATTGCTCTAATACCAATGATAGGTATTTAAAGATTTTATACAGGTGATTTAACTCAAGTAATCAATAATGAAGCCAAATACGATACACAGAGAGTAGATGATGAATAATATTATAATTCTCACTCTATTAATATTTCATATGGGACAATACATTTATATAGAAAAAGTCTTGCATATAATTGTGGAGCTCATATCTCCACCACAATCTCTTCATATCCTTATAATAGCTCACAACAATATCAAGTTATATACGATACTATTGTTCTTACACAACAATATTACTCACATATCTTCTAATTAACTAAATATAAATTATTGTTACATAACAATAATGTTGCTAATTACCATACCGTAAGTAATATTTACTCTATGGTAACTAAACAATCACTAATTTACCTAATGTAAATACTAAATATCCAACAAAAAACTGTGGTGGAGTAATCTTCTTCTCACAAACAACAACAGGTTCTATGTTTGTGTTGTCACTTTTATCAACAAGTTGTCTTTGGTGGCTTCTAATTTCCCTTTTGTTTCTTTATTTTCATGTTTGTTGCTCAAATCATAATCACTTTTCATTAAGACTTCATAGCAGTTGTTAGAGCTTGAATATCTTTATCAAATGATCTTTTACCATCATATTTTTTAAATCATCTTAGCCTGCATATATTCAAAATCATGAGCAGGCATCTCATAGGTTTGTGTTATGTTGATTGACTCTTCAATGAAATCTAACATGTAAACAAACTCTATCATCATCCCGATCACTATTGGCATCATCATCAACAAAGGCAACAATTGCAACGACAACCTAAGAAGGTTAGGTATAAAACATTCTTCACACCATTCCAATTATTCAAATTTATGAATCAAGTGTTTATCTCTCTGTATTCTTGTGATCAAGCTTTCTTTCTTGATGGAATGGCCTTTGTCCATTATCATGAGATTTATCACATGTTGGTCCTCTCTCCAGCTTATGTGGTCAATCCTAAATGTATTGCTTATTTTGTTTTGGAGTCATTTTTTTCTCATTATGGGCCAAACTATAGGTCAAATCTTTTAAAACTCTTATGACTTTAACTAGCTTCTCATCCATACTCAAGGACTTATTTGTTGGGTACTTATCAGGCGTCAACAATTTCACTTGACTTATTTTCGCAGGGTTTCACATGGCTCTTATGTTATTTTCAATTGAATGGCCATGGCATAGCCCCACCTCAAATTAGCTAGACCTTTGTCTTTGAGATAGAAATCAGTCTTAGCGTCAAAGGCTTCACAATATTTAATCAAGCACACACCCTCATTGTGCCTACATTTTTAGGCATTTTGGACATAGTTTTATTAAATTTGTTATTGAAGTCCTACACACATTTTAATCCAGAAGGATTTGAATCACTGGATCAAACTGAACATTACCACAGTTGCACATCCAACCTTGCACTAACATCAACAGCTCGGGTAGTAGGTTTTCTGCGTATGTGTCAAATTGTTGCTTACACTTCCATTCCTATGTTACCGCATAGCTTTTCAATGTCAGTATTACAGCCAACAGCTTGTCAGTAACGGCAATCAATGACGTCACTACACTCTTTGGTTATGAAGCAATTGTTACCAATTGTTGTAATGGTTCAACTTATGTTTCATCTTCCTTAATTGTATAATAATGTACACTTCCATTCTTTGTAGGTTAGCATCTTAATGAGTCGAACCATAGAAGAATAGAGTTAGGAAGTTCATTGACACTAGACATCTGAACTCTCAGATATTGTAGAGGACTTCGAATAATACAATTTTGCTATTACAATTCTTTATTGGTAATCTCTTTCTTGCTTTCCTTTGTTCTTGAATGCTTTGCACTTTCATGCTCTTTGTCATTTAGTAATTCGCTTCCACATATAACCCTCTTAAACTAGATTAAATAGGTTGTCTATCGAGTCTCGTCCTACGCCCCGAATCAATGGTATCAGAGCATACATACTTCATATCGTCTTTGAGTGGTATTGCGATTTTTTTGAACATCATCATTGTTTGTATGCTCACTCACACGAGGTCTGGTTATAGGAAGCTAGGGCTTGAGACTCAACCCTTCCTCATACCTTTTTTCATGTCTTCAAATGGGATACAAATCTTCAACAATGCCAACTTCAGAAATGTTCTAGAAAATGATAGAGGATGCATTACAAAGACAACAAAAAGATTTGGAAGAACGTCATGCACGTGAACTAGCAAGTATCGTTGATCACTTCTCGCTACTTTTCAAGCAACAGACTCTTCCCAACACCTCTCATTCTCATCGGCTATTTGGACAAATGCCATACAAGGTACAAGTCAATCTAGACATCCCTATATTTGAAATCAAAATAGATGCAGATGCACTAGATAAATGGCTTAACCTCATCAGTGCATGCTACATGGTTAATCAATTCTCTAAAAAATAAAACATTACATTCGCTCTTTTGAAATTTTCTTAAGTTTCTTTATTAGTAAAGAATGGTGGGAAAACTACTACACCTCACATGAAGATGATGTCAATTTAGACACATCTGTAGACACGTGGAATTGGCTCATAGAAACACTCAAAGAAACCTATTATCCTATTGGAAACTATGATGATCAGTATATCAAGTTCTCTCAGTTGCGTCGAGGCAAAGAGCAATATGTGCTAGCAATACACAGATACCTTCCATGCTTTGGTGTCCAAACTTGGGATTCAGGATTCAGAGCAGAATCTCGTTTTGAAGTATAGGTCAGGCTTGAGACCTCATATACAGTCAAACTTGGATTTCCTACAAATCTCTTCAATCAAAGAAACCTACAGATTTGCTTGCAAATTTGAATCAAAGGCCAAGGCCAAGACTAAGAAGATTCTAAGTCTCAAACTAAGCAACAATCTAAATCTTCCAAGAGGAATTCCAAATTAAAGAATAGCTCCAAACATCCTCCACATAAGAAGCAACAATCATCAAATGATCAAACTAAGTCGTCCACGACTGGAAAGTGGTGTTTAGTTCACAACTCCAACAGTCATTCCAACAAATAATGTCGCACTAGGAAGACTCTACTTGCACAACTTGAAGTAATAGGTACAACCGTTGCATCATTGGAGAAAGGTAAGCATATCATGGATACTAAGCCTAACACCATGGTGGGTACTGCAAACATCTCTTCTACCCCTGCAGAAACAATGGAGGCAGAAAGATTATTCTATTCTCAAATGTCAATCAATGCCCAACCAGTACACTTCATTTTTGACAACGAAAGTCAGAAGAACATGATTTCTCCTAAAGTTGTTAACAGATTGAACTTAACACTAACACCTCACTCACAATCATACTCCATTAGAGGGTTCAGTGCAAGATCCAAGAAGCATGTCAATTAGCAGAGTTAAGTGGGGTACAACATCAAGCATTTTCAAGATATAGTCATTTGCAATGTCACTCCATTAGAGATATGTGATATTTTACTTGGTCAGCCATATCTTTACCATCAACATGCAATCTATGAGTCGAATCCTAGAAATGTTGTCATGGATGTTGATGATATGAGATACCGCATTGCTAAAGTAGTTCCAAACCTATCACTCATTAGTGCCAAGCAATGTAAGAAGCTAGTCACATCTAGTAAAAAGTTTGTAATTTTGATGGTAAGATCTAAATGCAAGAAATCCCTTGCAGCACCAATTGCTACCGATGTTCCTTCAACAGTCACAGCAGAAGCAACAAAGTTGAAGCTCAAGTTGGAAGAACACAAGGACATATTTCAGCTACCAAAGGAAGTACCTACACACTGTGCGATGAAGCACCTACTAATTTGATCCATGGACTACCTCTACCTAATGCTTCTTTATACCACATATCCTTTCTAAAAGAATGTGGAAATTAAGTGGCAGATCCATGAACTAGTGGATAAAGGACATATTAGGCCTAGTTCATCGCTTTGCAATAGCCCAATTGTGTTTGCGCCAAATAAAGACAACACATGGCAATTGTGCATCAATTACTGAGCACTCAACAAGATCACAATGAAGAACCATGATCCTCTTTCAAGGATTGAGGACCTTCTAGACCAGCTCCTTGGTGCAAAATACTTCACTAAATCGATCTTAAGTATGGGTATCATCAGATTCCTATTGATCCTATAGACATATGGAAGACAAGCTTTAAGGCCAAAGAAGGTTTGTTTGAATGGTTAGTCATGCCCTTCGGGTTGACCAACGCACCAACTACATTCATGTGGATGATAAATGATATTCTAAGGCCATTACTTCATTTTTCAGTCTCCCTTGACGACATCCTGATCTTCAGATAAACATGGGATGAACATATGTGCCATATAGAGCAAGTGATTGACACTTTACGAAAACACAAGTTGTATGCAAACATGGAAAAATGTTCATTTTCCATATCACAAATACATTATCTGAGAGACATTGTAGACGTACAAGAAATGCATGTGGACCCGACCAAGGTTCAAGGTATCCAGGAATGGCCACAACCAAATAATCTTACAGAGCTTCGCAACGTTCTAGGATTGACATATTTTTGCAGGGGATTTGTACTTGGTTTTTCTAATGTGACTTGGCCTTTTAAACCAAGTTACCGAAGGTGGAGCTAAATCAAAGTTCATCTAGAATGTTGCATAACCAAAAATATTCAAAGAATTGAACTGCAAACTTTGTTCCACACCACCTTCAACAACCATTTGAGCTTGAAACAAATGCCTCTGACTTTGCACTTGAAGCAGTCCTCACTTAACAAGGTCATCTAGTTGCTTACCATAGTGAGACATTCACCGCACTAATAAGGAACTACCCAACATATGATTGTGAGATTTTTGCTATTGTTCAAGCATGTAAGCAATGGAAGCATTATATCTTGGGCAAGAAGATTGTGGTCCACATGGATCACAAGCCACTTCAATTCTTGAAGACTCAAAACAAGTTGCAGCAAGAGTGACATCAAAAATGGTCTTCTTATCTTCAGCAGTTCCATTTGAACATCAAGCATAAGAAGGGAAGTGTCAATCTAGTCACAGATTGTCTATATGGTATGTCGGTTCAAACTCTCCTATCTGTAGTTGATGCATGTGGACAAGAAGTCAATGCTTGGTCAAAATTGTATCCATCTAACATGGATTTTGCATATATCTATCAGAATTTTCTCAGCGATAATTTAATTCTAGATTTATATTTGCATGATGGACTTCTATATCATCTTGGGCACTTGTGTGTTCCGCATGAGGCAGAGGAACATAAACTAATATGGGAGGCTAATTTCAGTAAGGTCACAGAACATTTTGGAATTGAAAAGACTATTGTGGTGTTATGGAAGTACTTTTTTTGGCCACATCTCAGCTCTATGTATCCAAATATATCAAGTCTAGTAGCACATGTGATTGCCAATCTGGTCAACAAAAAGCAAGGTTTGTACACACCTCTATCATTTATAACAAGACCATGGGAATTCGTTTCCATGGACTTTCTCTCAGGCTACCCCACTACCAAGCATGGTAATGATTGTGTATATGTAGTAGTTGATAGGTTCTCAAAGATGGCAATTTTAATACCTTGTAAGAAAGCAATATCATCTCTAGAAACAACTCAATTGTAGTTTCAATATGTCTGGATCCACTTTCAAATCCCAGAAACTATTATGCCTAATAGAGAGACTATATTTTTGAGCCATTTTTGGAAAGCAGTTTGGTCTATGCCAGACACAAAGCTAAACAAATCCATTGCCTTGCATCCACAAACTAATGGACAGATGAAAGTGGTAAATAGGATGATGGTGCACCTTATGAGAGAGTACAATTTTACGAAGCAGATCACTTGGGATGAAAGCCCTCCTTTCATTCAACAGAGCTATGCACACAATCCTTTTTAGGTTTGTTTGGGTTTCCAACCTTTGGCATCCATTGATGTAGCTTATCCTATTCTGCCATAAACGTTTGCAACTTCTTAAGCTCAAAAGGAAGTTAACAAAGTTGTTCAATTCATTGAGCACATTCAGCGTCTTCAACAAGTGCAAACCATTTTGCAACAGGGAAATGTGAAATACATGCAGCGCCATGACAAGCATCGAACACCGTACGCATTCCAGGTTGGTGATCAAGTCTGGCTACACTTGCAAAAAAAAGATTGACATGACATTACCACAAGCTTCGTCCACTTCCGTACGGGCCCTACACCATGACCAAGCAAGTAGGAGATAAATCTTTTGAGCTTGATCTTCCATCTTACTTTGGGTTGCATCCAATCTTCAATGCAGAACTCTTGTGGCATTATTTTCCACCCCTATTGGATACTTTAGATACTGTAGAGACTCTTCAATAGACAAAGATCAATCTAGATTGCAGCATCCCAGCAGAATCGGATCAAGTCATTAACTTTTGGGTTAAATAGACACGTTGACAAGAGATCCCTTTCTTCTAGATCACAAAGCAAGTCAAGTGTCTTTCCAAGGAAAATGGTTTAAAGAAGTGCAAGTTGTCAATTTGTTTCCACATCTTATTCTGCAAATACATGCAATGGGGATCATTGCTCTTCAAGGAGAGGCGACTGATCAAGGAGGATCTGGGCCACTAGATCATATTGAACATTACCGCAATTGCACATCCAGTGTTGCACTAACTTCAACAGCTCGTGTAGTAAGTTTTGCACCTATGTGCTAATTTGTTCCTTGCACTTTCACTCCTACATTACCACATAGCGCTTGTAGTGTGAAAATAGTTTACAGAAGTGCAGGTTGTCAATTTGTTTCTACATCTTCTTTCGCAACTGCATGCAATGGAGACCATTGCTCTTCAAGGAGGGGCGAATGATCCAAGAGGATTTGGGCCACTAGATCATACTCAACCTTATCGTAATTGCACATTCGGCTTTGCGCTAACATCAGTAGCTCGTATAGTAGGTTCCACGCCTATATGTGTCATGTCCCCCTTTTGGACATGACACTATTGAAGACCTTTAGCCTTGCCTAGTTTCCCAGGGGCTAAGGGACAAAGAGAAAAAGAAGGGAAACATTTGGTTTTGTAAAGTATACTTGTAAAGGTACTTTATTGTTATAATTTCACTAAAGTTGGGGCCTTTTTAAGGGTCACGAACATTAATCCACTTAAATGAATTATAAGAAGTATTATTTTTATATTTTGAAAAAAGATCAACAAAGGTATTTCCCTCCAAAGTGGGCGCTTCACTTGGGGAGAAGTATAAAAGCAATGGAAGGTTCTTGTTGAAGGGCATCTTGGATCATAATTTGAATTTACAAGTTTTGAGCACGAAAAAGCTTGAGCTTTGGACTTGAAGACGAAAAACTTCAAGCAAAGAGATTGAGGATGAAATCCCTCTTTCTTCTGTGGAACAACTTCATCTACGAGTTGCCAAAGTTCATCAAAATTCAGAAAAGCCAAAAAAGAAGGGTTTTCAAGTGGGGTGAAGAGCTTGAAAGATTGGCAAATTGCTCTAGGAGGGTGGTGACTTGCTTGTGGAGGTTGGCGACTTGGTTTTGAGGGTTTTGGCTAATGTTTGAGGGCCATTTCTTGCCCTAGTATTATTATGTGATTTTTATATAATATTTCCAGCCTTGGATGATTTGAAAAAAGGACCTAATTGAGAGTTTTATGGTCAAAAAGTGTTTATAAAATATTCTAAAAATTTCCCAAATTTTATAAATATTTGATATGAAAAATTCAGCTTGTTTGTGAAGGAAAAACATTATAAAAAAGTATTTGCTTGCAGTTGTATTTTTCTAATATTTTTGAAAACCTATTGAAGGTGAAATACCATATAAATTGTTATCAAAAGGGCTGCCATAAATCATACTAAATTTCTGAACCTAGGCGCCTAGGGTTTGAAGGGCTAATTTGGATTTCAGAAGGATTAATCTTTGTTAAAAGGGTTCATATTTGATTTGAAGGGTTTAGCATATTTTATGCTAATTTTGGAGTATATTTGCAACTAGGGTTTGCTGTTGTAAAAATCAAAATTTCTTCTTTTGCTAGGGTTTCACATAAAAATCAGATTTCAAAAAAAATCCCTAATTTGGGGACATTACAATGTGCCCGTGTGTTCCTTGCACTTCCACTCCTACGTTATCGCACAATGGTTGTAGTGTCAGTACTATAGCTAGCAGCTTGTCAGTAATACTAGTCAATGACATCACCGCACTCTTCGGTTATGAAGCAGTTGCTACCAACTATTGTAACGAATCAACCGATGCTTCATCTTCCTTCGTTGTATAATAATTTACACTTCCATTACTTGTAGGTTAGTATCTTAATGAGAAAAACCATAGAAGAATAGAATTAGGAAGTTCATTAACCCCAGACATCTAATCTCTCAGATATTGTACAGGACTTAGCATAATATAACTTTGTTATTACAGTGTTTTATTGGTTGTCATCTCTTGCTTTCATTTGTTCTTGAACACTTTGCACTTTCATGTTCTCTATCATTCAGTAATTTGTTTCTACATATAACCCTCTTAAACCAGTTTAATTAGGTTGTCTGCCACGTCTCCTCCTAGGCCCCGAATCACATTCATTTAGAAGTTTCCTTACACCTTCAAATTCACTAATTAAAAAACCTTGCTTCAAATCAATTTTAGAATTGAAGCTTTAATGCTCGCTTCATTTCAAACCAAGAGTCAATATTGCTATCTGGAAAGGCATTAAAATAATCCCCAACATCCTCCTTTTATTGTGAATAAACAAATTTATCATAACATATTCAAACACAATCTCATAATCATCAATAATATTAATAAAATTTCTCAAGTGTTGTTCATCAGTAACTGCATTATTTCCCTAAAACTTTGGCAATCTTTTTTTTATATCAAAGGGAAAAAATTTGGAAATCCTTGCATTTTAGTGAAATCAATCTATCTATATCTATCTACTCAAGGCAAAGGATGAGAGAATTTTGCGTTTTGCCCTGGTTGGGTCAACATTACGACAGGGTTGAAATGATCTAGAAAGAATGTTTGCTTTAAAGATGT
This sequence comes from Torreya grandis, assembly GCA_037957365.1. Classification (NCBI taxonomy): domain Eukaryota; kingdom Viridiplantae; phylum Streptophyta; class Pinopsida; order Cupressales; family Taxaceae; genus Torreya; species Torreya grandis. Next base: position 4,927,183 of record JARHVA010000278.1, read on the forward strand.
AGAGGTTTGGGCGGCAATCGGAGTATTAGGATCAAGGATTCGCCTCTCAAAAGATGACTTTGTGGGCAATGAACAAGACAAATAATCTTTGCCTCTCAAAACTACCAAATATAAATGGAAACTTATTTCTAGGACTAATTGCTTTATCAAATGACTCAGAACAATCAAAGGAAGTTGATCAGCCTTCACTTGAGTCTTGAAGACAAAGCCTTTTATCAATATTTCAATTAGCATCAACAATATTAACAGTCTTAAAACAATCAGAATGATCATGAGAAGACTGACCTTGTACCTTCACAATCTTCCAAACTTGTTTCCTTTTGGATGCAAATTATGTAAAAAATAATCCACGGTGCAACTTTTTAGTAGGACATGCCTTGAAATCAAAGCACATGCTCTCCAACTTGACAAATCTCGGGCCATAAAGGAGTACTATGTTGCAATTCCTCGAAATTCAACTAAGACTTGACAAATTCACATGTTGATATAGTTTTCAACCTCGAAGTCACCAATACCTCAGAGTTATACTCAAATCTAAAGCACAAACCTCATATATGAGTTATTAACTGTAATCAATGTGTAGAGGCACCAATTTCATTGGTAGAGTGGACGGCCTAAAGTTGATTTCATCCATAATGCATACAAACTATGACTTAACAAATACTAGAAATAAGAACTAGAGATCCTTCAAATTGGATAATGACTAGAATCCCTAGCAAAAGGCACCAATTTTGGCAAAGTGGACAGGCCAAACTTGAATTAACCAACCACCGCTTAAACAAGATATACTATGAAGTTAATAATAGCCAAGATTTTCTTAAAATGAAAACTATTTCATAGTCCCTAGCAATGACGCCACGTTTGTCGGCTCTCAGGTTTACACCTCGGAAAGGTCCTTAAGAAAATAAAGTAAATGGTGATGCGATCGTTGTAGTGTGGCTCCAATTACTTATCCTCAAAAGGCAGATACAGCCTAAGGCAACAAAATATGAAAAGTGGCATAATCTCTCCTCTTTTGGTTCTACAAGAACAAGGGGAAAGTCCCTAACAATCTAGAATGCAAACACAATGCATAATTAGTTTCAAATAGCACAAATCTAAACGGTAGACTTGGCCACAATGATCAATTCACCCAATTATTTGTCACTAGCAAAATGACTAGAAGCTACTCAAAGTTTAGACAAAGATTTAAGAGAACTGATGTGAGTAAATATATTCATGACTTGCAAGCTCAATATTCCAGAGATTTAGACACACAAAGTTGAGCTAACATATATGAACTAAAATTTATAACAAATCTCCATAGAAGATGCAAGTTAAAGGAAAGGAGATCTCATCGGACAAATTACTAGAGAGTATATAAAATATGTGATCTAATCAATTATAGCCAATGCCTTATTTCCATTGGGCCATCATTTCTCAGAGCTCAAATGAACAAATCAATGCCACAACAATCGACACGATTGTTACGAATTCTTCCACAACTCAAATACATAACAAGACATCTTACACAGAAATCCTTTTGTTTATCATAATGGCGTATTATAGGCCATTGAAAACAAAGCAAAAATATGATTAGTCAAAACAAACTACTCTAAAACAGAAAGCTCTTTACAACTCGACTAATCAACAAGATTACATGTCAAACCTCATAGTTTCATAGCCAAATCAAAAATTCAATACTTGTGAAAATTAACCAATTGCATAAATGTGCTCAACATTCTAAAACACATCATTCATTGAGTCATGAAAATCTCACCGACAGGGACAAAGTCTAGAAAAACTAAGACCTCTCAAACCAGAAGTTTGCTCCACAACCAAAAGACTAGGACCTCACACCTTGACCTACTATGGAAAAAGATCCAGATGAAGGAAATTTTCCTCCATATTTTTTTCACTCTTCCCCAAGAACAATCTAGATAAATTCACATCAAGGGCAAAGGAGAGAACAATTTTCCACAACAAAATGTAACACATACTCAACCAATCCAAGACTTTTAAGCAACAACAAATACTCAAGTAGCTTCATGGGGCATCAAGTGACAAGTGGATGCAAATCTCAGGTTCACTAAAGGACAAACTACTTGTGATCACATATGATTGGAGGAAACTCAAACATTTCCTGAGAACAAGCCATTCACAGTGCAAGTTTCAGCTTAAAAGAAACATAAAGATCACTTTGAGGAATAACAAGAATGCCCCTAGAAAGCACATGCAGTAGCGTGAAATCAAGAGGATAGGGAGAGAAACAGTGACACTTGGCACAAGATCTCAATTCTACCCATGGAAACCAATCACCAAGCCCACATAAGAATGCAGGGATCACTCGCAATTTCTTAATGGGGCAATTTGTGATCCCTGGTAACCTCTGCAACCTGCTATGCACCAAATTCCTGTTCTAATTAAACTAATCAATAGAGTGACACCTCGCTCTGCAAATTGTGCACACTATGAACATTTTCTCATCAAGGGAAACATTTATTTCTCACTTTCTAACTTGACCCAAATTCATTGAAACATATGTGCATTGATATTTCACCATAGGGAGCAATAAAAACATCAAATTCAAGTGTGAATAGATCTCTGAATATGCATCAATCGCCCCGAAATTTGAGACCATTGTGTAGCCCTTGTCGAGACCTTTCCAACGCAACAAACAAGGCTTAAAATAGAGTTGTATAACTCAAGTTATAGCCACAAAATCAACCTCCTAAAATGTTGCCTTCAAGTATTCCCTATGAACTATGCTAACATGTGGAATATTTTTAAATCTCTTTTTTATTTGGAGAATTTTCATGCCTAGTTCACTCTGCACAAACTTGTGGAATTATCTTTTCCACTGAATTTTCTTATGGTGTATGCAGCTTTGCAATTTACCTTTCTCTTGGTCACAGAGGAAAATCTTGTGCAATGTGACCCTTGCTTGAGTTCCAAGTCATCCTCGCCATTTCACTTTATTGTGTCCACTTGAAAAGTAACACGTGGTTGCTCCTTATCGGCTATCTCCCTTTATTATGCTCACACGAGGCAACACAAGTGGCAGTCAAACCCACGGAGTCACGAAGGCTTCCTTACCTTAAATGCGAACTTCATCGAACCACACAGACCTGTGCATTTATGTATCTCACGACCATGTGGAGTCACCTTGTGACATGAGTTCTCGTGGTCACCACATCTCATTTGAATTTGACTTGTATTACGTCCCCCTGAAAAGTGCCACATGGAAACATCTCATTGATTAGCATTCACAAGCTCGTAGAGTCTTGTAAGCTTCCAAATGAGTTTGTGTGGAGTCTGTGGATCCATTGTATTATCACCTATGCTTCATATTCTTCTTGGCATCTACAACTTTCCACTTTATATTTGTTGTGGCCACATTGAAAAATCTATGCAACACGTCCCTACCAGATCTCCAAGTCGTCGTCCTCCTTTGAATTTATCACACCACTTAGAGCAATATCCGTGGCAGCCTCTGATTGCATTGTGGCAACAAAGTCACAGAGCGGTCCTTGCATTGAAAAGAATTTGTTTTAAGTTTGCGTAACAGTGAGATCTTTTCACTTTATTTTATATCCCTTTTCACTCCCACTCCTTTTCATTTTGCTTTATACTCGTTACTTTCACATGCTAAGCATAACGGAGTCACATTGTCTTGAAGTGACCTTTTGTTCACAAAGTGGCCACAATAATCTTCACAAATGCATTGAACTATTCACTCCTATTTTATATTTAGTGGCAGGTCCACACCTTTCACATTCAAAATTGTGGCCAAAAAGAAGACATGCAGCAGCCCACATAGACTTATGGAATAACAGAGGGTACGGAATGTAACTTTAACCTTGTAATATAAAAGGGACCTCCATTGATGCATTCACTTATATATTTGAATTAAAACTAATCAGGTCCACCTAAGGGATATAATAAAGTGAACCATAGACTTCAGTATATATTAAAGTGGCCATGAGAAGAACTTTAAACTTTAGGACATAAAGAGAGGCCTCCGTAGACACATTAAAATTAGCAATATGTTTTGAATTGTGGATAGGTCCACTTGCTATAAAGATCACAAACAATATAAAATAAAGTGAAACTTGACCTTAGGGACATTAAAGTGCTCACAACTAGACTTTGGACTTTAGGTATATGGAAGTGGCCATGCATAGGCTATAGTTTTTGCAAAGGTTATTGTGTGGCCTATTAAATCAAGTCAAGACCTAGATAGGTCATAATGTGAATAGGAATGGAATGTGTTGTGACAATAAAATGAACCACTAGGGAGAAGTTCTACAATTTTCACTCAATTTGTGTAAGGTAAAAAAGCAACTATGTGACCTTACGGAAACCATGAACTATGGCCAAGAGAAAAAAGTAATCCTTGAGGCAAGGGCATCATAAGCATACTTGGGAGAACACAAATACTTGATGAAAATCACAAAGAACCCCATGGTAGCGACAAAAACATGTATCAACATTTGAAAACTTTGCATATTTTAAACTTTGAATCTTTCTCTACCGCGACCACCATTCATCTAAAATTCAAAATGTCTTTAAGTTGTCAATTCCTTGTCTCAAGAGAAACATCAAAATATCTCGGGTAAGTGTGTATTCAAATGAATATTTTCATTGATGTGGTATGTCAAAGCATGATATTTCCAACACATAGATGTCATATTGATCTTCTCACATGGAATATAGGGGGAGATCGCAGACGCAAATACATGACAAATCATCCACAAGTGTCCAAGGAATCTGTAGAGGATGATCTAGCTAGGAAGATAAGATCGACCCTATGGCCTACAGGTGGACTAATTTTTGTAAAGCTCTGCAGTGTGGATATGTGAAGATGGCACTCCCCCATTCCATCAACACTAGCTAATGATGTATATATTGAGCTCTATGCTATATTGAGGTGATCTTTTATTCTTCAAACTCCTAAAATTACTTAAAAGTTTTTCTCATTGTGAATTCCAACCTTAGCTCTTATTTGCTTTGTTTAATATAGTATCTCAAAGCTTAAATGCAACTGTGCATATTTGAATTACAACATAAAGGTTTTGTGGCTGCTTCTTTTGCCCTTAGTCTGAAATTATGTATGGATAGTCAATCTATTTGCAATGTTGTTACCTGGATATTGATGAAAAATGTTAGATAGAGTTAGATAATTGTTGTGTTTTCTTCTTTCCTTTGGGGTGAGTGTAAGATCACATTTATTTGGCACATCATTTCTTTAATTTTTTTTTTTTTTTTGTTCTCTCTCTCACACTGCTTTCATCCCAAGTATTTTACATAGCATTAAAATGGGGGAGTCGCCCTGATCGGGAAGTTGGTTTCGAAGTTGTTAGAATCATAGATTGCATCACCGGCGAGTAACCGCCGGTTACTCGCCAAGAAAAAGCCCAGGCAGTTAACTACCACTCAAACTCGCTGCAAAAAAAAATTGCTGGTTTTTTAGTAACCTTGTTAGTTATTCTCGATTATTGGCGATTATTTCGCAGTTATTGGCGGTTATTCCTAGTTATTGGCAGTTACTGTTATTTTGATAAATTTAATTATTTTTTGCCTTCATCAGTTATTCCCGGCTATTCGACCAGCTCTATTGAATAACCGTCGGTTACCCAAAATTGCCCCTTGGCGAGTACTTGCCGGTTACAGTTATGCAAACTATGGTTAGAATAGCCTCTTATAAGGACCTCTCCTTAATGACACCCATAATAATTTAGCATGGACATCCTTATCCTCCAACTAGAATAAGGTGGCCAAATAGTCTCTAATATATAAGCATGTAACTCCACAAAATCCCTTAGAACCAAGATGTTGTGTCAGCCTATGCACTAACATCTAAGAGTAGACTAAGAAAGTAAGAAGGGTTTTTTTATCAATTTCATGAGTTTATATGAAGATCAGGTTTAAGTTATGGATTATATCCTCTATGGAACCTAGTGAGAAGAATATTACCCCTACAATCCCTTATTGTATCTGAATGAGAATCTTGGGGTCTCAAGGCTTGGTGTCACAAGGAAGATGAAGAAAATGGAGGAGGCCATGGTTTGGACCAATCCGGAGGAAGTGCATCCCTAATCCAAACTATACCATTTTGAATGATTGCTCACTTCCCCTACTTCCTAGCTTCAACTATCTTTAATCTGTTATCTTTCAACTCTTAATATTGAATTTGTGTGAGATCCTCATTCATGTAAATCTTCTCTAAAAGGTTGACGAGAACATTTTGTTAAGAATATATTTAAGCCTATCTTAAGATCTCGTGAACAGAATAATAAGGGCATGGCCCTGAGTGAGCCAAGCTCTCTCTGGAAAAATGTCCTTTTGTCCCAAAGTATTATGAATAAACTGTTTAGCCGACTCAATTGAATTATCATGTTTCATTAATCCTAGAATCTTAAGATAAAGAGATTTGGGTTTCCTTTGTCTCTCATCAAGCTTCTCATGTTACTGCTTCCACTATAGCTGGGGGTTTGGAGTTTGCAACTGCCCTTAGAACATATGTGCCCAAGTTGTATCCAGGCAAGCTCATTTTGGTTCACTAGACTTGCTGAAACACATCTAATTTAAGGGTATCAATGTTCTTTGATGCCTCATTTGTATGCTAGATAAGATAAGATAAGATAAATATATTAATGTCCAACTAATCACCACAAAAGTAGGTCAAAGGGACTGCAGATTACAGAAATGTGTCAGGAAAAAGCAGGAAACCAAAAAGGTCTCCAAAAACAAGAAAAACAATGCCGAAAGAAATAGTATAAAACATGGCAAAGAGTGACCACTCTCATATCCAAACCGCCAAAGGGACTTTCTGCAAGCTTGCAATGATATTTGCTCGACTCTCAACTGTCTTTTTGTCATTGTTCAATTGTACTTTGTTGGTAATAAAAATTTTGAGATAATTTTGCAATTATTGTCTTGCTTAAAAATTTTGGAAAACAATTTTGAGTTTAGAGTATCAAACCTATTTTTTAAATCTTCAACAGATTTATTCTTATTAAAAACAACATTAGATAAAGCTTGGATTTTTTCATCAAATGTAGTTGCCTCAGTAAGCCTATTCTTCATTTCAGCAGGAAGGCCATGGTATCTGAGTTCCCTCATAAGGTAGCCACCCTAACAGCTTTCTTCATCAGGAAGGTCTCAGCATATGCAAGTTGTTTTGTTGAGTAATGTTGTCCAACACTTTGCAGACATACTTCCATTTCAATGTTTTCCAAAGTTTTGGTTGAAGGATTTTGTCAAACACTTGGCAGGCATACTACTATCTTAGAAAAAATCACCAAAGAAGCTCCAAAACCCCAAGAACTATGGACCTCTGCAAATTTAGATTCCTGAGAAATATGTGACAAATCCCTATGCAAACTTTACCTTCTAAAAATATTTTTCCTATACAAAACCTGACGATGGATAGAACAAACCAGGTGGTAAGCATTGAAAATGGTGCCTTCAAACTCTGATAACCCTGTAAACTAAAAGGTGCATTGAAAACTGTGGCATCTCTGTAATGTTTTGTTTTGTTGTATCTGTTTTGCTGTGTGTATATGAATTATTTTTGCTGTGAGTAATTTGCCGTTTTGTTGTGCTTAATGTGCTGTTTTTCTGTGCATTTTTTGTTGCTTTCCTGTGAGTAAATATGCCAGCAATCTGAAAGTAGCTACTTAATGTTGTCCATTGCATATCTCCAATGCAATGCACAAGCTAACTACTTGTTTGCTTCCATAATGCACGTAAATTTACATTGTTAAAGGCAGGTGAAGCTATTGTGAGGCAGATTTCTATATTGAATAGCTATATTTAACTGATTTCTTGATAATTGTTTTGATGTTCCATTCAGGGATATCATTTTCAAACTAGTGGTGTTTGATAAGCCCCTAATAATCTTGGCTTACAGGCCGATGTTAGATACTTGATATTACAATCATAGAATCTTTTCCCAATAATGCATGATAAGTGAAAGAAACATTGAGAAGAGTCCACCATTATGTTATTCAACACCTCATACCACTAAATACACGCCTTACGATTCTAAGTCAGATATGCCCCTTCAAAACCGAGGATTCTTTTGAATTTAGATGATCTCTTTATTATGAGATCAGGGGGTGATTGTATTGCCTCTTTACAGACTTGTATAACTCACTCTAGACTTTCATGGCTTACAAGGATCAAAGACGCTTGGCCATTTTGTTACGAGAGATGTTTGATCTTCGCCAACGTTTGGCTAAAGACTTTACTTCTACAATGCTCTACACTCTTAAGGATTGCTTCTTTTATTCACCTTGTTTCTTCTTCCAAACTGAGTAGGAAGCAAACTCATGACACACTTGTAAATATGGTGAGATCAGTGAGGTATCGAAGGACATGATTTGTTTTCACATATTTTCTTGGATGCATGTCCTTTTTAGTTTTTTTGTTTTCTGGAGTTGCACTATTCCTTACTTTACATTGTACTTTTTCAGTCCCATGGGTCAATTTTGGCCTTTCGTGGACATTAGCATCATTATCTTATCTTATCTTCAATGCATCTTAGAATTGCTTCTACAACTCTAAAATCTCATTCATTCATTCATACCTCTAATATTATCATTTTGGCACTTTGTTAACACAATGCTAACTTTGGTGGAGCTAACTTTCCTCATCATTGAAAGTTTACTTTTGACAAACATTGACCACTGCTAACCAATGCCAAAAAAGGGAACAGAAAGATAATGACCATTAAGTATCCGTCATCTAATCAAAATCTCATTTGACTACACTAAAGTAATTTGCATTATTCCTTAAGGGCATCTAGAGTAATAGACCATTGTTATCTACTGATACTTCATTGATCTAAATATCAATACCTTCAATTTGCCATCTGCATATACAATCAACCTGAGTCCACTGGTAGAGTATTATATTTCCTTACCATAATGGTAGAAGTCTCGTCTTTAGTAAGCATACAAAGAACACTAAAATCCATCATTGTATATTGTTTATAATATGTCATTGTGCTTGACACTTCCAAACCATGTTAGAAAATAAACATTCATAATGGAAAAATATTGAGACTACTTCTTTTAACCATAATTTCATAAATACACAATGGAAAAATATTGATAAATTTTTCTTCTTAGGGTACTTACTGATAAGAATGACCATTAAATATGTCAAGTCCTCCAACAAGCCCTGGACCTCCAATTTTAGGGTACTGAGACAGGTAGCCACAAATTAAAAATTACAACCTAGATGTATAAAAATAAGAAATATTAAAAAGAACCAACCATAGTCTCCACATGCAACATCCATCAAAATAAAGTAGAGAGAAAAGTCAACTTGGAATTGTCTTACATTGACTAGTTATGCTGTATGCACAAGTAACTTGTCATCACCAATGTCAAAATAGAATTCCAATTTTTTTAGATAACCAACTTGCATATTAATAATGGCCTAAATGGCATACTACAAACAAAGTTTTGAAACCTAGAACCATTTAAAAGAACTGGAATACTAAATAAGAAACTCCCATCACTCAGTTTTGCATGGGGAGTGCTTACCATGAGAGGTACAAACTCATGCGTTGAAAATATAGACCTTCATGCATTTATTTCTAAATTTTAAACACATGATCCTATTTATGTACGCAATCTTTCAGTCTTGAGGTTATTTATCTAGATGGGTAGTGCATCTATAGCCCTCCTACCTGTGGTCCTTACAAATGCAAATATACACAATATAGAATCTATACGTGCCGGGTAGATAACAAGCCTATTATGCTCAGCATCTCAGAAGACAATTATTGGTAGGGTTGAATGACAGGGTAATAAAATTGTCTACATAAAATATGAATATCCAATCCCACAAGTACAACTATTTAACTGACAAATTAAATTAATCAAAAAAATTCTGACTAGATTTTACATTTCCGATGCATTTTTAACTAAACTAAATTAAAGGATAATAAATTAAACTTTTAATATTTGCTTGCATGTCCATTACGTGGGAGCAATCATTCCCTTCAAAATGAATGCTTGTTGGCCAGGTTATAGACGCATTCTTCAGAGGATTATAATTATTTCTTGTTAGGTGCTAGGAAACTTCAGTTGCGTAGAATTAGTAGAATTGGGCTGCAAGACGTATAATCAAGTAGGGAATGACTTGTTTGTAAATGAAAGCTCACAAATTATACACGTGATATAGAAATCATGTCATACAAAAATTCTAATAACCTTTTTCGTTATTGATTTCAAGAGGAACAGGTTCTTACTAGAGACTTCATTCATCCAATTTGGTAGGGTGCATGCAGGTTTTTATGATATCATTTTGTTCATTATAACTCTCAATCTATTATACAATAAAGAGCTCCCTCGGTTACCTTAACAATAAGCACTGGAGCGAGATTGAAGAAACCCTTGGTTTCCCCTATTTATTAGTAGGTCTCTTTCTAAACCTTTTTCATTATTGATTTCAAGAGGAACAGGTTCTTACTAGAGACTTCATTCATTCGATTTGGCAGGGTGCGTGCAGGTCTCTATGATATCATTTTGTTCATTATAACTCTCAATCTATTATACAATAAAGAGCTCCCTCGGTTACCTTAACAATAAGCACTAGAGCGAGATTGAAGAAACCCTCGGTTTCCCCTATTTATTAGTAGGTCTCTTTCTACATTTAAACACAACCTTTGTTGATTGCCAATGGCCATGACTTTTGTTTCCAAATGGGCATTCCTTGGAAAGAAACGGATCTTCCTTTATTGGCTTACAGAAGTGTAATTAGCATTAATGTCTAACATATTTTTTGTCCCCTCACCATTTGCTTTGCTAACGCTAAGATAATGGGAGAAGGTTTCCTAAGCAATGAATTGATATCTTCGTAGCCAGTTATCATTAAATGAGAATTGGAGATAAAGAATAGAAAAGGGAAAATGAGCTAGACTCAAGCAACCAGTCAACACCAACAGCGAACATGGAGGTTAGTATACAAATCATTGATTACAACACATTAGGAAGTCAGATATATAGACCGCAGCCAGGGGGTAAGGTGCAAGTGTGAAGAGACACCCATACATAATAGTTAATTAGTTCAATCAAGTCTATAACCCACCACCATCAACTAAACTGATGGAACCAATTACTACAAACTGATCTACAAATGACCGCAACACATTATCCATTAAACAACAAAGTGCACATCAAATTCCATAAAAAGTGGCATGGAATTGGCCATAACTCCCTTTATGATATACATTCGAATTAACTGAGTACTACATAGAAAAAGAAATGAGCTTTATCAAATACGTAAGAACTTTTTCATGGCTAACCATACCTGTGGTTCTAATGCAAGGAATTTGTATGTATCTAGAGCATATCGAACCAATGCTTCATTTTCTCCAGGATTAATTGTGCATCTGGCACAATATAGTAGGAAAAATGATGTCAATTGTCCTATCAATCTTCGCAACCATAATGGCAATAAGCTTTCAAAAAGAATTATTAACATTTCCCCACTTACAAAATCAAAGATATATTGTGTGTACTGGAGAGAGAATAGTTCCATCCACACAATTCAAGAATTTGAGAGCATAAAAGCAACATTAGACACCTTTGTAAATCAAAACAAGAAATCTTCTTCCTTAACGGAGATATCTTTAAAATTAAAAATAAAGGCAAGAAATTGAAGTTGAAGATAACAAAAAAAGAGGTTTATTTAATATAGGTTCCACCACAAGTGTATATAAGGCCAACTTGCTAAATCAAGCATCAAAAGGTGAATGTTTAGTAGTGAGATATAATTAATGTGATATGAAAGGGAAAATAAAAGGTTGTGACACGTGAAATGAAAAACAAATTGCAATGCCATATTTTTTACACTTTTTTTATATCGATCTGCACAATTTTGAAAGTTGTTTGCTGGGAAACCTTTTTTATATTTTGGTCCTAGCTTATATTCTAGGTATAGCCTCTCAAGGGATTGAAAATCTATATAAAACACCCTTCTCCCAGCTTCTTGATCCTAAAAAGAGATCTTGCATGTAAAACCAATGTTTTTCTGGGAAAACATAGGGCATAAAGAAGTGGGTAAAACTTTTGGATCTTCTAGTCTTTCTAAAAAAAGGCTTTCCTAATTCCTCAACCTTTCTTAAAACAGGGTGATTTTGGTTTAACAAAGGTAGGGGCAAGCAAAATGTTTTGAAGGTAAAAAATCTTGCTATATTAGAGATTGCCGCTATGTGCAACCAACTAGGCCCAAGAAGAGCCAAGAACGACAAGGTCAACAAAAACCTTGGAATTAAAAAAAAGGGGGCAAAAAAAAAGAGTAGCCTTAGATGTAGTCAAAATAAATCTCCCACCAAAAGAATACCCCAAAAAGTAAGCGTAGAGGATTTTCTCTACCTTTGGCTTTTCCCATTCAAGGAAATATAAACTTTGATATTACTTTCCCTTTGTGTTGAAAATTATAGGGTCCCACCCCTTACTGTAATTCACCCCTTATTGTAATTTTAATGTTATGCTTCCCATCTAAAAGGAATAATGAGGTAGTATCTCGTATATAAAAAGCGGAGCAAATGAAGTATAAAAGAGACATAAGGAAAAAAGTATTAAAGTATTAAAATGTAAATATATGTTATCACGTAAAAGAAAGGAGATAAAAGATAAAGGAGGCATAGCCTCATTAAAAACAATAAGAGAATATATTTCTCACAGATAAGGAATAAAGGCTATGCCTTTCATTTTAAAAATAATGTTTGAAGTGTTTGCTTTAATACATTTTAAGGCATATGTGCCCTATTTTTGACATAGATATTTTGGAGACAGGAAACCATTTTTGGGGAATATTTTCATGGAGTATTTGTGGAGATTATCATAGGCATGAAGAAAGGGTGTTGATCAACAATCCAATGAAGAGGATAATCTGCCTAGGATTGTTAAAATTCAACATGTGAATAGTTAGGATTTTTTAATTTATTTTCAGTAGCTTGGATTGTGCATGTGGCAAACTCTCTTTTTCCACCAACTTAGTTGTAGGATAAATATTGTAAAGATCTCTATTGAGAGGTATGTTGGTTTTTCTATTTTTTGGGTGTTAGTTTAGCTTCTATTTTTTCCTAAGTTTTCGAGTTTTTAGTTGTTTGTTAGACTTCTGATTTTTTTAGTTGCTAGTCATTTCCCATTGTGAAATTTTCATGCCCTTAGCATGTATTTTTCTACAAGTTCAATACTACTTAGACTTTGAAACGGTATGCAATTGTGAATTTTTGAAGCATTTAATCAAGGTCTTGTGCCTAATATTATGCCCTTGGGCTAAAGTTTCATGTGGATGATTTAATCTGAGAGTTCTTTTAGCATTAGATTTCTTACCTATGCACAGAGTTAGTTGTGCTTCTTTATATTGAACCCAAGGAATACTGTATGTTTTGTGCTATTCTTTCCTTTGGTAAATGGTGAAATCCATCTTGGCACATTTTTCCATTTTCCATGCAAAGTGTTAGACAGCATTAGGATGGAGAAGTCGCCCTTCTCTAGAAATTTTTCTGCATTAGAACCTCGGAGCTTCCCATTATATAATTTGATATCCGTAGCAATTACCATTTTCTTATCAATGGTAAGTTCACATCCTCTATCTACATTAATAAAACTAAACTATTCTTTGTTGTGGTGAAATTCCTGGAGTGGAAGCATGAACTTTCATTAAGTTTGGGTGCATTCGTAACTTTCAATCCAAAGAATTTGTCAAAAAGATACAGATTCCAAACTTGGAAGGCCTATAAGATCAAGAAAAACATTAAGAAAAAACTATAGATCGGGTGGCGAATCTTGCTGGAACGGGATTCATTAAGGTGACAACTCCCACGTAATTGGCTTTCGTGACTGGGTGAAAATGAAAAATGTCATAAATTTGCTGTACATGTAAAGGCAAATATTACCTGATACTTAGAATTCAGTGAAATCATTTGGCAAATTTAATAGAAAATTTTGTAATGCCCAAGTTGAAATGGTTGGTAGCCTCCTAGGCTTATTCAAAGTTATTCAATAAAATGAAGGAGACTCTGGTAAAGGAAATGGCCCAATGGAAGATTCACAAAACTATGTTAGCCATCACAATGGAGCATCACAAACTAAAAGCTTTATGTCATTACGGTAGCACCGCTGGACTACAAACAACAATGCATAACTGTGTGATATCTCCACAGGGCCTGCAAGGCTACAAAGCAAAGCTACAACCAATACTTAGTTGGAGGAATTTAAAGCACGTTGTTTGGGCAATCAAGATCTAAATGTCACTTAATATAGCCAGTCATGGGTTCAGTTCTTCAGGTGCTTGATTTTAACAAGTACATATATTCCACAAGGACAAGGCAAGAACTTGATTTGGACTTTATATTCTTTTTCATGCATAATAATTTTAGACTGCTGGATAATTGCAGTGATCCATAATGCAGACCATTGATTTTCCGTTAAAAGATCTGGGTTGTGTATCGGAGGTTTGGTGTTATGCCCTAAAGTACTAGTAATTAATCTCAATTCAACACTTTTCATTGATCTTGGAATGACAGATCACAATCATCTATTCAGAACTCAAACGCAAGAGTCTAAATGTAAAGATGTGGTCACCATTCAACGATCAACTTCGATCGAGCATGACTATGAGCCATCCATTGCCAATTCCAAGGTTTTTATGCTTCAAGCAATGTTGAGTTACAAATCAACACTACTCGCTGATCTAGAAAATATTAATCTTTGTCGGTTATCAATAGTGAGAGCCTAAATGAAATGACGTAGCTATAAATCAACACTTCCTACTGATCTCTCATGGATTGATCTCAACCATCCACTACTAAATCGGCAATCCTAAAACACAAAAGACTAATGAGCCCCACAACAAAGCTTGTTGTTGATCTCAAAAGGAGTAATATTGGCCTTCCATCGTTGAATCAAAAGTGCTTACTAATATATGGAGACCAAGTCATGAATCTACGCCTGTCGTTGATTCTACAGGAATTAATCACAGTCGTCCTTTGTCATATCAAAGGTGGTTGTGCAAAAGGTAGCACCAAGATCCAAATCAATAAAGACCATTGATTTAACCAAGATCAACCCCCACTATTCATCGTTGCTTCAGCAGACAAAGCAAGAACCAAAAGAGGATCCTTTGAAACAACACATAGCATTGATGTAAACCAAAATTAAAATTCCCACAATTAAAGTGGCAAGGGTGCATTAATGGGTGTTAAGAGGGTAGTTGGCAAAAACCTAGGCAACATAAAAATCAATAACATCTATTGAAAAGTTAATTGCTTTCAAAAAGAAATGGCAATTTCCGCCCATGAAGAACTATTTCGGAGCTTTCAGGCTTAAAGAGACAAGGTTGAGTAATGTAGAGACGATTACGTGAATGCAAAACTTTCAAATAGAGTAAAATGGCAAGCCTAACGCAAGCAAGCCTGCAATTCCTTACTTGCACATTGTGTTTATTGTGATCATAAGCATAACCCCAAATAGAGGTGTTGAAGTGTATAAACAAGAGCAACCTCCCAAGAAATACGGTGTGTCTAGGAAGAGGGATGGGTGAACCAATCACTCTTCAATCCCAAAAGTGACTATGCTTGCACTTCCCATAAGCTTGAAATATGATGATTTTATAATTTCCTTTGCTTATGTGGGTATTCCTAAGAAAGCCCCTGCTAATGAGAACTTTCTTCAATACTTTATTGACAAGCTTGAGGGAATTAGAGACCCGAACCTAGACAATCATGGATGTCATTTGTTTAAATATGCATGGGTCCGTTCACAATCCCTTAAGCATGTTTTCAGTACATGGAAATATGATTTTTGTGGATTAACTATACTGAATTGCCATGTGGATACAAACCTAGTCAGATGGACTGCCAACAAATATGGCCCCTCTAGGAGATTGGTTGTTGGTGACCAAGAGCAAAATATATTGCACCTCACGCCAGAATATATCCGTAGGGAATTTGGTTTCCATTTCAAAGGGTTTTTACCCCTTGATGTGAAACAAAATCTAACAGAATTCAAAAGCAAAATTGATAGGATGGAGGATACTTAATTACCTAGGCCTATGCAATGGCCTCCTAATACTCCTAAATCTCACAATTTTATTTCAAAGAATGTTGTATTACCCTTTGATGTCAAAATATTACCCCATACCATGCCCCCTCCAATGCAATCCTTTGTCAGGTCTTAGGGTATGAAGGAAAATATAGATCAAATGCACTTCATAGTATGATTTTAGTGAAAATCCTAAGACATTTTGATAATGTTCTTTTTTATTGGGGGACTTATTTGTCTAATAGAATACGAAGCCCTAGAAAATACAAAAATTAGGAAATCATTTGAATTCAAGCATTATTCCCACTTGTGCCTTGTATTCCTATTTACTTTCTTCAAAAAGTCCAATAAGCTTAGAGCGAAACTTACTTTGGCAAGGATAAGGAAAAGCCAATTCAACATTGGACAAGAATTATGGACAAACATGATAGCTTGACAGAATACACAAGTTTCAAAAATCTTTTCGTGACCCGCATATATGGGATCTTATTTGGGAAACCAATGGAGAGGATTACCACAGCCACCATGGAATTGCTTAGACCATATGCCCTCAGAGTTGATGGGAATCCTAGTCTAATTTGGGAAAACTGGTACCTTTACTTTAATCACACTTTCATTAGTGTTTATGAATCAAAGTGTGATCCTTACAAACTCCCTAAGTTTGTATCAAGTAGGATGATTGGTCCAGAGTTTGTGAGACAATTAGTATTTGCAGATGATGATTTTGCAAGTATTTCTAAAGGGTCTCTCATCAAAGTATGTTGTCGGGTGGAAGTCTTTACATTTGAAAACAAAATGGCCTTAAAGGTCCCTCGGTTGATCATGAGCACATACAGATTCTTATCTGTAAGCCACAGACAATATGACCCAAAGAGAGTTATTGATGGCAAAAGAAAATCCATTGGTAGGCCTTCAATCTATACTCATTTCTGTAATCTACGGGAAGAAGAGAATAAAAATTGTGGAAGCAGATGAAATTGGGAAAATGAAGTTCAACGGAATTTGAAATCCGAGAGGAAGAGAGGAAAAAGAGTGACCCCACATACATTGGGGCATATTCTAATGTTACAGACCCTATGGAAAGGGTTTGCCTTCTGTGGGAAGAAATTGAATGGAGAATGCAACCCACTAGGGCTCAAAAGAGGTATGATGACAAATATGAGAGTCATGATGAATGTAAGGGACCCACCCTAAACATGCAACAATTAGCTCAAGATTTATAACCTCAATCAACACAAGTCCAACTTGAGAAAGTAGCACCTCATGAGGTACAACAAAAAGAATTAAATCTAAGTGTGGCACCAATAGGATATGTTCACATAGTTGTCATGTCCCCTTTTTCAAATAAAATAAAAAATAATAAAGTTAATATTTGAAGTTGTCTAAGTGACTTACTTTTTATTAAAAAAAGTGACAATTTAATATTACTTTATTATTATTAGAAATAAAAGAAAAGGGTGAGAAAAGAGAAAAATGGAAATAAAATAAAAGGGTAAAAGTGAAAATTAAAACCCTAAATCTAAAAGTATAACCCTAACCCTAAAAATGACAATTGAATCTATATATCGAGAGTCCTCATTGGAAATCATTCAATTTTTAATATCAATATTTCTCAATTGATTGAGCCTTCCAATTCATTGACTTTCAATCTAAGAATGAAACCTCTTATAGTTCGAATGAATTGTGAGGACAAAAACCCTCACCATTCGGATTTAAGTTTAACGCTGAAAACCCTCTAACCCATTGAGGTGATTCCATCCAGGAATCATAATTGTGCTTGCGAATCAAGATCAAATTCCAATTTCAATTTGATTGATGATTATTATCAATCTTTAGTTTTTTTATGCAGGTTTGGGGTATTTTAATCACTGATGTACATCATTCGGAAGTTGTCTTACCTCGTTTGGAACTACCATTCATTGCTTTGGAGCCTGTTGCTGCTAGACCAGACAGAAAACAGCACTAAACTATTGAGTTGGGGTTTCATGTACAGTTGCGGTTATTGCGTTGGGGTCTATGTGACTAACTGAGTCTAATTTGTGCAAATCAAAGTGACTGTTGTGGCCTTTACTTCCAACTATAACCTTACTTCAGGCTTCATTTGTTGCTCATTGTTGCATGTAATTATTTTATGGAGGTTCGTTCAAGTAGGAGTTTTGTTTTTAAGCCTTGTGATGCAAAATAAATGTAAGGATTTTATTACAGCGTTCTATTATGGTTTAGATTACTTCTTTTGTAAAGGTAAGAAATGACTTCAACACAAAGTATGTACATGAGCATGCTAATGCTTCATTCCTAGAAGAAAGCAATGGGATACCAGAGAAAGATTTCGGCTTGAAATCAATGTACCTATTTAAATCAGATGCAGTTCACAAAAGTAAGTTGATGGGTAGAGCATCTTATTTGAATATGGATGGAGAAATTTTCCAGGAAATTGTTGAGGGGCTTGAGAATAGGAAATTTCCAGACAACTATAATATTGCAAGAGAAGGATCGGTCACGACTAACGATGGATCAACTCAACATGGAGAAAAAGACATACTATTCACAAAGGAGAAAGTCTAAGTTCTATATGATATGATTGAAATCTTTTGTGATTGCATTCTCAACAAAATATTTTCCATTTGGAAGAAGAGGAACTGCCCACAGGGCATTAGAGAAGTTGTGTCAAGCCTAATCTTTGTTGCAGTAAGATGTGCAGAAATTCCAAAGCTACAGGCCTTGCATGGCATTTTTGCCACAAGATATGGGGACAAGTTTGCAATTATTGCAAGAGAATTACTCTTGATTGTGTTGTGAGCCAACAGATCATAGAGAAACTTTTAGGCCCACCTCCAACAAGTGATGTAAAGTTGAGCCTAATGAGAGGACTAGCAGAGAAATCAGGGTTTCAATGGGAATTTTCAAATCTCAAGGATGGTTCCAAATAGCAACAGATTTTCATATCTTCCCAGAATAAGGTTGTCAAGTCACATCTACCATCTTCACAGAAATCAAATTTAGATGGCAGTGTGGTGCATCCTACAAACAATTGCAGAAATTTAGACAGCCAATACTCAAGTGATACAAATAGACAAAAAGCTTCAATGTGTAGTACAAGGGAAGACTTGGGGCAAGTAAGATGTGAAGAACTCACTTGGAGTTTGAAGCTTGAAAAGCAATTAAGACTTGTTGCTAAAGAATCAAGGAAATTGGGCAGAAGGACTAGCAAACTCCTAAAGATAGTTTGGGGTCTTGAAATTTACAGGATAGTTCAGGGATTGCTTTAGGGCAAGTAATCTTTGGGAAAGCGGATTGTCATGTCCCATTTTTCAAATAAAGTTAATATTTTAGGTTGTCTAAGTGACTTACTTTTTATTAAAAAAAAGTGAAAACTTAATATTATTTTATTATTATTAGAAATAAAAGAAAAGGGTGAGAAAAGGGAAAAGTGGAAATAAAATAAAAGGGTAAAAGTGAAAATTAAAACACTAAACCTAAAACTATAACGCTAACACAAAGTGACAATTGAGTCTATATATTGAAAGTCTTCATTGTAAATCATTCAATTTTTATTATCCGCATTTCAATTGAATGAGCCTTCCAGTTCATCGGTTTTCAGCATGGGGACGAAAAACCTTATAGTTGGAATGAATTGTGAGAATGAAAACCCTCACCATTCAGATTTAGATTTGAGGACAAAAACCCTCTAATCCATTCAGGTGATTCCATCTAAGAATCATAATTGTGCTTACAAATCAAGGTCAAATTCCAACTTCAATGTGATTGAAAATTATTATCAATTTTTAGTTTTTTTGTGAAGGTTTGGAGTATTTTAATCACTATTGTGCATCCTTGGGAAGCTATTTTACCTCATCTGGAACTGTCATTCATTGCTTTGGAGACTGTTGTTGTCATACCAAACAAAAAACAACCCTAGATTGTTGTGTTGGGGCATCATATACAGTTGGGGTTTCATGTACAACTGGGGTTATTGCATTGGGGTTTATGTTACCAACTGAGTTTAATTTGTGCAAATCAAAGTGGTAGTTGTGGCCTTTACTTCCAGTTGTAACCTTACTTCAAGCTTCATTTGTTGCTCACTGTTGCATGTAATTATTTTACTGAAGTTTACTCAAGTAAGAGTTTTGTCTTTTGGCCTTGTGATGCAAAATAAATGTAAGGATTTTATTACAGCATTCTATTATGGTTTAGATTGCTTCATTATAAATTTAATACGCTTTCATCTCATTACAATAAGGATTTTAGTGAAATTTCAATTAGGTTTTCAATATCAATATTGCATGTGGGATCTTTTAGTATTTGTTTGATATCCAGTATTGAAAAAGAATCACAAAAAACTTTAGAGTTGATAAATTATCCAGAAAGGGATATTACAATAGTGGTGCAAGAACCAATTGACCAAGGTGTCTCTATGGAGGAAGTTGCCACAGAGGAAAAAGTGGAAGAACAATGGGATGAGCAAAATATAATAAACATTCTTGATGTTGATGACATTGATGATCAGAGAATTCAAGAACAAAAATGATTCTTTGAAGACCCAATTCTTTGAAGACCCAAATTTCATGAACACTAGGGAGTTTAGGGAAACTTGGGAGATTGCGAAGAGGAAAAGAGAACAACAACAACCATTGGTGGAATATTCCACCACTAAGACAAAGAAAGTAGATAGTGACCAATCAAGCTTCACTCGTGACCCCAAAAGGAAGAAACTTTCCTCAAATGGAGTCACACCGGAGTAGGGAAAGAAAATACTTAAATAGAGTGGCATGATAATATTACTAAGATGGAATCCAAAGAGAGCCTTAATTATGCACCAAGCCATGATTCTAAGATATTTGGTGAAAATGTCACCCCTACAGATATTTTTCAAACCTTCCACATGACAAAATTTAATGTGGATTTAGGGGTATTGGCTGAATGCATTGTAGCCCCTATGCGTAAAAAACTCATGTATGAGATGAAACTAGAGATCTTCAAGGGATCCATACAGCTTATCAAAGTAGGGTATATGACTACAAGAGAGTCAGCTAGAAAGGCCTTTGAAATTGTTGCATTTAATGTGGCCAATATAGACTTGTTTGAGCATGAGAAGAAGTAGCTTCAAGAAGAATATACAAAGCTCAAAAGTGAAAAGATCACGTTTAAATAGGCACATGACGTCAAAACTAGGCTTTGTCACAAATTTTAAAAGTAGGTCAACACCATGCAAGATACTACAATGGCCACCCTTCAAGACAAGCTTACCAAAGCAGAAAACACCATTATAGACATGGACAGGAAAAGTGTGGCATTGGATGTCCAATATAGGAAAAATGTGATAGGTTTTCTCAAGCCTAAAATTGAGGACATCCATCGCCTCTTGGAAAGAATCTAGGAAACTTATTAAATATGGTAAAAGGTACCTAGCTTGGAAAAGCAATGTTTACATAACTTGAGATCATTTTCCAGTGTATGGCTTCCAAGGCAGCAAAATAAAGAGGATATCAAAATCAAAATTGAGTCAAGGAAGGATGGAGAAACTGAGAGGATTCGTTGGGATAATAACCCCTTACTAAGGAAAATGTGGCTAGTTCAGCCCATTCTAGTTTGTATTAGGTATTATTAATAAAGGCTCGGATGCATATGCTTTGTAAGTCATCCCATTTGCTATTTGTAACTATCCAACATGTATGGAGGCTAGTAGTTGTCTTGAGTAGAATAGCTTAAATAGAAGGCTTGTGTAAGAGGGTTGTGCTCAAAGGAGGTTGCCCCTTCAAAGAGCCCTGTGATACTTTGAAGTGAGATTCTATCATTTTCAACACAATATTGTTATTTTCTTTCCATTCTGTGCTTATTGGTTATATTATTCTATTTTATTAACTTTTTTGCAAGCATGTTCCTAACATATGGTATCAGAGCTCTTTTCAAGGCCTTTTTTTTTGCAACAATTTCTAGTGGTTTAGAGTTCTCTACTCTTGTCCACTATATATTCTCACCTCACGAATCGAGATATTGGTGATCATAAAGTGGTAACAAGGCAGCAACACTAAGCTTCTTCCCGATTTTTTTCTTATCTTCTTTCTTCAGGTTATAACCTATGTTCCACCAGTTTTAAAACTAATAGAAAGTCGTCGTTTCAAGCTAAGCGGATTTCAATTTTCCTTGGATCCATGGAATATGGAGTTATGCCCCAATATGCAAGCCATTGGACAACGTTGTATGTAGATTTGTGCTTCCACGTACCTTCGGATATATAGGAAAACCCCCTAGTTCTTTTTTGCAACGTAGCCATAGGAAGCCTTCAATCGTTTGTTTATGTGATGCACCAGTAAGCGGTTAGCCCCAGGAAGTTACTTGCACAATACCTTAGAGACGGGATAATGGGCTATGGAATGGTTATTTGTCGTAGTTAGTAATCTGAAATATTAGGTCACCACTATTTTATGAACAAGATAAGTATATTTGCAAGCTCACATACCCAAACACACCATGTAATATCCTTCCCTATCATTCTAAAATTCCTACAGTCACAGATCTGATTTTGCTTAAACCTGCAATAACAAAGAATATTATATTTTGGTAGTTGACAACACAATAACTACAACCGTCAGAAGGGTCAGGGTGTTTCAGAACGGTTACTAAACCCCAAACCTCGTCGTAGTAGCCGAAAGGATCATACTATTTCATAATAGTTCCCTGAACTTGTAGTAACCAGTCGTCAGAAAACCAAAAAACATGAGAACAAAAAATAGAAAAAATAAATAAATAATACAAAACAAAAATCCGCCTATAAGGGGAATACATTGTTGTGATTTTATCATCGAGACAATCATTTTAATAGGCATTTCAATTTTTCAAAAAAAAAAATCCCATACAAAATTATTTCACCTATAACCCTGAAACGATTTTTTTTTACTTTTATGAAAATTATACCATTATGATTGTCTCATCGAGTTGATCATTTTAACATATAACATCAGTCAGCATTTTTCGACACCCCTGGACCCCTCTAGTCAATGGTTCACCTATGCTAGAAGCCAAGCCATGGCACAAAACATTGAGGAACTCAGCGCTGAGTTCAATTCCCGACTCATGCAGGTGAATGAGCACTTACAAGCCATCAATGCACAAAATCCCAAGCTCTCCAACAAACTAAATGAACGGCATTTTGATAGTGGATTTCTAGCCCGAACCACCATGTGTGGCCCAAATTAGACTTCCAAATTTTGATGGTACAAAACCAACCCACTGGATTTACCAATTCGAACAATATTTCAGCTTGCATAATATATTGGGGGCAAACAAGCTACCCATTGCCTCATTTCACTTAGAGAAAGAAGCCATCTAGTGGAACCAAAGTATCAAAAATCTCATACAGAACCCACTTGGGATGGTTTTGTCAAACTCTTGTTGGTTCGCTTAAGTCCCAATGCTTATGATTTCACAGGAGTGTTGGCAATTTGAGCAAGGAGACAGTTGATAGTTTTAGTATCATGATCCAAAAATCAGTCTGAGGACTGAAGAATTGTCATTCCCATCTAAGGCAGCATGGAATTGTCATTGATGACAAAGGTTGATGTCATTGATGTCATTGAGATTGAATCTGATCATGCATTGATGCCAAAGGTTGAGTTGAGCAGACTTGTGGGATAAATCGGGTTCGTGAAGTGCTCTTACTTATAAAATAAGTAAAGCAATCTCGAAACTCCAAACTGGTCTAATAAAGTTGGTCGGGTTTATGGGATGCCTTTACTTCTTTCATGTTTTTAAGTAAAGGTAAAAACCCGAAAGGGTCTAGACGAAGTAATCGGGATTTTGAAGAGGGACTACTTCTCTCAAGTTGATAGGTCAAGTAAAGTCAAAAACCCAAAAGGGTCTAAAAGAGGCAATCAGGATAAGTCAAGAAGGATGGAAAACCCGAAATAGTCTTGAAGAATTCCTTCGGAGGAATTCTTTCAAAAAAATGGCAAGGACAATTCTTTTGAAAAAATTGTCAAGTCCTTTTCGGAAAATTGTCCCTTAACAAAAATTCGAAAGGTATCCTTTGAACATTACAAAGGGCAAGTGGACCTTTTCAAAAAGTCCGAAGGGTATCTTTTGAACGTTCTGAAGGGCAAATGGACCTTTTCAAAAAGTCCAAAGGGTATCTTTTGAACGTTCCAAAGGACAAGTGGACCTTTTCAAAAAGTCCGATGGATATCTTTTGAACGCTCCGAAGGGCAAGTGGACCTTTTCAAAAAGTCCGAAGGGTATCTTTTGAACATTCCGAAAGGCAAGTGGACCTTTTCAAAAAGTATGAAGGGTATCTTTTGAATGTTCCGAAGGGCAAGTGGACCTTTTCAAAAAGTCTAAAGAGTATCTTTTGAACGTTGCAAAGGGTATGTGGACACTTGCAGAAAAGCTGAAGGGTAGATTGCAGAGAGTCCAAAGAAATGTCATGGACAAAAAGTCCGAAGAAATGTCTCGAACAAAAAGTCCAAAGAAATGACATGGACAAAAAGTCCGAAGAAATGTCTCGGACAAAAAGTCCGAAGAGAAAGTCCGAAGGAGAGAGATAAGTCAGGAAGAAAGTCCGAAAAAGAAGAGCCTAGCAAAAGGAGCCCAAAGAATTAAGTCGGAAAAATAGACCGAAACAAAAGTCCCAAACAAAGTTCCCGATGGACACCCTTTGGATGAAATGGACCATTACAAAGCTTCCGAAATAGATCATTTGCAATAGTTCCGAAGGACATATAGACAAAGGGTAAAGATCGAGCATATCGAGGACAATCGAAAGGAGCGGAAGCGAACCCATCATATAGAAAGCAACGAGATGCGAAAAGGGAAGAAAAGAAGCTCGATGGTTAATGGCAAAGCAAGAATTAAAATTCATGTTTCTTTAAAAGATCAACGACTCACGTCTGATCGATGCATTGGATCCAATGGTGCGAAGCAAACCCAAATTACCCTCCGAGTGCACGCGCATTTGACAAGTGTCAAGAGGTCATAAGGAAAGATCCAACAAAGAAAAGAACGTGAACTTGGCACGACGAAAGAAATAAAAAGCCCGCATTTAATGTCTTCTAACTGTCAGTAAAAAAATCGTTGGAACAGGAGATGAACTCGATATCTCTTCACGGAGCTCGAGATTAATCAATCTAATTGATCGAGGAAGCAGCGCAGTTAAGAGCAGTAGGAATGCACATGCCAAAGATAGTAAAGACATTTGAACGTTGTCGTTTGAAGCATGAATCGAGACACGAAATAAAAGTCACATTGAATGTAGATCAAGAGCTTGAACCGGTTAAGAGCAATTGAAGTGTGAACACTTTACAGATAGAAAACCCTAAGATGCATTTGTCTATATATGCTACGAACAAAACATTTGAAATTGTCTTTTGCTGCTGCTGCAATAATAATTAGAGTGTTAACTCAAAATTGTCGAGTAAGGACATATGCAGACAGCGTAAAGAAGCAAAGTCAATAAGGTGTGTCAATATAGAAGATATCCAGACACAAAGAGATAGAGGCAGATAAGACGAGAAGGCACACAACATGAAGGTGCAGTTACAGACAAGACTTGTAATAGAAAACTGAACAAGATTCATTCTAAACCTCTTTTGTATTCTGAAGTTGTGGCTTGATTTCTCTGATAGGATGGTGCCATCAAAAAAACTGAGTTGGTGCTCAATTAGGAAGTCGATGCTTCCTTAGAGTGGGTGCTCTTGAATGTAACCAGTGAGGTTTGTCTATGAGACCTCTTTTCTATGAGGCTGAATTAGAACAATAGCTTCTAACAGCTTTTCTCACTGTGGTTTTTTCCTTGGGTTTCCATGTAAAAATCTGGGGTTGAGCATTCTTATGTGTGTGTATGATCTCTGTTTTTGTTCTTTACTTTGCATATACATTATATATCTTGTTTAAAAGTTTTAAGAACCAAGTTTTAGGTCATCTACTGATTCACCCCCCTCTCAGTAGATAGTGTGTTCAACAAGGAGCCCTAACCAAACTCCAGCAAATGGGAACGGTCCACGAGTATCAAGCTGAATTTGAAAAGTTGGCTAACCAAACTAAAGGGTTAAATAATGACTTTCACAAGAGTTGTTTTATCAATGGTCTCAAAGATATAAATCATGCAGAGGTCAGGATGTTTAAACCAGAGAACATGATGAAAACATTGGGCTTGGCCAAGCTTGTAGAAGATAAGATCACCTCCCAACATCGATCTTCCAACTTTGGTTATTTCAAGACATCTACAATGCCACAACCAAACATGAACCCTCCAAGAATTCACCCCCATTAAATGTCTTACGGAGGCAGAAATGTGCACTCGTCGTGAAAAAGGGTTATGTTACAACTGCAATGATAAATGGGGTGGACACAAATGCATTGAACATAGGTTGTACCTGTTGGATGTCAAATCACGCCCAGATGTTGAAGAATGGGAAGATGCTCAAGATTTACATGATGAACCTGAAGTCGAAGAGCCTAGCACCACAAAGTCACACCCTAAAATTTCGTTGCATGCGTTGGCTGGGGTAACCTCTCAAACTATGAGTAAGGGGGTATTTTAAGAAACATCCCCTCACTATTCTCATTGACTCTGAAAGTACACACAATTTCATTGATCCTAGACTAGCCAAACTGGTTGATTGCTACATTTATCCTTGTTCAAGATTTGATGTCATGATTGCCAATGGAGAAATCTTACCTTGTACGAGGAAATGCCGCAATGTCCGCATTTCAATGGGGGCCTATAATTTGAAATCCAAGAGGTTTGTTTTGCCTCTAGGAGGCTATGAAAGTTTTAGGAGCATGGTGGCATTAGACACTAGACCTTATCCTATGGGACTTTTTAGAGCCATGGATGAAATTCACTAATAAGGACCAGCAACACACATTATGAGGCCTCACACTAGGCTCTACAAGTATCATTAGCTCTCCCTGCATGGAAAAGTTGTTGAAAATGAGATCTCATGGGATGGTTGCCTACCTTTGCGCTATCCAGTTCAATAAATCCGTCAATTCCAACCACCCAGCAAACGTAAAAGAAATCTTGTCAAGGCATGCAATTATTTTTTAGGAACCTAAAGGGTTACCCCCACAGTAGCTTGCAGATCATGAAATTTAGTTGATTCTAGGACGTGTCCCTCCAAACATTTGTCCTTACAAATACCCATTCCTCCAAAAGAATGAAATAGATAAAATGGTGTGGGAATTGTTGCGGGTTGGAGTCATTAGGGCCAACATTAGTCCTCACTCTTCTCCTATATTGTTGGTCCAGAAAAAAGATAAGTCTTGGCACCTCTGTATTGACTTCCATGCACTCAACAAACTCATTATCAAGGACAAGTTTCCCATTCCAGTGGTTGATGAGTTGTTGGATGGATTGCATGGAGCTTGCTTCTTCTCAAAGCTCGACTTGCGATCAAGGTATCACCAAATATGCATCAAGGAAGATAATATTCCCAAGAAAACCTTTAGAACTCATGATGGCCATTATGAGTTTATTGTCATATCCTTTGGCCTAACGAATGCTCCATCAACCTTCCAAGTCTTATTGAACAATATCCTTTGGCCATTTCTACGCAAATTCATACTAGTGTTCTTTGATGACATTCTTGTCTATATCCAAATATGGGAGGAGCATCTGATACATTTGAACTGTTGGTTCCCAGTTGTACAACTCTTGCACTCAGCCTTGCACACTTTGAGAAAATGGCAAACAAAGATGAAAAACCTGCAAATATGTCATTATAGTCGGGGAACGGTTTAGCATCAGGATGGACTGAATGCAAACAATGACTAAAAAGCAACGACAAAGGGTATGATTAGCTCCTTGCTACTTCTGGCTCTGCCTGAACCAAAGTGAGAGGACCTAAGAGGGTAGCTTGCTCATATGGAGGGATACTACAATTCAATCTCCATGGGGATTATTGGCACACAAGAAAACACAAATCAAACCAGAACATAACCAAGTTTTTTCACTCCATTCGAGAAGGGTTGTCACACGAAATGAACAAATGCTCTAAGTCAGACACAAGCTATTGAAGACAAAGATAAATATGACTGCAACCTTAATTTCTAAAGAAATTTTCAACAAAGGGCCAAATGGAAGACTAAAATGCTAAGCTTCAAAGAATAAAACACAAACACATTTTATGTATGCAATATTTATGCATCTGCAAGCAAATAACACTTAAAATATGCAACAGGGTGTATTATTTGTAGGGTAGAACAGGGTAGGACGAGTTATGTAAATATAAAGAGAGTGGTGTGGTGGTGTGGGTTTTCAAACAACAGGGTCTCCTTCAACAGGCATGACATCATTCATTTGCAATAAATGTTGAAAGACTGAAATACAAGCTAAGGAACCGAACAGGAATGATTTGCATCCATTGGTGCCAATACAATGCAAATATTCATATCATTCTTGAAATCCTAAAGCATACATTGCAAGTAGAATTTCAAATGCTTCCTCCTATCAAATCCATAAACCCAGGGTGCCCTTAAGAGGTTATCAACAACACATCTCCAAATCACAGTGCAGAAAGGAATTTACAACTTATATCTATGCCCAAAACAACTGCCACCACTGATAAGCATAAACTAAATACCCAATCAGCAGAGCATGTAAAATATATTAATGCATTTCATTGACAAAATACAGCAAAAATCACAACTATTTACCATTAACTTGCAAACAATTTTACATACATCATTGATTCAGAATGCTACGATGGGAAAAAGCATGGTGAGTTTTCTTTTTTAATAGGGGAGACATATACAATGCTCTCAGAGCTTACTAATGGCTGTACAGCTGCAACCACCTTAGCAAGAGAGACAAAGCATACACACAACAAGGATCCCAAAATTTGAAAGAGCCTAAGACCTAGAAAGAACAACAACCTTTGAAAAGAGGACAAGCCCTCCTTTTATACAACTCTTTCACCCAGAATATTTCAGGAATATGCTTCAACTAGAAAATACCATTGATCACACCTGGAAGCTCATGCCTTGCAAGAAAATCATTCTGGTTACTGCCTATCCTTGTCATGATGTGCCTTGCAAGAAAATCATTCTGGTTACTGCCTATCCTTGTCATGATGAAGATTTTAAAACAAACCCTTGATCCTCTTGGCTAGAAATGTGTTGCACTTGGGCTTGAGGGAGAAAATTCCCTTGCGAGCAAAACAAACTCCTTGTCTTCATGTGTAACCGTTTGACCATGCCTTCAACTAATCATTTGCATAGCTGGAAACTTCTGGACAGTTTCCCTTCTCCTTGTGCAGACCAAAGAACACCCCTTGCCTTTTAATGATTTCAAGAGAATATTCTAGTTGTGATAGAAGCAAAGAAGAATCCATGGCCGTTTGAAAAATATGCTTGGAATGGCCCACCTTAGCCTCATAAAGCCTGCAAGATATTTTTCCTCTAAAGAGGTCTTCAACACAAGAAAAATATTAAAAATGACAATACTTAGTTTATTTTACCCTTTTGTCTTTTGTGGTCAATGCCAAACTTTCTCGTGCCTTCTCATTTTCTATTTTGCCTTTGACCTTTTAGGGTTGCTGCCAAACTATATAATGTTTAAGTGCATTATTATCCCTTTTAAAAGCTTGACTTCGTCGTTTGACCCTCCACATAGATTATATTAATAGCGTGGCTCTCTTCTATTTAAAAGCTCATGCTTTGAAAAAATTTAACTTCCACTTGGACAGGTCATACATTTTGGAATGAGCAGAAATACTGATGTGGCCTCTAGAATGCTTTCGTGGCCTTGCTTGTTTTCCACGTCGACCTCTGATTTCCCTTGAAACTTCATTGCTTTCTTTTAGACCATTTCTCTTTTGACTACATGTTGACTAGTGAATGGCAGACATTGTGAATTGAAGGCTCCGAACACGAACCCCAAACGAAAATTCCGACAACCAAATCCTTCGAAGCAAGGGGAACACAAAATCCGACAAAGGATTTCCGAACAAAATGTCCAACGCAAAAGTTCCAAACAAAATGTCTGACCATAAGTTCTGAACTCAAGAATTTTCTAAAAAAAACTTAAGAATTTCGAACAAAATGTCCGACGCAAAAGTTCCGAACAAAATGTCCGACCACAAAATCCGACCAAAAAGTCTAACCAAAAAGTTCGACCAAAAAGTCCGAACTTAAGAATTTTCCAAGATACTTAAGAATTTTTCAAAAAAATTAAAAATTCGAAAAGTCGAACTTGCAATTTTTTGCAACTTGTTTTTCTGCCATATATTCTAGCAGAGCTTTTCACCTCAACTGCAATTTGCAATATTGCACACTTGCAATTAGCCTTAAGAATTTTGCCACTTCAAAGCCTTTTTGAAGACAAAAAACATCATACTCAGCATTATTTGATCTTCCTGACTTGATTTTAATCACAAACCTTGCAATCTCATTAAAACATGAAAACGTTAAGCATTAGCTGGAACCGGGATTACACAAGGTTTTCACAAGGCAAAAGATGGAATTTAACTCGGTTGAACACTTGCAAATAGGAGGCAATGGCTAGATATTCATGCATTAATATTTGAAAAAAGGGCACAAATTGCTCAGTGCAATTTTGGGCACTAACATGAACTACACCTTCCAACTCATTGCGATAACCACTTATGTGCCAAACGATCCAAGTGTGCTTCTAGCCAAAAGGAAATTGAGTGTCTTGGACACATTGTCTCTAAGAAATGCATCAAAGTGGATCCTGCAAAATTTGAGGCTATTGAAAATTGGCCTAAACCCAAACCACTCGAGTCTTCACAAGTTTTTGGGTCTTACTGGGTATTAAAGAAAGTTTGTACAAGACTATGGGAAAATTGTCGCTACATTAACGACCATGTTAAAAAAGGATGCCTTTCAGTGGTATGAGGTCTTCAACTTGCTCAAGCGTGCAATGTGTACTACTCCTGTTCTAGCTATGTTCGACTTCTCCAAACCAATTGTCATAGAAAGTGATGCCTCTGGCAATGGCATTGAAGTTGTTCTAATGCAGGAGGGTCGGCCCGTCGCATTCACTAGCAAGGAACTTACGAGGAATAACTCTACTCGTTCACCTATGAGAAAGAGATGCTAGCTATACTTGATGCTGTTAACAAGTGGCGCCCATACCTAGTAAGGAGAAACTTCCGCATCAAAACCAATCACCGTGGCCTCAAGTACTACTTGAAGCCAAGAGTATCTTTGTCTAAGCAACAAAAGTGGGTAACCAATTTAATGGGCTATGACTATGAGATTACCTACAAGAAGGGTAAAGACAATGTTTTCATAGATGGATGCTCCCTCCCCCCCTATCCATTATATATTGGGGAGATGGGTGGAATGACTAGTTAAGCCTTGCTATGCTAGTTAGATTAGAGAGAAGAGATCGATCAAGTCATCTACGTTGGTTGATCAAGTCATCTCCACTGGGCTATCATCTCAAAAGTATGAAGAACAAGCAACCTTGTGCGAAATATCCTTCCCCATTCCAAATTGGGTGCATCAAGCACAATAAGAATGGTCCCATGACACCCAGATTCAGCAACTCATATACGAAGTAAGCACTAACCCTACTTCTCCACCAAACTACTCTTGGGAGAATCATTATTTAAGGCACAAATGACGTTTCGTACTGGCACCACAGTCATTGCAACAGAAAATTTAATTTGAGTTGCATTCCTCTTCATCCATCGGCCTATAATGTCCCCATCTTATCCTAGTCAGTTAGATGAGATGATTAGCCTATTCCAGGGTTCCCGTAGGCTAATGGATTGGTTAGGGAACGTAATTGGGTCATTTTACTAGGACTTACTATTTATAGTAAGTCAAGCAAGGGCATCACAGGTGATGTTGGCCCGACTTTCCATTTATAGCATTGCCAGTGGGAGCACCTAGCACTTGGTATTTGGGTTTCAAGTTGGCCGTGGAGTTATAGGTCGAGGTATAAATTAAATTAAATATTTAACTTATAATATTTAAGGCTATAGTTACTTTAATTTATTAAAGTGACTATTTATGGGAGATATAAGTTGTGTTTAAAAAAAGTTAAGTTGTTTATTAGTTAAAGTGCTAGGACGTGGTCACTTTAATGAGGAATCAAGGGACTTTGAAATAAATATCAAATAAATTAAAATTCCTCATCCTGGGCGTTGGAAACCAAGGGAATAAAAGATTTTTTTTTTAAAAAGCTCATTTGGGGGATCATTGCAGATTGAAGCTATTGTCATGAAATTCTTGGAGCTTGGCTTTGAGTGAAAACAAGGGTTTGTAGGGACGAAATCCTCTATGAATCACACTCTCTTCGTGTTTGAAAGACAACATCAGGAGGATTGCTGGGAGTCTCATCCAGGGCTTCGCAATGCGCTTTATTTGACACATTTTGGTGATGATTTGAGAAGATTATTGCATACATTTTGAGGAGTTTTGTCTGAGTACAGATTGAAGACATTGCAAGCAGTTGCTAAAGGTATTGGTGGAGTTTGGAGTTTGGAGCAGTCATAAGACACTAATAACCAGGCCATACTTCTTCTCAGACCTGACCTTACTCCTTTACCAGCTGTGAACTGTATTTGTTTGCATTTATAATCTTTGGAAGGGGTTGATTGGAGTCGCCTAGCATTAAGAAGGAGTTGGTTTAAATAGCATATCAAATTTAGTGAGTATAATCAGTTGTTCACTTGCTGTAGCAGCCACCAGTCAGGCCGTACAGGGCCAGCAAACGTATGGGTCTCCTTAAGACCAAAACGTCTCTCTTTTGGGGCAGCTAATGCTATGAAATAGATGCATCTAGGCTAAAGAGCAGCAAGCAGCACCTTGTTCGAAGGAGAGTCTTCATATTTGGTCGTTTGGAGGTGAATACCATCATCTGTGCTTGCTGGGTTATGTATTTCAGAATCGCCAAATGAAAGAAATGCAAATGGGTATGTTACTGTAATTGATTTTGAGCAATATTATGATCTGGGTCTTTGTTTAAATTTTTTTTTTTTTTTTTTTTTTTAAAACTTGGCACACAATATACTTGGACAGTGTACACTCCAGATTTTTTAAAAACCTATGAAAGGATCCATCGTAATTTTTTATAGGAAGCCATTAAACAGGGCACCAAACAGTTTGCAGCAGAATGTGAAATGTGTCAGGGCAACAAAGGCGAAACTCTCACCACCCTATGCATGCTCCAATCCTTGCCTATCCCTACCCGGGTATGGTCAGATATTTCCATGGACCTTGTTGAGGGCCTACCCAAGTCAGGCAGGAAATCAGTGATTCTTGTAGTAATGGATCAACTCTCTAAATATGCCCATTTTTGTGCCCTCAACCATCCTTTTACTGCCTCCATTATTGCTCAAACAATTCTTGATCAGATTGGTCGCCTCCATGAGCTACCAGCTTTCATTGTGTGTGACCGTGATTCCACTTTTACTAGTCATTTCTAGAAGGAACTTTTCCACCACTATGGCACCCAACTTAAAATGAGTTCTTCCTACCACCCACAAACTGATGGTCAAACAAAAATTGTCAATAAATGCTTGCAGACCTATCTGCGTTGTTTTGCATTTGATAAACAAACTCACTGGGTCAAATGGTTACAACTTGTTGAATGGTGGTACAACTCTACATACTATATTACCACTAAGATGACCCCATATGAGGCCGTTTATGGTCAGCCACCACTTTCTCTTCAAACATACCTTCCCAGCAACTCCAAGTTACAAGCAGCAGTCCGTACATGTGCCATTATCCTTCAAACTCTCAAACATATCCTCAATCTAGCACAAAACTGCATGAAGCAACCAATCAATCAACACATCTCGGAATGGGATTTTGTTGTTGGTGACATGGTTTTTCTTCGTCTCCAACCTTACAAGCAGTCCTCTTTGAAGCTGAAAAGACATCAAAAACATGCACCAAAGTTTTATAGTCCTTATAAAGAGCCTTCCAAGATTGGTCTCGTAGCATATAAGTTGGAACTTCCCTCCTACAAGATCCATCCAGTTTTCCATGTATCATGTTAGACGAAAAGCATCGATCAGCATGTTCAGACACAAACAAGACTTCTAGAGCTTGATAGTGAAGGCTCTATCTTGCTGGAAACTGAATCCATCCTTGACAAGTGCTCTCCCAGCTCTGCCATCGTATCATCATCGAGATTTTGGTGCAGTGTCACGACACGCAACTAGAAGATGCAACATGGAAACCCTACTCCAATTACAGCAACAATTTACTCAACTCAAGCTTTGAGGACAATGCCTTTTTTAGTGGAGGGCATGTTAGAATCCCTTCATCCTACTCATTCTATTTTGTATTAGGTATTATTAATAAAGACTCGGATGCATATGCTTTATAAGTCATCCCATTTTCTATTTGTAGTTATCCCACGTGTATGGGGGCTAGTAGTTGACTTGAGTAGAATAGATTAAATAGAGGGCTTGTTTAAGAGGAAAGGGCATCAATTGAATGTTTTGTATTGAGCTGTGCTCAGAGGAGGTTGCCCCCTCGAAGGGACCCGTGATACTTTGTAGTGATATTCTATCATTTTCAATATAGTATTCTTATCCTCTTTCCATTCCATGCATATTGGTTATATTATGTTGTTATGTTAACTTTTTTGCAAGCAAGTTCCTAACAAAGGAACCTCGTTAGGTAACAAACCAAGGTTCAAGAATAGCATAAAAAAGGCAAAGTTTGAGGGAGTTGAAAACTAAATATCAGAATTGGAATCTGAGACTGTTCACATACAAACTGATTACGAGGACTAAGATCAAGGCTGAAAAAGAGATAACCAAGAAAGCAATTGAGAATTCTAAACAGGTACACAAAGCCTACAAGACATTGCAATAGTATTATAGACAGTTTACAAATCTACAGTAGGAGTGTCCTCACCTTGTCAACTTCACATTCTTTACAGAAACCCAAGCCAAGATCACAGTATGTGACCATAGCATGTGATTCATTGTTGCCATCAGATCCTACTCCCTCATCTGGAAACCACAATGTTATTAAATAGACATCAACATGGACACCTGCTAATTTTAAGGGGGATAGTTATAGAGAGATTTTTCATGTTATATGTTTTGTACATGCATAATCATGAAGAAAGGGTGCTTTTATTTAAAGGAACAATTATACAAAATGCAATGTACTCGTGGCTCCTGTTTTCATTTTTTGGATTGGCAACAATTATGGGTGGACCATTGAGGTCAACCAACATATCCATGATGCTTCCTTCTATATATACTTGTTAAGTCTAGACATCTTGAGTTCTCCACACACAAAGTCATCCATTGAGTTTCTTTTTATGTGAGATGAGCCTGAGCATGTTGGAGACCATATACGTTACAAAAAAGATAAATGAAAACATTCTTAATTATTTGATATTTAGTGATGTTAATTTCTATATATAATTGTTCATATCTTATGTAAGGTAGTTATGTACGTGATGAATGTGATATTTCCAGTTTGTCTTCTAACGTAGAAATGAGTGGCTACAGTGGCTATATTTCAAGCTCAGCTGATAGCTTGTTCATCAGCATCATCTATGCCTTCTTGTAGCAGGATTTGGTTCCCAACTCTCATCAATACCAGTGATTGCTAGGGATTCACTGTTGGTTTTGAGGATTTTGATGCTACTGTTCCGGCAAACTACTTGGTTGTATATCTGCTGCAATCAGCCCAATCTTGGAATCGATATTTGTAAGAATATCTTCTACAATGTTTTCCTCAATTCTATAATTTTTACAACTTCCATAATTTCAAGTATTTAGATATAATCTTCTTTAGTAGCATTTTCAATTTATTTTTATTGCTGGTTTCAATATGACTTTTATGCATATGTGCATCATTTTGATCCATGGATGACCAAAACTAGGAGATCCTAGGGTCGCATTGTCGAGAAAACACGGAAATTAATAAGGACAAATCATGTCGTAGGAGGGTATAATGGCCTATGCTAGTGACACAAGCATGCCCTCTAAATGGTGGTTGGCCCATTATGTATTTTTAACATGGATACATAAGTTACATAGATAAATAAATGAGCATACAAGCAAGTACCAAGTTCAATACAAGTACGACAGTTTCTTAGAAAACCTTGGATATGATTCAACAAGGATGGAGCATATGGTGCAGACTGAAAAAGCCATAAAACGTACGAAAATCTAATTATCATTCATCAATTCAGAAATATAACTGAAAAGAGATAATACCATCAGGACATCAGAAAAAAGAAGTAGCATCCATGTATATAAATGATTGAAAAAGGAGAATTTTCATAGCCAAGAATCAACTCCAAACATAACCAACAATAGACAATACCAAAAACACTCCAAATATGTGTTCAAAGATTAGTAGTACATACAACCCCACAGTGGATTTTCCACTCTCTATAATGGGCAAGTGTGTGTTTTTTCATTTATGTCTTTTTGAGTTTTTTTTCCCCTTTATATGAAGATACGCCTCATATTACATGCAGGTTGTATGTGATCTCTCCCCACCTTGCTTTGTTGTATCTGAATACAAATATGAATCTCTACACGTATCTAAGTTGTATCCAATACAAATATTGCCCCATAATGCAAAAAAAAAAATCTGAGAGTGGAGGGGACGGGGGTCTGGATATATGGTAGCACAGGAAACCCGCTACAAACACTAAACTATAATCATTGTCCCTGTGGTTGGCACAGATGTTATGTTGGTTTTTAATAGGGAATTGCACAATATTTATGCATAGTCTATAAATGGTTTAATATGTGGTTAACTCGTGTTTTCTGGTATACATGGGAGGTATAAGGTGAAGAATCACATGGATAATGGAATCTGAAATACAACTACAGGTGGAGGAACAAGTATGTGCTTGGTTTGATACTAACCCTATCATGGCTAGTTTGGCGTCTATTTATTTTTCCTTGCCTTTTGTTAAGACTTCCTTGAACACAAAGCAGAACCTTCATGTGCATAAAGTAGCGAAGAACATGTTTGGCATTGACCATAGGAATGGATACCTGAGGAATGTTTGGGATGATCAGTATTCCTACAAGTTTAGTTGAGGTATGACAGTTGATAAGTAACATAACCCTAGGCTTGCACTCTTTGCTCTACATATCTTGTTTTATAATCCTTGCTCTATAAAGAGTAATTTCTAGAAGTAGGTTTTTCATTAACACCAGATTTCCCTAGGGTGTGCTCTTCAAATATATGGACAGGCACATTTATAGAATTCTTCAGAGGAAATGTTTCTCAAGGCATGGAAAGTTGATTTTGTAACAAAATGCCTCAAATAATGTTTTATGCCAAGTTCATCTAACCTCAAGGATGAAATTGGAGAAAAGCATAAAATTAGCATATTGTTTAATACATAACATTATAAATATCCAAGATTCTATACATGTAACTTAATTTATCCATCCATTATGACGCATTTAAGGAAATATCATCACTATAAGCAATCCTTTGCCTATCATTTTAGTGAAAAATAAAACTATAAAATCAAAAAATTCATATTAGAAACTTACGTGGAATAAACAATTATTCCTCCAGGACGAGCGAGTTGAACAGCTTGGTCAAACATTCTTCTTTGATACCTGCTATGCATTCTCAAGGTTTCTAGAGTTTCCTGACAAGATCACTGGTGGATTTTATTCCTCAAAAATATGAAAATGAGACTATATTGAAAGGCCAAGTACCCAACCTAGAATTTATAAATATAATTTGAAGCCCTCTGAAGTTTTGTTTTAAGAGTGGAAAGATTTGCAAATTTAAATTATAAAATTAAAGAAAAAAACTAGACTGAATTTTCATATAGCATGCAAAATAATATCTTCAATAGATCTTATAAAAATCAAACAGTTCCTAGATATATATTAGCATTACCTCTCCAGCAAATAGCCGTGGTCTTAAACCCAAAGCAGAGCAAGGAGCATCAAGAAGAACACGGTCAAAACTGTTGGGCTCAAAACCTCTAGATCGTTGAGCCCTTCCACCAAAATCTTGGCCCCTACCTGGTCCATTCTTCATTTTCCTCGCAGCTTTTCTTTCCTCTGCTTTGCTTATATATCGCTCTTGACTTGAGGTCTTGAAGCCTAGTGTAAACAATTGCACCCCAAATTAACTTCACAAGAATTCCTTCTTATAAATATTGAAAAGACAACTGACAAGCATAGCTTCCAAGGCACATAAAGAAAACCTATCCATAATCGTGGTCAATATTTCAAAGAAGATAAAATATGATAAAGCATATGGAGAAGGTTGAGCCATACCAAAGTGCATAAATATTCATTAATTATGAAATGTCATGCTCGATGACAGCTTTGTTTGATCAAGTCATTTAGTTCATAAAAGTAGGAAGAATCAACAAGAATTGTAAAAACAAAATAAGTGTGTACACCATCTTAAATAAGGACAACTTAATGAAAAAAATAAAGCATTTATCATCCAAATCCTTAATATTTGATGCAAAAGCAATGTTAATCCCAATTAATCCCCTATGAAATGCCAAGCTCTATGCAGAGTTGTTGATGATCCAAGGCATTTGACTCAATATAAGAAGAAACAAGAAAGCTGCTACTAAAAAATAGCTTGGGCATACATACAAAAAGTATTGTGCATAAGACTAACTAAAGAATGACACAAGTTAAAGCAGGGATGATCTAAATTATTACATCATATGGATTCGTGTAGATCGGCAGACCACCATCGGCACCATGCATCCTTCTGCCAAGAGTCCTAAACAATGCCAAACCCAACTCCATCATCAATGTTGGTAACACTAATGTCTTCCAATACTAATGCCGATGGTGCCAAATCAAGTTCCAATTTCAAATCCAACAGCATCGAAATCTTTCCAATGCCAGCACCAACAACAAAAAACCTAACATTTGTGCACACATCAATTGTATCCAACTCCAATCAACGCTGAATCTTATCCTCTTTATTTGGTGTTTGTGTTCCATTCTGAACCAAGCTCCACTTAATGCCTGAAAATTAGTTATCCCAGTTGGAACCAAGATCCAGTCTTTGATGGTAGTTCCATGTAGCTTGTTCACTTCTGCCATGTTGTTGTTCTCCGCTTTAGCACAATAGAACCTTACATTTCTTAAAGGAACTATGTATTGTGTCTTTCTTGGTGTACATTGTACATAGATACAAACTACATTCATTAAAGACCAAAGACTTTTCCTTACCCATTTGCAACATTATGTACCTCTAATATGTCCATAAACAGTATAGCTGTCTTTTGTGCAAAAGAGCCACAACAATATATTGCAGAAGCCACCCTTGTGGGCAGCCTTAATTGCTTTACTTGCGCCTTCATTTTATGATCTTTCTCTACAAGTTTTGTGTTACACAATTTTAGCATTATCTTTGTGCACTTTCACAACAATGACTTTACAGCCGTTTGCTTTCTACCCTTTATGGGGCATCATGCTCTACTATTCTGCGTTGGTCTGCAATAAGACCAACATTTATGCAAATTAGTACCGACACCAATGTTGTGGAATTTGTGACTTTACAACACCAATCCTTGCAGTGTCAAACAAGGTATTAGCACATCTGAACATCTTCAGTTCTCTGCAAGCCTAAAAAAAGTTGGCATTAGGCTATGTTGGTATTAATTTTTTGAATTGGCATTGACTTTGGCATCAGTTCAGGATTCATTGTCAAGACCGATGAATCATTTCATAACAATCCTCTTTGAAAATATTTGTCACTTTCAAACATGACATCTATTTAGATGGTTTCTCAGATTCAGAGTGAATCACTTCCTCTTCTCCTGCATTGTTATATGTTGCAAAAAACAAAAGACAGATTAGAGAATGGAGATCAATTCTTAACATTACACAGCTTGGCACTCACATCCTGATGAATGCAGCTTACTTTTCCTTTGACGTACATGGCCTGTCCTTAACTTCCTTATCCTTGAAGTACATTGATTCCATACATCATTGGCATCTGCAAATTCCTAAGTTTCTCACTACATACTCCCCGTATCAATGCTCATTTGAAACAGCACACAGGTTCCTATCCCAGGCTGTGACATTATGTATTGTACTCTTCTAAAAAAGATGTTACATTGCTGCTTGGTTTACATGAGTTATAGGTTAGCATTTCATTTCCATATTTCTTCAGGTATTTGGCACCAATACAAATATAAGTTCTTAATGCTAATAATAGTTACCCAACAATGTAAGACATCTCTAAACATATATCCTTGGGTTTGCAAACACAAAGTGGTTCTAATGCGGGAGCATCCAGGTTCACAAGAAATTTTGCATCAACCAAAAACTTGCATCAGGGTTTTTGCATATTTGTGTGCTTGTGTGCTTGTTTGTGTGATTTGTTGGCCTTGTCAACAATGTTGTGTGTGTCGAAGATGATCAACAATGGATCATCAAACATCATCAGAACTCCAGCATGAGAAGAAATTCAAGTAGGGATTGTTTCATTCATCTCCCAAAGGTCAATTGACCCCTTTTGGAATGGAGACAAAATTGCCAGTTAATGCAAGTGGCGGTTTTGAATCCACCAGTTTGTATTAACCGGAGGTTTATGATGGTTGCATAACCACTGATCTACAGTAACTAGCGGTTTTGCCCGCAGTGGAGGCAAAAGTAAAGTAATTCTCAGATCATCATTTTTCAACATGTGGACTGTTTTCCAAGATGGAAGGAGCTTGAAGAATCATTGCAGCTTGTCAGACCAGTCAGTCAGGTGAGATTCAGATCAGTCTGTGGGAGTTAAGAAGAGTCAATTAGAGAGGTAGCTCTAGAGAGAGAGAGAGAAACAAGCGAAAATTTGATAAGCTTTTGTATACACATGATATTTTTCACTTTTATGACTTTACTAACGGTTTCTCTTGTAGGGGCTTGTCAGCACATCAATCTCCCTGAGTGCATGCCTTAGGGTTGTTGAATCAATACAGGACATATATGTTTCCATGTTCTTCAATCTTTTCTTTTATGTTGTGTTCAACATATGTTTGTACTCACAATGGACCAATAAGAATAAAGTGCTCCTATAGTCTTCTGGAGACAAATTCAATTTGGTCAAGTATTTGACTTAGATTGAGGACTATCATTTGTGAAATTCCTGCATTTGGTTACTTTTAGAGATTTGTTAATATGTATTTCCAGTGGTAGGCTTAGTAAGTGTGTGAGCTGTTTTATTTTAATTGCTAGATACATAGCCTTAGCTAATATATCCATTTCAGCTATTTATTCAGGTTCGTGTATATGGGGTTTTAAGCAATGTATAAAATTGAGTATTTGGAATTCCAAAACTAAATTAGGTAGTCTAGTGACTAGATTTTCAGTTTGTATGACATAGTAGTTTATAGTGATTATACTCCACTCAAGTGTGTTGCATTGTGTGCACAGGCTTCTGTTTTGTCTTTTGCAATGGAAGAATCTGTGGGTTCTCTATTTTGGCTTCTACGATTGTTCAAATACCATTTCAACATTCTAGTGGTGTTCCTTTTAAACAGGGAACAATTGATTTTTTTGGCGGGGAGATCAAATGATTGTGTTTTTGGAGAACAATTCATTGTTTTTTGTTTCTTACCTCATATATAACAGAAAATAAAGTTGTACTAAACTCGGCCACACTCAAAAAGACACCTCGGTTCAATTACAATCAAAATCTAGAAAAGATGTTTTTGTGCCTTTTGCTCAGTGGGTGTGGTCGCTGGAGGATGTTATTTTATGCATTTGTAGATAATGGGCCTTGGAGTCTAACCTAGTTGAGTTATTGCTCTTGTTTATGCCCACAAGGTTTGCATCATATTGTGTTTGCTTATTTAAGTTGAAAATGCTTCTTGATTGGGTATATATGCTTTGTATTATTCATGAAAATGAATCCTCCTAATTGGAATGTTCCTCATTAATGATCCGTAAACTAGGTGGATATTCCACACTGAACTTCACCAACACAGATCCTATGACTCCTAGCTCAACAATGATTGGAAGATGACTATTCTAGGCTATTTATCATGCTAAAGCAGAGATAGACAAGTGCAGGAAATGAAATGTACAGCATATTGCACATTAACATGAAACATAAGAATGAACAAAGCTCACAAAAAACACAAGAATTATCATGGAGAAAGCTAACGTGGGAAAAACTCCAATGGGTGAAGTAATTGCACTCCCCTTCCACTATGTAATGCAAAAAATGTACAAGGCACTGCCAAACACAGCCTTCGTAGACAAAATTCTCATTGCCAATATCCAAAACTTGCACACTGTTGGTGAAATATTTGGAATTCGTGACAAATATGAGTTTTCACAACATTGAAGGAGCCAAAAAGTTTCTCCTCTATTCGGAGGGGAGGTTCCATTTATTGAAAGCAATAAAAACTAAACTAAGTGTATTTACAAGTTGAATAGGAGGTGCTTTTGAAACATTCAACTGAGAAGAAAAATAAAAGAAGACGAAGAGTCACGCACGAATGAGCAAACACATATATCATCCAGCCATGCTACAGGAAAGTGTTTAAAATAAATAACATGCTTACTTGACATCAAACACAATTATTGATAGGAACAAAGAGACATGCATTAACATAAGAAAAACACATATCTATGTAGAAAAAGCAAGCCCTGAAGTTTTGAATTTCCTTGGGTTCTCAGTTAAAGAAAGAACGCAAAGTTTCTTTCTCTTTCCTTTCAAGATTCAATTATTGTGGACATCAAAAACGCCCTTTTCCCAATTGTCATTTCTCCTATTTACAAAGATATAAGGGAATGGACTGACCCTTCACATCCCATGTGACATTTGGTATTCTGATTTTTGTCTTACTCTATTTTTGCTATTTTCAAATTTATACAAGGAAAATACAATTTTCCCAAAATATAAGGCTGATAGAAATAGAAATAAACACCTGTAGACCCCCTCAAAAGTCTTCTTCGGAATGACAGTTGGCATTGAAGGATCTAGAGCAGTTGCAGAACTACTAACCTATTCTTTATCTTGAGTAGCTTTGAATTTTCTGAATTTCTTCAAAGTTGCAGTAATATCATTTGCCTTTGGTACCACCATATGCTTGCAACGTATTAGCCACCTTTCTAAGCATTTGGAACTTCCAAAAGTTCGATCAACTAATAATTCATTTCTTCCAGTGAAACATGAATTTCACTGAGCATGGTCATGGAGGCAACACTGAAGGCATTTTCTTTGAATGGCTTCTCTTGGATCAGCTTCTTGAACTATGTCTTCATTCAATCTATGGTGTACAGAGTGATTGTATCTTCCTTTATCAGATCACAATATATTTCATCCATATTTGAAGAGAGCACTTTTTGCTTCTCTCTTCCAATGTTGCCCAATTTCCGCAATTCTTCTATTGCTCAGTTCAAGATTTCAATCTTTTGGAGAATGCATTCTGACCACTTGTAGGAAGTGTCATCTTCAGTTTTGTCAAAGATTCTAGATTTGACCATCACCTCGGTGTCAATGACAATCATTGCACGAACGTCACCCTTCACATTCTCCCAAACTTTTAAATCACTATCATGAGATTTGATTTGTTGATTGATATTGATGATTTAAGTATCAATAGCCCCATATAGTTTCCACACCTCTCCAATATATTTCATACCATTCAAAAGTAGTTCATCCATATAGGATTCTAGAGTTTTACCATATGAGTTATACTTGTTGATGGTGTCAATGGCTTCTTTGTTGAACCCAGCCACCTGAGAAGGGGCATCCACTTGAGTTGTTGCAAGTGTGTCAACTAGATTGAGGAGGTAGTTGACATATCTAATCAATTGCTTGATTTGATCCTTCATCTACACTTGAGTGAGTTCATTCTGTTCCGATCTTTTGATCATCCTTGCAGTGGTTTTGTTATAGCTTGGAATTGCACCCCTGTGGGAGAGTTTTTCAGGCACTCCCACTTCCGGCTATAAGCATGGGAACAACCTCAGGATGTGAGTGTCCTATGGTGAGGTTGAGCCTCTAGGATTTTTTAAGAGGCCAGTTCCTCTTGGTAGATCACTGAAAACTAATGCTGAAATGAAACTTCACAGGGGAAAAGGGTTAGAAGGGAGTTAAGGGCTCCTAAGAGGTCTAACTAGGCGATGCACCAATTTAAAATGGGAAACTCTCATAAGCTTGAACCCACACTAATTCTGCAAAGGACAATACTGGATTACACAACCTCAAGATCAAGCTAGTTACATAAATATTTCATGGAGGAGGTTCAGAGAAGCGATGAATGCAAACGGAGAGGAGTTCTAAGACTCACTAAAAGTTCACATTAATGGCCGAAAGAACACTCAATCAGACCTGCAAACAGCATCAAAAAATCCTTAAATAAGGTCAGAAAGGAGGACCATGGATGAGGAAGACTCTCCTTCACGCGATGCCATAGTACGCAGCTCATCAGACACAAGTCCAAGGCAAGAGACAGGCAAAGAAAAATCCTTTATTACATAAGACGTGGTTCTTACAAATGCTTGACAGGGTCGGCCTAACCAGCTTAGCATATCTTGCGATATCTCTAAGAGCATCCCGTCTCCCAGGAAGATTAAAAACGTCTAAAAACTGGGAACCATTACAAAGGCAAGTCACGTGATATATATAGAGAACGGGTAGAGAGAGAGAGAGAGCTAAGGAGTCGTTGATGACCGCTATTGTCGTCCTCCTTTGCCGTGAAACGCGTTGCCCAGGATTGCCGCACAACCTCCTTGAGCTACTCCCGCATTCAAGTCTCTTTTGGTGGAGCTAAGAGAAGTCGCGTTGCAGGCAACTAGACGTCTCTTCTTGGCACAACTGCATTTATCTTTGCATTTAA
Source organism: Torreya grandis (assembly GCA_037957365.1). Lineage (NCBI taxonomy): Eukaryota > Viridiplantae > Streptophyta > Pinopsida > Cupressales > Taxaceae > Torreya > Torreya grandis. The sequence continues at coordinate 4,971,985 of JARHVA010000278.1, forward strand.
ACGGCATGGCGTCTTTCACTTTTGTGTGTCCTGTCTAAAGAAGGACGTGGGTCTCCATGCCTGGGACTTCAAACCAACCCAGGTTGTTCCTGCGTTTGAACAGCGGTTTGTCGAGAGCAAACCATATTGAAGGATGAGAGCCTTCATAAATTTCCAGCTACCAACCACTTGGACTCTCCCGTGCTCATTGGTCGTCCTTGTGCCACTTGTCCTTTATTGATTGGCCCTTTCTGCTCCAGCTTACACCACATGGCAGCCTTTCATTCGCCTGATCATAACTCTCGTGTTGTTGGACCAAGCTTAAGTCAAGTACTCGAAGAATCCCGATTTACTCTATGCAGAGTAATTCGAGTTCTTTGATCTCTCCAACTTCGAACTTTCCCATATCCTTTACTTATCAAGCTTTTTAAGTAAAGTACTTGGAGAGACCCGATTTACTCTATGCAGTGTAATTCGGGTATTTCAAGTTTACTTACTTCGGACTTCTGAGGTCCTCTTACTTATTTCGGGTTTCTGACTACTCACAACTTATGAAGTAATTAAGTAGTGCACCCCCAGAAACCCGAAATACACTGCCCAGACCAAAACGGGCTTTCCAAACCTTCTTACTTGCTTCGGGGTTTCGACTACTAATTACTTATAAGGTTTTTTAAGTAGTGCTCTTCTGGAAACCCGAAGTTGTCTAAACTTTCCACTTTTGCTTGAAAGTCTACCTTCTCACACTTGGGCAAAATTTGGTATGTGGGCCAAAAATGGCCAACAGGGTTCACGCAGGTTATGAACATCACTTTCTCTGGTGGTTTCTCCGAGGGATATCCTTTTGAGAGTATAGTCACTTGAAATCATTTCTTCATTTTTTTCTCCACGGGTTCAACAATCTCCACAAACTGAGCTCTTGAGGGATCTGAGACCAATTTGGATGTGGTCTTTGCTTTCTTGGGAGTAGTCTCAAAATGATTACCAACCACATCGAAATATGGAATTTATGCTTCCACCACCCTCTTCCTTTTGTTCAACATAAGTCGCATCCATTGAAATGGCATTTCACTAAAACTAGTCACTTGAGTATCCGAAGGTGGTGGTGTAGGTTGCTTTGGGGGTGAAGCTTCCGGAGGAGGTGGAGCAAATGGAGAAACTGAAGGAGACGTAGAGGCAGGGATTTCGACCACTACCAATTGCTTGTTGAGATGCTTCCTAAACAAAGACAAGATACTATTGAGTAGTATTGGGGATCAAAAGAGAAGGATCACCAAGAGGGGAGGAGGGTTGCGACATAACAAATTTCTTAGCTTTTAGCTTTCTGCTGACAACAGGGCACTCCTCGCAGGTTTTGCTAGGTGGCTTTGTCTATTTGGGATCTTCATGATCCCCATCATCAAAGCTTGAAGAGTTAGACGACTGAATCATAACACTCGTACTAGCTGGTTGAAGCTTAAATTTGATGGCAATCTGGAAGGAAATCCAGGCCATGTTGGGTTGTGTTGTATTGTGCGCTCAAGCTAAGTATCTTTCATTCCAGCCTCTGCATCCTACATCTCAAGCACCACAAACAATGAAGTAGAGTCTCAAGCCTTAATTTTGGGTCTTCAACTAGAAAAAAGATGAATATTGATAACATTTTAATTGAAGGGGATTCTCGCCTACTCGTAGATGCCATTAACAAGGGACAAGTTTGCAGTTCGAATTTAAATAGGTTTATACAGCCAGTTCAAAAGCTTCACCTAATCTTTTCAAAATCTTCTACTATGCACTGCTATAGAGAAGCCAACAAGGTAGCTTATCTCTTAGCAAACATAGGAGAAAATTTGGGCATCTTCAGTTCAGTCAAAAGCCTTCTCAGATCAGATTTTGAGGGATTAGATTCAATTGTCCAACAAGATCTCTCTCCCCAATTCTCAAATGAGGACTCTCTATGTTTTATCATTTATCAATCACAATTGGAATCATGGGAGATTTCTCGTTACATCTCCATCACCCTCCTTTATCAACCACCATCTCTCCCCCCTTTCATAAATCATTATCCATTTACATTTATCATGCGTGCCATAACTCTAATATCTCTTCCACCACTACTCTATGTCCAATCATCATTATTCTCATCATCCTCTCCCTTCTCGCAAATTGTCAACCCCCTCCATTAATCCCTCCTTTCAATGCATTCCTCCTTCACCATACCATTTCTTTGGCTACATTCGCCTCAATCTGCAACAAATTCTTTTTCATTTCATTTCTAAGCTAAAAAGCGCTTTGAATTCCCCTGCATCCCCAGATGTGGAGTTTGTAGGCCCTATCACCAAGGAGATTTTACACAAATGTTTTCCCGTTGATGGAATGGACAAAGATTTTGTTTGGCAAATTATTGGATGAAGTGGAATGGTGGTTGGTGTCAAGCATTCCATCTCCACAATCAAGGATGAATTCCTTGCCAAACTAGCTGCTATCTCTTCCACTTTTTTGCCTTCCAACTAATAGCCAAGATAATGCTTCCACCGAATCACCTGCCTAGAGTCAAAGAACTAAAAGCTACATGGTCATCTTTCAAACCAAGATTGGTGCTTTCTGAATATGATGCAGAAGTTGAGTTTCTTCAGCCTGTGTCGCTTGAGGAGGAGCTTCCTGAGTGGAGGTCCCCCAAAGTTGATAAAGGCAAGCGAACTATGACTGAAGAATTCTCTCCTTTGGAAACCAGAATTTTCCTTCTTGAGCATAAAGTCAACATCACTGAAGCACAGTTATACCCTGTTGCAGAGCATTTTACAACAAAAAGACTTTACAAAAGAGGTAGGCCGAATGCATCCTCACCACCTGTTACAGCCAAGCAATCCATGGCCTCCTCATTGACCTCAACAAAACAGGGAAAACGCAAACGTCCTGAAGGGAACATCATTGGAGACAATGGATGACTTCATTCAAGGGAAAGCCCCCCAACAAACCCCACATCCTAGGGATTTTGGAAGGGCTTTTTAAATCTCTTCTGAAACTAGTAGTCAAGTTTAACATGGCAGCAGCCTTTCCACAAGAATTCAGCTATGTTTTGGTTGCAGGCAAATAAACAATGGAATTTGTGGAATGCAGATCCAAATTCCTTGACAAGCATGCACCGAAGAAGATGGTCCTTGTGGTGATGACAATTAGTAGTCAAAAATTGAAGAAAGCTGCAGCTTCCATTCAGAACTAGCTTCAGGTTGGCTCAGGGAAGGCATTGAATTCTGGCTTACTTGGTGAAGGTCCAAGGATGATGCATATACCTTTGATGGAATATCTTTCAGTTTTTTCAGTTTTTCGGTGGTTGTTGGTAGACCAGCTTCAGTCTTTTATTCAAGTAGATATAAGCTAGTTACTTTATCTCCTAAGCTCATATATGTAATTTTTAATCACCCTTCTTCCTAGTTTCCCTACCAGCTCTTTCTACTACACCTTCCTATTCTCTTCTTCAAAAGACATTGAAATTTAAGGAATGAAAGGATGTGATACTTTGTTTTGGCAAAAAAAGGTAAGGGCCATAACAGAAACCCTCAGTTAACCAATTGAAAAAAAAATGCACTGTGAAATCATATGTAGCTTACTAAGCCAACCTTGTAATCTAATTAAACATGGGCTTTTTATAAGTCATTGGCAAGCTCTTGATATATACATTGCAAAGGAATAGAGTTCATCAATGTTTGTGAGGCCCTTGGGCCCTTAGAGACATCTAAAATAAAGTTAAATATGCTTTACTGTCATAATTACAATGTATACAAACCCTTAAGAGACATTTGACTTTGGTCATTATAGTGGTGGAAAATGGATTTGAATTCAATAAGCAAAATGAGAAAGGTCAATGGAAAAGAAATGAACGTTGAATTTTTCAATCTAGTGAAATAGTATTCCTATTAGTAACTCTGAATAGAAGGAAAAGAATGAATAGAGTTATTTCCTCTAGCCCTATGAGGTAGAAAAAAATCTCCTTATTGTATAGCCTGAGCGAACCTCATGGCAAAAGCGTGTACTCCATAGAGGAGACATGGGTTCAAATCCCAAGGGGGTTAAGGTTGTACACCTCGTTGAACAATCGATAAGGTAAATGGAAAAACAAACCCTTTGTGGGCTTCCACAAGGGGTGTTGTTGACAATTTTGCCCCACAGGTCAAATTGTCATCCCTACTATTTGGAACTCCACATATTGTGCCAATTTGTCTTGTGAATCAGTTTTGGGTACTAAACAATGAAAAGGAAAAGGTTTTGCAAAGTTCAATCAAGCCTAAATGCATACCTACAGCGACCCAAGGAGCCATCTACAGCCAGGTATAAGCCAAGGAAAGAGCCTACAGCCAGGTAAAGTTTTGGTCATTCAAAGGATTCGAAGGGGCATTCTCGTTTTCAGATTTGGCAATGTCCACCTACAGCCATCCTTAAGGTTAACCTACAGGCCTGTAGGTTCGCTTATGAATGAAGGCGAGTGTTTTCTTTAGGACACCTACGGAATACAGGTTTGTTTTTCAGACTTACAACGACTATTCTCTTTCCCAAGTGCTTTCTTTCCAAAGTGTTATCTTCTCAAAATTTTGTCGGCCTAAGAGATGGACAATTTCCTCGGACTTTTTGTCTGAGGGAAAAGATTTTTCAAAGGACTTGGGAGAAGTCTGAGAGAATTTCAAAGGGACAATTTACAAAGTATTTAATTCCTTCGGACTTTTTGTCCAAAGGAATTAAGGAGAAAAAACCCGGGTTCCCTACAAAAAGCCCAGGTGCCCTACAAAAAACCCGGGTGCCCTTCAATTCTTCCGAAAAGCTAGAGGAAGGACACCTGCCCTTGCAGAGGGTACTTGGTCGGTGGCAAGACCTTTCCAATTTTCCCGAAGGGCACAGAGGAAGGACACAAGCCCTTGCAGAGGGGACTTGGTCGGTGGCAGGGCCTTTCCAATTTTCCCAAAGGGCATTTGGCCGGTGGCAGAATAAAGACAAAGGAGACTAATTCCTTCGGACAAAAAGTCCGAAGAAATTCGGGACAAAGAATAACCCGATGGAAAATACACAAAGGCAAAGAAAAAAATAATTGGAGGAAGGATATCCTTCGAACAAAAAGTACGAAGGAATTCCCTTGGACTTTTTGTCCGAAGGATTAATTCAGGAAAATTGCATAACAAAAATTCCGAGAGAATATAGCCCGAGGAAATACAACCAAGGTAAGGCTAAGAAGATAAACAGAAAAGTCCGCGGGAAAAATTTGTCAAACGAAAATTCCGAAGAAAATCAAAGGGAATAAGCCAAGAAGGAAATCCAAAAGGTCTGCAGAAAAACAAATGTTTGCAGAAAATAAAAATCCAAGACCAAGGTGAAGTCAACGAAAACCCAGGAAATAAAATCCGCAGACAACAAAGGCAAGACAAAATTCCGAAGGAATAATTGGACTTGGATAGAAAATAGAGGTCCGTAGAAAATGAACATGAACAGGCAGACCAAAATAAAAGGAAAATCCATGCAAGCAAAGGCTATTTTCGGTTGACTAGTCAAAGCTTCAATTGACTGGTTGTTGAAGTCAAGCTCATCTCTGAATCAACTCGTGCTTTCAAACGTTCCAACTCAGCTTCCAACGTTTCAATTCGAGTTCTAATTTTAGCATGGCGTGGATTTCATGCATGCTCTTGTTATCTCGTGCTTTCAAACAATCAAACAACTCAAGAGCAAGTCCATATTTGGAGGTGGGTGTAGCATTTTTGCATGATAAGAGTTTCACTTTCAACAAACTCACTGTCTATTTCCTCTAACGCCAAGGAGCTTCATGCAAGGCAAATAGACTTTTTGTAAACGCTGAGTTGGACGGATTTAGCCTCTCTCCTATTTTTCAAATGCCAACTCATGGCTGTTGTAATTTTTTATATAAGTTGGCTTTTCAACCTTGAATTGTATACCTCTCTTGGCAAGACCAGACTCTACCATTGGTGAGTTGTGTAACCTCTTCAATCAATAGGACTGTACTTTCAAATTTCAAGTGCTGGCATAGTGTATATGCATTCAACAATTTGCATATGTGGTACCTTCCCAAATTCTGATTCATACCTAGTTGCTAGCTTATCATATTATGCAGGTCATGTTCACTGTTCTATATGTCTTTTGCTGAAGCTGTAAGTGGATGTTAGGTGGCTGCAAAGTGTCTTGTATCAGACCTCTCTCCATTTTCCCTCACGTTTTGCTCATTGGATCGAACCTTCTCATGAAATATTTATGCATAGTGATCCACTGAAATCAAAGGTCTTCTTTTTCCCTTGTTTGATTCAGTGTCCAAGGTTCCAAGTAGAGTGGATCAACATTTTGGTGTATCACCGTCATTAGGTAGGATTTCCCTTTCAAGTTTCCTTCTCCTTTTTCCATGGTAGATTCGCAGCACAAAGTAGAGATCCATTGATACATCTTACAAGAACCAGCCTTCTCTGGAGGTTCTTCTCACCATTGAGGCACCCACCCTTGTGAGAAGATCCCAATGTTTCAACCGGAGAGAGGATTGGCCATTTCAGCACGTCTTCAATTCAGGGTGCAACTTCAAGTTGACAACAGGTGTCACATACACCAAATTGATATCTCACTTGGAGGCGACCTAGAAACTACCTTTGCCTTATATGCAAAACAATTGATAAGATTCTAGATAGAATATAATTTCATTAAATAATAATATAATATGAATAAATATCAAAGTTTATATAATATGACTAGAAAAGGTGCAATTTGATCGAAACTATATAACTATCAAAATATAATGCACTAAAAATATAAATACAAAGAAAGATAAATATGATCACTAGTTCCCACAAACTAATGAATATGGTTCACCGGTAATTTTTTTTTTTTTAATATCGAGAACTTCATATAAAGAAAGTGTTTATTGGATTATTAGAGAAAATGGGTGTGCATTAAGTAGAAGAATTTTACTTAGTCAAGTTACTAAAGATCATTGCATTAGTATTTGCTAATGTCATCGTGGATGTAAAGCAATTGCACATTGTCACATTCATCAAATGTTGGTAGATGCGAGGTTATTTAAATTTCAAGATATTTGTCTTTGTGTTTTCACAATTCAATATTCATTGATCCTCCCCCACTACTAACAAATGTGAACAGTGCTTGTGTGCCAAGTGGGTCCCCTTTCCTTGCAATTATTACAAACAATACATGAGGAAAAATCACATTAGGATAATTACTACTTAGCTAGGTCATATTGAGATGACTTAAATGTGCCTAAGTAAAATTCCACAAAAATTATTGATCTAATTCAATATTTGTTCATAAATAACATCATTATAATCATTTTGGAGACTCAAATGTTGTATTTCATTCTCCTAGGCTAAGCAACCATTTATTCATATACACAGTCACTTCCACATGTGGGATATACAATGCACTAAATTGAATAAAGCATGTCACACTTGTGAGCAAGGTTTTCTATCATACAAGTTTGTATAAATATTAAAAATATAACCGTAGAATCCCATATTCTAGAAAGTGTCACATATGTATAACTTCTGGAATACAATGCCTGATTTTATCTATTAATCCAAAATATCAACTATGTACAAGGATTTTCTTGGTAAATGCGTCTTCATACATTGTTGGCTACTATTTCCAATTGCTCATGTTTCAACTATTGTGCATTGAAAATGCATATTATCTATTTCATCATTCAAAAATTTATTTTTAATCGCTTTTTTTGAAAATGTTCAAATTTTATTTACAAAATTAGTCACTTACCATTTGTTTTATCTTGAGAGAACTTTGAAAAAGCTTGCAAATGATTTAATCGTTTGTTATCTTCTCCATTGGTGGTACAAGGCGTTGATTGTTCTTCCAAAATAGTGTCTTCAGTTTGATTGCATGTCAACAATGACAATGAGGAGCATGCAACATCAAACAACTCAACTGTCTTGACAGATTTTAGGGCATCAAGTTTATATGCATGCACACACGTTAAACCCATTTCTTCTGCTAGATTTTGAATATTCACCACCTACAATTGCATAACCCAAATAACAAATTAGGCAGAGGCACATTTTTTTCTTATTCATCACCATGAAAAATACTTTCCTGCTTTATTCATATTATAGGGCGACTACTTAATTTATCGACTTCAAAAGTGATGCTCATTTGTATATGCTTTATCAACATATATCTTGTTTACCGAAAATAGAAGACAAAATGCCATTATTGTTGTTGAATGAAATATGAATATAATCTTGTCAATGTGTATATGTCCTCCTCATTTAACAGAAAAAAATGTACCCTGTGTTGTTATTTCGTCTTGCTTTATTAGGATTAAGAGCACAAGAAATTATCCAATGTACCAATTTGTGGGCAATTGCCTTTGCAGTATTCAAGAAGTATTTGTGCAAATGATCAAGACACTTTAATTTCTAACCTTAAATTCTATAATGCCTAATCATAAGGAAACAATTAGGAAATAAACCCGTGAACCCAATGTGTCGAACTTAATTTGAAATAATTTATAAAAATGCAACTGTATTTAACAATAAACAATACTCAAAACAATTTTCTTCCTCAAGTTGAAGTACCCTCCATTTCAATCCCTGCAGTAATATAGGAAGATCAAGAAGTAGACGAGGAAGAAATGTGGGCCAAGAAATTTATGATGTTGCAATAGAGAGTGATCTGAACAAAGGAGATAAGGAGGGGGATCAAGATATCAACCCACAAGTCTTTCCACCAGAGAATGACAAGCCAAAGAATAATTAAAGTTGCAGAACAAAAATTCAGATCACAAGAAGACCAAATTATCCATGCCACAGATAAATATCGATATTTTTCAGAGTTCAAGATTTCGAATGCAGCAATCAACAATGTGAAGACACCAGTTTCTACCCAAATGAATGGTTAAGCATTCTATGCTGAATATCATGAAATAAATGCTAGAATTAATTGAAATCCAATACTGAACGTAGAAGCAATCAATATATTTAGGAAGAATAATGGCATTCTTGAATGGGAGAAGATCTCTGGAGCAGTTTGACTTTGGAATTCCGATGTAATCTTGAAAGAATGATCAAAATTTAAAACTTATAAGTCTAGGTCCATTGAAAGAGATTCCAGGATTATACATATTTAGTCAACATATACAAGCAACCTTGAAACCCTCAAGTCAGCTTTTACAAAATTCAAATCTAGGTTTCTGAAGAACTGGGCAGGAAAGTCAAAGATTATTAGCCAAAACAAAGTAATTTTCTGAAGATCTTGAATGCCTGTATGGCCGACCAGCCAGAAGAGGATTGTCCAAAGGTCGAATTGGGCTATATATGGGTGGAATCAAATTGACCTGCAGCCTACTCACTTGTCATCCAAGCACTTTAGCCCCTTAGTCAACTTGTCATCCATGCCTATCCTATGCCAACCAAGCCAACCAGTTGCCCAGACAACCTGCTGTTTGACTGACCAATTGTATAAGTAACCTCATGTCATTTAAGCTTTAAGTGTCAGTAATCTGAGTCATGTATCAAGGTAGGAAATATCATTTTCTTGATTTTTAGGTCATCAGAACAGACAATATGGTTGCTTAAAACATATTTTGATGTTATAAAGTCACAACACACAAATTGGTTATCTACATTTAAGTGTTCACGCCAGTTAGCTTCCTAGACCATTTATTTTACTTATTTTGGGTCATCTGGCCTTGATTTTCTTTAATTTTGGACATCCGGGGGGAATCCTGTCATCTGTCAGCCAACCAAGCAAGCAAACCAATTTTACACCATATGTCAAGTCATCCATGCAACCACTTAATGTCAACAAACCGTCATAGGATGCAACCAGGCCATCTGATACCCCTCCCCCTATGTTACATCATCATGTTCTCCAAAGCATAGTTCGTATAACCGTAACTGGCAAGTACTCACCAAGGGGCAATTTTGGGTAACCGGTGGTTATTCAACGGAGCTGGTCGAATAACCAGGAATAACCAGCAGCCAAAAAATAATTAAATTTATCAAAAAAACATTAATCGCCAATAACCGGGAATAACTGGGAACAACCGCCAATAACTGGGAACAACCGCCAATAACTGGGAATAACTGCCAATAACTGCTAATAACCAGGAATAACTACCAATAACCAACAAGGGTACTAAAAAACTGGCGATTTTTTTTTTTTTGTAGCGAGTTTGAGTGGCGGTTAACCCCCTGGGCTTTTTCCTGGCGAGTAACCGAGTAACCAGCTATTACTTGCCAGTTATGCAATCTATGGTCCAGAGAGCCATGCAATCTATATGAGGTGATCTACATGCTGTCTAAAGAAAACATTTCATTTTTTACATCAATTTCTACATCATCAAATTTATTTGAATGGTACAATTGCAATAGGATTCAAATGGTGATTCGCTACAAGAATTTTGTTTTGGGCTTTAACATTAAAATTCAGCATAATTCATCTAAATTTTAGATTTCAATACATGATGAGACAGTACATGCCTAAATTTGTGAAATCCATTGAAGCAAGTGTAGAGGCAACAAAGAAAACAAAAAATGACGGTGGCTAGTGTTTATACTTTGGTAAAAACTGAAATATCCTACTTCATCACAAGCCATTTAGGTTGTCTGCATCTAAACTAACCACCAATAGGTAAGTTGATTTGTATCCCAGGAGCAATCCAGTGGACTAAATACCAAATTGTGAGAATCCAATGTGTTTGGACAGAAACACATTATACTAGTTTCTATGAACAGCAATCAGAATGCATTAGCAAAGAGAAAAGGATTTAAAATGAATTGAAAAAAATTTAAGACAATACCATTCATCACCAAAAACATAAGAGACTCATAATTAATATGCAGATTAATTATCTGACAAGTTCTAAACAAACGCATCAAAAATAATGTAAATATATATGATACAACTGATGGAATGGGAGGCATCATATAATACATGTTTTTACAAATTACATTGGGAGAGATGAAGTGAAAGCATTGCAGGAATTGAAATGATTCCCACTTTGTTGTTTTCTCCTCCAGGCATTACCAACGGTATTTGGCATCATCTACAAGGCGGTCTGCCAAGGTGTTCCTAAACTAGCATCACGTGGCAATAACTCTAGAGTTGATTTTGGGACCAATCTCGTGGTTGGTAGCCTTGTGTTGATTTAACTGATACATCCGATGATGATGCCCAACCATAGTACTCACACTGCCACCTAGATCACTTGCACCTCCCTAAGGAGAAATAGCCCCCATTGCTCCAAGCTGAGAAACCAAGAGTCGAAATTTAATCTCAACCTATGCTCTTGTGAACCACTTCCTGACCAACTTTGGCAACTTTGTAAATGGTGATTGCATGGTTCCTTGTGTGCTTAATATGCATGTGCACAATTTCATCCACTTCTACATGTACACTACAATTATGATTCAACTCTTTGGCTGAAGTTGTTATGCTGCAGTTCGCACATTTAACAAAGGTGGAAAATATGGATGTAGAAGCTTCAAATTAAAACTACAATGTAGACCAAGGTAGGAAGGAAGGTTAAGCTCAAACGTGCTATCCCCACCTGCTTTGTGACGGTGTATAGTCCATAACAGTTTGATCTTTATGTGAGGACTTGCAAACCTTTCTATTTTTAGGTGTAGCTAAACTCTATTACCAACCTTGAACTGGTGACATCTGGTTGGGCAATCAATGTTGATCACAATGTTGTGTGTGCCAAGCATTAGTCTTTTGCATGATGTCATGACCTTGCTACTGAGTGTTTTGAAACTGCTCTATAAATTTTCCAGCTTTGTCAACTTCCTTCTAGACTGAAGATGATTTTGTTGCTGGTGACACTGGTAAGCTATGTCAACAGATGCTAGTGGCTGAAACTACAAACAAACCTGAAAATGGCTCTGACCAGTAGACTTGTGGTCAGCTCTATTGTACGTGTGTTGAATTAAAGGAAAACTTTCATCCAACATGCGTCAATGCTTTGAGTTGTAAGTTCTCAAAAGCTGCACTATTATTCTATTCACCATTTCCCTCTAACCATCAGTTTGAGGATGAAATGTTGTAGGCTTTGTTAGCTTTGTATCCATGATGGACCAAATTCTATTCTAGAATGTGCTTAGGAACCAAAAGACTATTAGAAACAATAGTTATTGGAAAACCAAAGTAAACCCATACATGCTGAAAGAATAGTTTTGATGTATCTAATGTTAAGATTGATTTTTGGCAAGGTGCTAGAGAAGCCATCTTGGAAAATCTTTCCATTACTACAAAACAAAGTCCTGAACATTCTTGCTGGTGGGAAATCCTAAAAAGAAGTCCATGGAGACTAACTCCCAAGGGTTGTTGGTGTTGGAAATGGAGTGTAAATTCTTGCATTTTATTGATAGGTTTAGCTATGGCAAATGCAGTACAAGTTTTGATGTATCTTGCAATGTCTGACCTGAGGTATGGCCAATATAAGTATTTCTTCAGAACTGTCAACGCCCTCACTTCTCCAAAATGTCCAGCTATCTCACTGAAATGTGCTTCAAATTTCAAATTCTGGCACTTCTCCCCTTTTGGTACACAAAAGTGTCTTAGGTGGTAGTATATCAGGAAATGACTTACCATCTTTCAACAACAGATGTGTCTCAGCAAGATCTTGATCTACCTCATGCATCATTGACCATGTAACCGGATCATGTCCACATGAATCAAGAATGATGAGTGACGCTTCAAGTGGTGGACATCTCAAACAGTCAACTATTGGATCAGCATTTCCCCTTTTGTGCTTGATGTTCAAGTAGAGCTATGCAAGTGTGTTGACCATTTTTGGTGCTTCTCATTTTGCAACTTCTTTTGTGTTTGCAAAGCTCTGTCAAGACATATGGTTGGTATGTGCGATTGTCTCCTTCACAAGAATTTAATGCTTCAAATCCTTACATGCTCAAACAGTGTTGGATATTTCCAGACCATGTCAATGAAGATCTCGCTTTAATAGGAAATTGGATGCCCATTCTAAGTAAGGACTGCTCCAAATGAATATTCTGAAGCATCAGTCTCAATCTAAACTGGTTGTAGATTTGGCGCACCACACTTGTTTATTTGATTCAAAGGCCATGCAATGTGCGAATAACCTGGTACAAACCTCCTAAAGAAGTTTGCTGAGCCCAAAAAGCAGCAAAGCTCTGTGAGAGTCTTAATCATTGGCCATTCTTGAATCACTCGATTTTATTTTGATGCAATAACCTAGTACTAAATTTGCTTCATGGCAAAGAAACACTCCTCCAAATCAGCATAGATTTTATGTTGACGTGATTTCTAGAGAATTTATTGAACATGACTTAGGTGGTCTTCCCATGTTTTTTTCTGAAAATTAATGTCATCCACATAGACAACAACCAATGAATTTGCTTTCCTATCTTGTGCTTGAGAGGGTGAGGATGATGTTTTCATCTTATCCAACACGACCCTTTCAGCACAACATTCTTCATCAAAAAGTGTTGGATTTGTGGATATGACACCACTTTCCATTTTTTGTTTCTTGTGATCATGAAGGGTTGGTTTCTTTGTTGTTAGGTATATATAGTTCCATTTTTGGTTTCTTGTGATCATCAAGGGTTGTTTTCTTCATTAAGTTAGTAAAAAAAATGCTTATACCTATAGGTTCGCTTTGGGTACAGCTCGAGTACTACCCGGTAGGGTTGGGGAAGCCCAAGTCCGTCATTGTAACTGACCCGAACCTGTCAAGATCCTAGGCCGTATCCAAAGTTGTGTCAAACCGAGATCAATACCCGATACGCACCGTACCAAGACCAATCCCCCTCGGGTGAAGGATCCAGCAACATTATTAGAAACCGAACCAAAACTGATAAAAAGAGAGAAATGACCAAAAAATGCCAAATAGTTCCATTTTTGGTTTTTGGAAAAAAACATGGTATGACCACCTATTTCTTGTCTTCCAACAATATCTTTTGGTCCTGACTATGGAATATTCTGAAATTTCGCGGTCTAACCACACAGTTCGACTTGATGGCCTAGGAAGCCTTAAGTTTTGGAAAAATTGACCCTACAAACCATGACAACCAAATAAATTTCTATCAAAATGACCAGCTCTACACAACGATTATTCTGAGTCCAATTTCAATGATTTCCACAAGTGAAATTTGGGGAAAACAACAAAAACATCCACATGAGAAACCCTACCACTAAAAACTTGACATTTGTATGTTTTCAAGATCAATAATCTTACTTGCATCACTCAATCCTGATGCACCTTATGGTCCTTGGTAGGTGGTCTCTATGAGGCAACGCTCTCTGGTTGTCTGTCTGGAAAACTTTCAAAACACAAATGAGGACAAAATGGTCACTTGCACTTCCATTTTTAAGTTGACTTGGTCCTCCTTCGGGTACGTCCTAACCCTTTACCTCCTTGCAATTGCTCCAATCCCTGCAAAACTTCTACCTTGTAGGTTTTGCCACATCTTGAAAGCAATAACAAGTCTGTGATCCACCATTTTGTGTTATCCCCCATTCAATTCCCCATACTGCATTTTTCGGCTAGGATTGTTTTTTTCCCCTTTTTGAGGTAAACAACCTTTCCCTCGGTCTCTCAGTCCCCCATTGGACTTGACATGTGTCTCTTGACACCTAATTTGAGTTTCCTTTTGATTTCCAGGGCCTATCATTGGCATGTGCCTCTCATCACCCACATTTTGGAGACTTGTTTCTCTCAGCTCCTTCACCTCACCTGTGCAGAGGATATCTCCCATGGTGGTCATGTCCCAACCACCACCATTCACACACTTGGGACCCCATGCTTCATCACTAATCTTCACCTAGTCAAGGGTGTGTCACATTTTCATGTTATCTCTATTCGATCGATCACTGCCTTTGCGTCTTTGGTTCTAGTAGAACATTTAGCATGTTGGTCCTCAATTCTCGAAGGCATCTATGTTCACTTTTCACAGTCATCATTTGTATGCTCTCCCATGTTTGTGAACCTTTATTCTATATCCTTGATCCTTGGCCCCATTTTCTTCACATCTCTTGGCTTATATTCACAATAGTAGTGCTCTATGTGGTTGTGTGTCTTATCACCGTTGAGACTAGTTTCACTCATTATTGAAATAGAACTTCCCTTCCCGCTTAGATTTTTCAATCGACCTCCATGGTTTACCACTATGTGGTGATCCACACATATGGAGGGAGTCGGGGCAACCCAAGACCAGCAACAACTTGGAATATTGATGACTTGGGGAAACGAGATTGGAGAAATTGGGCTTGCCCAAAGAGACTAACAACGCAACAGAGTACCAAGCTATTATCAGTTCATTTTCAGACACCCTTGAGCTTGGAGCTTCTTGTGTGCAATTGTATTATGATTCTTTGTTAGCAATATCTTAATTCAATGGGATTCAGAGTCTGCAAAGTGTTGAGTTGTCCCCTTTTGTTGATAAGGTCAATGGTTTTCTCGTCCACTTTGTCTCTTCTAGGTGTTCATTTTTTGCTTGAAAGTCTTGGAAGGGGGATTGATTGAGGCTCGCTCATTAGCTAACGAGCTTCCCTCTCCTTGATTTGCCTTATTCTAATTAACATTTTGCAAAGCTTTTACTAACCCTGCCATGGATTCTCTCAATGTCATTTGGATTGTTCTTTCCAAATCCCTCTGACCCCAACTAATAGTTTCTTACAAAGAATTCATTTCATCTGTAGGTACTCTCCTTTCTCCATCCCCAAAGACTTCTATTCCTGGCAACTGAGCCTTTCTTTTTTCTCTTTGGCAATATTTGATTTCTCTTCCATTGTCTTGCATATGAAATCAAAACATTAATTTACCTTGTAGGTTGGCAAGATCAAAGCTCTAATACCACCGAAATGTCCCTTTTGGGTAATTTTTTGAATTCTATTTTTTTCCTAAAACTAGAGCATCAAAAATATTAAAACAGCAATACTCAACAATGATATCAAAGATTAAACTGAAACTCATATTGCAATTGCTTGAATACAGATAATACTGATGAAACTATTTATTGAATAATGAATGTATCACAACCAAACCTAATGATGTTGAATCAATAATTAATGATAATAGAAAACCTTTACAGCCAGATTACAACAGCAGAATTGTTTTACAGCAGCAGAGGAGTGCAATAAGGCAGTTGTTGTAGATGAATGGTGGCCAACAAGGTAGGGTGTCACTCCTAGGTTGAAAATTTCCCTAAAACCCCCTAAAACCCTCACAAATCCCTGTGTAGTAGTCCTAAGGAAAACGATTTGTGTCCCTCAATTGTACAGCATCCTCTCTAAGGTATGGCAGCCCCTGAACAACATTAAACCTTGATATATGTCTCTAATAATCCCTCACAAAATTTTGAAAACTAATAACAACCTCCAACCAACTGAAAGCTGAAATTAAACTCGATCTATTAGCATAGTTATGATCCCTAGATGGAATCACCTCAATGGGTAAGAGGATTTTCGACCTCTAAACCTATACATCGGAGGGTTTTCATCCTCAAATGGAAATTGAACACAGAAGCTCCAACCTGGAATAAGGTTTTGATTTCAAAGATGAATAATGAATAATGAATTCTTTTGAGCCCAATTCTTTTTTTATAATTTCCCTTTTTCCAATTGTCCTAACCCTAAAAGCATTTAAAACACTTTTAGATAAATATTACTTTTTGGTCCACTTAATGAATATTACTTTTTGCCTCCCTTTATAATAATAATACATAAGTGTCTTTTTTCCAAGTTATAAAATAAAATAACTTTAGAACAACTTAAAAATATTATTAAATTATTTCACTACTTAATCCCTTAGCCCACAGGAAATAATGAATAGGCTATAGGTCTTATGATTGGTTTAATTTTGGAAATGAGACATTACACTCCGGCAAGGCAAATAAACATTTTTCCATGTTTCCATACAACTTTTGTTTTCGTAAAGTGTCAAGCACTCGGTCTAGATGGCACGAATGTTCATCTCATGTTTTGTTGAAGATTAGGATGTCGTCAAGATAGACTACAACAAATGTAGTGAAGGGTCTGATATTGTCAATCATCATCCACATAAATGTAGCTGGAGCATTGGTTAAGCTAAAGGGCATGACAATCCATTCGAACAAACCTTCTTTTGCTCTAAAAGTTGTCTTCTAGATGTCTGTATCTTCAACAAAAAATTGATGATATCCAAATTTAAGATCGATTTTGGTGAATAATTTTGCACAACGGAGCTAGTCCATCAAGTACTCAATCCTTGGAAGAGGATATCGGTTTTTCACTATGATCTTATTGAGAGCTTTGTAGTGGATGCACAACCTCCATGTGCCATGCTTTGGCACAATAACAATTAGGCTACCGCAAGGCGATGAGTTGGGCCTTATATGTCCTTTATCCACGAGATCATGGATCTTCCACTTGATCTCCTCATTCTCCAGAAATGATTTGTAATATGAAGAGGCATCAAGTAGAGATAGGCCACGAATCAAATCAATAGCGTGAATCACCACAGTGCATAGGCAATTCCTTTGGTGAATGAAAGATATCCTTGTGTTCTTGCAGCTTGCGGTTTAACTCTGAGGTCTCTGTTGTTACTATCGGAGGAACTGCAGTATGAATTGTAGCCACAAGGATATTTGTACATTCAGATCCTACAATCGAAAGCATAAACTTTTTACACGAAGTGACGAGCTTCTTGGAATTTTTGGTGTTAATTAGTGATAGCTTAGGAACTATTTCTGGTATGCAATATCTCTTATCACAACCATCTATGACAACATTTCTAGGATTTTCCACATAGATTGCATGTCGAGGTAAAGATATGGTTGTTCAAGTCAAACATCACCTACCTCTGATGGAGCGACATCACAATGGACTGTAACTTGGAAAGGCTTGATGTTGTACACCAATTGACACTATTGAGTGATGCGTTTCTCAAATCCCACACTGAACCATCCAATGGATTATGGTTGTCGCTAAGGCGTCAATGACAAATTCAATCTATGAACTGCTTTAGGAGAAATCATTTTCTTCTAACTTCCATTGTCAACAATAAAGTGTATTGGTTGAGCATTGATCCATAGTTGAGAACAAAACAATATTTTTGCTTCCTCTATTTCCACAAGGGTGTAGAGTTGTTTGTGGTACCCACCATGGCACTAGGTTTAGATTCCATGATTTGCTTACCCTTGTCCAATGCCGCAGTATTTGTACCTGCTACTTCAACTTGTGCAAGTAGAGCTTCTTGGCGCAACACTCCTCATTGGAATAACTATTGGAATTGTGAACTAAACACCACTTGCCAGTCTTGGACTGCTTGTTCGGGTTGACTCGACGGTTGTTGCTTCTTTTGTAAATGGTCATAGCATTGAGAGCCTTTTCTTGGTTTGGAATTATGCTTGGAAGGCTTAGATCATTGTTTTGTCTAGGACTTGGAATCTTCCATCTTAGTCTTGATCTTGGCCTTTGCTTCAAACTTGCACACAAACCTATAGGATTCTCCAATTGAAGAGATCTTTAGGAAATCCATGTATGATTGGATGTGAGGTCTCAAACCTGGCCTATACTTCAAAACAAGGTTTCACACTAAATCCTGAATACCAAATTTGGACACCAAATTATGAAAAGTATCTGTATATTCTTGAACAGACTGATCTTCGCCTTGGCACAATTGAGAGAACTTGATCTACTATTCATCATAGTTTCCAACAAGATAATAGGTTTCTTTGAGTGCTTCTACGAACCCATTCCATGTGTCTATAAATGTGTCTAAATTAACTTCATTTGCATGGTTCTCATAAGCATTGTAGTAATTATTATGCCATTTCTTACTAATAAAAAAACCCTCAGAAGAGCGAATGTAATCTTCTCTTGGTCAAAGAAATTATTAATCGCGTAGTATGAACAAATTAGGTTAAGCCAGTTATCTAGGGCATCTACATCTATTTTGCCTTCAAACATAGGGATGTCTAGATTGACTTGTACCTTGTATGGCATTTGACCAAAAAATGGTGGATATGAATGAGAGGTGTTGGACGAATTTTGTTGCTTGACGAGTAGCAAGAACTGATCAACAATTTTCACACTTTCACATGCATGGTGTTCTTCCAATTCTTCCCATTGTCTTCGCAATGCGTCCTCCATCATTTTCTAGAACATTTATGAAGTAGGCATCGCCGAGGATTTGTGTCCCATCTGAGGACGTAAAGGGAGGTATGATGAAGGGTCACGAGTCTCAAGCCCTAACTTCCTATATTTAGACTTCATATGAGTGGGCATACAAATGGAAATGAAGCTCAGAAACACTCCAATACGACTTGGAAATGATATGAATTGTATTTGCTCTAATACCATAGAAACGAGGCCCAGGAGGAGACTTGATGGACAACCACATTAAACAAATTTAATGGGGTTATATGTGGAAGTGATTTATGTAAGACAGAGATTAGAATTATGCAGAGTGCAACTGAAGGACTAAAAGACAATTGGCAACCGATGTAGAACTGTAATAGCAAAGTTGTGTTATGCTAAGTCCTGCACAATGTCTGAAAGATTAGATGTATGGTGTTTATGTACTCCCTAGCTTCATTTTTATCTTTTTGGCTATCTTACAAATGATGTAAGTGTACGTTAATAAACAAAGGAGAGAGATGACGCGTCAATTGAACTGTAAGAAGGGTTGGTAACAACCGTTTCATAACCAATGATTGTGGAGACATCATCAATCGTCGTTACTAATAGATTGTGAGCTATAGTGCTGACACTGCAAGAGTTGTGTGGTAACACTAAAGAAGAGTTGCATCTTGTGTTGGTACGTGAGTGTTGAACTTCATGTAGAATCAACTAACGTTAGCGCAAGTCTAGATGAGGAACACCCAATAACTACGGTAAGTTCTAGTGGCCCAAAGCCTCTCTCTCTCCTCTCTCTATCCTCTCTCTCACCTTGTCTATGTGTCTATGTTTGTGTCTATGTGTGTGCATGTGCATGCATGTGTGTGTGCATGTGCATGCATTCGTGCACGTGGATGCAGGTGTAGGCACTAGGCTTGCATTTGCATGTGCGTGTGGAAAATAATAAAAATGGTTGAGTGAGAGATGAAAAGAGCATGATTTGACCACAAAACTTATGGCTAAATACAATTATACACAGAATTATATATTTAATAAAATAGAGACAAATATTGAGGGGTGATTTTTATTTTTATTTTTCATAAAAAGGGGAAGATTTTCATCAACTCTTTACCACTGAAGGACTCTGTAATTGATTTTCCTTCAAAATAAAAGTAGAAGAGACCTTCAAATTTGATGACTGATAGGAACAGTTATTAGCCTTTCTAGCTTTTACATGGCATAATTTTCTATGTAACTCTCATGTTCTTTGGTGAAATATAAGATGCATGCTTACAAAAAGACAAATTCACAATGTTACCATTAGTGCTTTTCAGATAAAGATTAGGCTTAGAACTCTTAGATTGCTTTGAAATAATTTCCTATCAATCTCTATGCAAAAGGGTTTAGGGGCTTGCTTCAGCTCATAAAGAGCTTTTATCAACTCGTGTTCTTTGTTTTTAACCTAAAAAACCATATTATTTATGCATGTACAATTTCTCCTTTATTTCTACTTTGAAACATGTGCTCCTAACATCCATTTGATAGACTTTCCAAAAAAACTGGGATGCTATAGCAAGTACTACTGTGATTTTCACCATTTCAAAGTAGGGGAAAATGTTTCTCCATAACCTATTCCCTCCTGCACACATTGTTTGGCTACCAGCCTAGGCTTATCAACATTTCATCTACCGCAATACACCTATTTGCACCCTATCACTTTGTTTCCAGGAAGCAATTCAGCCAACTCCCGATGCCATTTTTCATGAGTGCTTCATATTCAATCTGCATGGTTTTATCACCACTAGCATCTTCAAAAGAATGTCATTCAACTGAATTTATAATAACACCTAATAATACAAACTTAACCTCATTCATGACTAGGTGTGTCTTCCTCTTCCATCTAGATCTTGCTCCTCCTCTAAAGTAGCAAACTTTTGGGAAGGTATTACGCCAGTAGAACATTTAAAAAAACTAACATAACTAAATGCCCATTGTGCCATGAACCACTACAAAATAGTGACAAGCTTTTTCAAATATTCTATTTTCAGAAACGATTAGGGAACATTTCCATAGATTTCTAGCTTGGTTAACGCAAAATTTTGTGCAGAAAAATTTTCTCAAAACAGAAGCCAGAGGGGTAACAAGGGCAGATTTAATCATAGTCCTGGAAATGGACTTGTGGCCCTTTTTTTTTTTAAACAAAGAAGAAATTATATTAATTCAAAAATTAAGTTGGATGTACAAATTCTACCATGCCAGGCATGAAAGCTATTAGTCCAAGCCTTAGCACATGTAACATATCTAATCACAACAGCCATAAACATGAAGTCAATCTAGATCTAAAATCTGTTGGATATCTTGTTGGAGCTTAGTAGGCCACCATATAGGTAGAGGACCATAACAAACAATGTTGTTATTATCCAAAGCCCAATTGGCTAAGGCATCAGCAACTTTATTCTGATGTCGCGGAGCATAGGTGAAATAGATCTCTTAAAATTTAACCTTCAACCACTGAATTTTTCCCAACTCTCTAGCTATTTGCCAGTTTTTACCCTTATTCAATGACGGATTGGATAATAGGTTAATAGTTATAAGAGAATCAGATTCCACCTCTTTAACAGCTTCTTGTAGACCTCTATAAACAGCCTTAATTTCAGCCAAATTATTCATTGCATAACCCAGTCTTTCAGAGAAAAAGATCACTGATCCATCAAATAGTCTACCTATTCCATCCATGCTTGCTTGACCTGGGTTTCCTCTAGAGGCTCCATTTGTATTCAACTTCCCAAATCCACAAGGAGGGGTCAGCCATTTTTCTTACCTTGAGATTTTATCCTTGATTTAAAAGCACACATTTGATGACTACCCAGGTTAAGGATAAAATAGTAGTAAGATTGACCCATTGTGCACACAGGTTTTCTTACTAATTGCATCTATTATAGAAATTTTTGTTATTTGAAAATTAATAACATTTATAGCATCAAACCATTCATATATGTTTCACAGTGCACCATATAAAGCCATAAGTACTAAATTTTAAATACCAAGATCTGCCCCTAGAATCTGCAAATTCATTATATCTAAACCTAAAACATTTACTAGAGCAAGCATTTATGTACGTTTGGGATGAATAACTAGAAGTAATTTATTTTCATTGTTATGTCACTCAAAATCTCTGGAATTTGAACAGATTTCAGAGCAATGGTATTGCAGGAACCTAATTTCCATATATTCTCACATCTAGCCTTACTATCATAATGACAAGTTTCTTCATAAGGGAATCTATAGTCCAAAGCCCCTGTTTCTCTGAAAATAAATATAAACATCTTGATTAGTTCAAATGATTAAATAGAAATAAATCATATTTCAAGAAGAAAAACGAATTGATGCATTCAAAGCCCATGTCCCATAAGATACAATATTTTTAAACCTGACCATAAGTATGTTGAATAAGTGATGCTTCTGACAAAATTTAACCACGCACATGAACAATCCCATCAACAGTGAAAACAAATATGCACAAACAGTATAATAACCATTTGGGTATGCCTAAAAACACCATCCAAATAAAAAAAGGAACGTTAACCAGCTTCACACCAATAAAAAGCAAACATACGTCTGTTACAATAACGCCATGGCCTTAGAAACTTAAAACACTCAACTGCTGACCTTATTGTGTGAGCGATCGGTTGCAATAAGCTCTCCTTTATCCTCCATAAGCATTGCAATTGCAGTTGCTTTTCCACCTGGAGCAGCACACATATCCAATATTTTCTCACCTGGCTTTGGATCTGTGAAAGTATGATGCAATTGGTCAATCAATTGTACACTAAACATGTGAGTTCTGTTTTGAGTTTCTCTCTTTAAAGTCAAAACAAATAAGTAATCAACATGCAAAATAAAACATCGTATTTGCTTGAGGTTATTTACACATTTCCACTAAAAAATATTATGACAGGGTACACCCATAAGTGTAAACATAGGGAACATAGATATGCCTGTTTCCAGTACACACAAATTTCCTTAAGAATATAGTATATGGCTACATAACTAAATAATTTGCAACAATAGGGATCAGATTTATTCGGCATGAACCCTCCTACTTCATGACTAATTAATTCTGACATCGAAAAGTACATTGTAAAGTTGTGTCTTTTGTGTATGCGTTCCAGTTCATGCAATGGATTTTAATATGCTAATAGCATATTTAATGAGTATTCATAATTCTTGAGCTACACTAAAGGTGGAAAAATAATGATTTTTTTTTGGCTATGATTGGTGCCACCCATCTATCATATGGCAACTGATACAATTTCCCCTTTGCTGAAACTGAGTGGTTTCCACCCCCAGTACCAATAGCAGGTATCTGTTTCTTAAATCAATGTCAATATTGATGCTTGATTTAATTAGCATGTTTTAATCAATGTACTAGCAATACCGACAGTAACTATCTCGAGTCCCCAAGCAAATACAAATTCAATAAATATATGAATGGTTTTTCTTCTACCCCTATATGGTGGCCACCACCTAAATGCATTTCCTCTGCACTCTCTTTGTCAATTAGTACTTTGATTCTTTGTTTTTGTGTGAATCCATCTCACGTGCTCCAAGGTTGTTATGTTTATTGATATATGCATGTGAATTGCATTAGGAATAGTAGGAAGGATATTATGATAGGTCAATCTATGTTCTTATTCATAGGCTATAGTTATATACAATAGGTATTGAGATAGGTCCCAATAATATTGTTGGAGCCAGGTTTGCATTGGAATTACTGTCCACCAACAGTATCGCTAAAGCTAAACCCTTCAAAAAACAGTACTGAATTTAACTTGTGTTGGTAGAACTTACCGCCTAATTCATTTCCTTCATATATTCTTTCGCAATGGCACTATATGAGTCTCTTCTATTTGTTTTATGACATCGTGCCTAGCGAAGGGCAGAGAAGAGACTAGCATTGCAGGGTGAAGAATTATTTGGTTCTTCCTTGCCCTTGTCAGGAATAAATTATATCAATACAAAAGAAGAGTATTTGACATAAACACTAAAACCTTCGTCAAATTTTAGTCAGCAATCCTAACAAATGGTCATTCTGAACATTGATCTTATGATAATCTTTGTGTTGGCGTGTTGCTCCTATACATAGATTAATGTGGTAGCCATTGCAGACAAGAACTCAGTAGCCAGTTCATTTTGGGTAGGGGTAGGAGTATGGTGAATTGGGTTTGCGGTTACGACAATTTTTTTAACTTTGTGTACAACTTCGGTACGACCGTACATAAAAATATAAAAAATATAAATATCCTAGCCAAATATTCTAGATAAGTCTTGTTTTATGTTATCTTTTTGAGTTTTTAGCAATTTTTAGGGTTTGTGTGTTATAGTTTTGCTTTTTTTTCATTGCTTTAAATTTAATTGTGAAAAAAAAATTGAAAATTGAAACAAGGAAAAACATACGGGTATTGTTGGCAATTTGAGTGTCATGGTGTACAAGGAAATTGTTGTCTGTAATATTGTCATTGATGTCAAATGATGAATGTTCTATCAAGCACTAATGACAAAGGTGTTGCGTTGCACAGACTTGTGGAGTAAATCGGGTTTGTAAGACTACTTCTCTTCTCTCTATCTTTTCAGTCAAGCATGTTGAGAAATCCGAATGAGTCTTGCCTCACGAGTTGATCGGGTTTTTTCAAATGACTTAACTTCATTCAATTTTATAAGTTGAGCCATGTCAAGAACCCGACTAGGTCAGGGGAGTGTAAATCGGGTTTGTGAACTTCAATTGCTTCGACTCATAAAGTTTCACAAGTAAGCAATGCAGAGAATCCGACTGAGTCAAGACAGTGCAAATCGGGCTTGTGAAGTGATTTTACTTATAAAATAAGTAAAGCAAGGTCGAGAACCCAACTTGGTCTGGCGGTGTAAATCGGGTCTACGAAGTGCTTCTACTTATAAAATAAGTAAAGCAATGTCAAGACCCGAATGGGTCTAGGAGAGTTCATCAGGTTTCTGAAATGACTTTACTTCTCTCATGTTTATAAGTTAAGCAGTCTCAAAAACCCTAATGGGTCAAGGAAGAGTTAATCGGGGTTATGGAACAACTTTACTTCGTTCAATCTTATAAGTCATGGAATGTGAAGAACCCAAATTGGTCTTGGAGAATTCTTTCGGAAAAAATGTATAAGTCTTTGTCGGAAAAATTGTCCCGAACAAAATGCCAAAGGGATCGTTGCAAAAAGTCCAGCTCTTTGTTTCGAAGATTGTGCTCCCTCCATATCTATATCTATTCTGTGATAACCGGTATGAACGTTTGCAAAATAGAAAGCACCTTTGTTGAAGCAAGTTTACTAGGAACTAAAAATGCAAGTATCAGGAATTTTTTCATAGATGCAAGAATGTTTGAAATACTTGTAAGTGTTAACTCTTGCTATGAGGTATTTATTGACCTATCAAGTCTCAAAATGGCAT
The DNA here is from genome assembly GCA_037957365.1 of Torreya grandis. Lineage (NCBI taxonomy): Eukaryota > Viridiplantae > Streptophyta > Pinopsida > Cupressales > Taxaceae > Torreya > Torreya grandis. The sequence goes on from JARHVA010000278.1 coordinate 4,997,494, forward strand.
TAAACTCATATAACCGTTAGCAAATCTTACTCAATCTTTATGGGACAATGAGATAGACACATTATGCAAGTGGCAGTGTAAGGTACCTTAGGTATTTCTAAAGATTTGGGAGATATTCAATGTATTGAGAATTTTGAAAATTTTGAAAAAACCTCTGAGCTGTGGCTACGTGTTCAAAGAACACTTATTTAAAAGAAAGCGGGAAAGCAAAACGGGAAAACAAAGCAACTAAGAAAGGGAAACTATCTAACTATAATGCATCAAGGACACAACCTAACTAAAATGTTTCAAATAGATTCCATTCATAGGAATCTCTTTAGGTTCACCTTCCATTGTTTCCAGCTCGAATGAATTCTTCTATTTACATGCATGAATTTTATATGGGCCAGTCCATAATGCTTCAAATTTAGTATGTTGACCCAGCTTGCTGGCTTTTGCATCCCATTTCAAAACAATTGAGCCTACTTCAAAATGAGAATTTGAAGTCGTTTTATCAAAGCAGTCCTTAATTATTTTCTGATGCTTTACCAATGAATCATGGGCTGCATCCCTCTTTTCTTGGACTTCCAAAAGTTTCACAAGTCTGACCTACATGGGGCCATTTTCTTCAATTTCAATCTGTTTGATCAACTGGAGGGCAGGAATCTCCAAGCTTAGGGGTATTACAATAGATTTTCCATAGATCAATTCATATGGAGACATTTTGATTACCTATTTAGGTGTGATTTTATCAACCCACAGTGCTAAATTAAGCACTTTATGCCATTCCTTGTGATGATCAGCCCCTATTCTTTTGATGAGTCTAATCAGGTTCTTGTTAGTTGATTCTACCAAACCATTACCTTGAGGGTAATAGTTAAAAGAAGTTTTTAGATATATTCCATGCAGAAAGTCCGAACGGATCTTTTCAAAAAATCCGAAGGGCAAGTGGATCGTTGCAAAAGTTCCGAAGGGCAAGTGGACCATTGCAAAAAGTCTGAAGGGTATGTGGATCCTTACAAAAAAGCCGAAGGGTAGTTTTTGAAAAGGCCGAAGGGTATGTGGACCGTTGCAGAAAAGCCGAAGGGTAGTTTTTGAAAAGGTTGAAGGGTATGTGGACCATTGCAGAAAAGCGGAAGGGTAGTTTTTGAAAAAGCCGAAGGATATGTAGACCCTTAAAAAAAATCCAAAGGGCACTTAGACATTCCTTTGGCGAAATTGTCTGCAACAATTCCGTCAGGGAAATTGTCCGCAACAATTGCTTCGGGGAAATTGTCCCGAAAAGCCTTTGACAAAAAGCCCGCAACAAATTGTCCGAAGAGAAAAGTCGCTTGCAACTTTGCCAAAGGATAAAGTGTGGAAGTCTTATAGGGCATTCTCAAAGAGACAAGGCATGTTAAAGTCGAGCAAATCTACAAGGATCAATGGTGCAAAAGCATTACAAGATTGCCGAAGAAAATGAGATCACGTCAACATGCTGGAGTTTAACGATACAATAGAAAGGGTAAAGATCGAACATATCGAATATAATCGAAGTGAGCGAAAGCGAACCAATTATGTAGAAGATATTGAGATGCGAGAAAAATATCGACGATTAATACAAGAGAGATCGACAGTTCTGTTGAAATAGGGCATACATCTGACGGTTCAAGATAGACAGTGATTGGCGCCAAAGACAAGATGAATAATCCTCGATTGAAGACATGACCAGATAAACGATGAACTCAAAAAGTCTACACGGAGCCCGAGATTGATCGATCTAACCAATCACTCATCAATTAGGGAGGCTGTGCATTTATGAGATAAATCCAGCATTTGCCAAACATAGTAAAGAGACTTCACCATTGCAATGTGATGCACGAACCGAGACACAGGAAAGAGCATAAGTCAAAATCGCTTTTAATGAGAACCGGTTAATTGCAGCTAAAGTGTGAACACAATTGGAGATAGAAAACCCTAAGCTACATTGTCTATACATATACAACATCTTGAACATTGTAATTTGCTTTTTGCCGCTGTTGTTGCTGTCGTTGCGATATGAAGAGCAAGTCAAACGCTATCGTTTTTGCGATTGCTTAAACTATCGTTGAACCTAAGCATGTGAGCAATACGAAGTGTGTCTAATAGAATATAGAAACACAAACCATGATAGCATAGAGAAAGGTGTAGAGGCAAGAAAAGGATGTTGATTTGTCAAACAAAGAATATATAAAAGACACAAAGGAAGAGAGGCCGAAGCAGCTGGTGTAAATGCATTGTGTCAAACAGAAGATATAACAACATAGAACCAATGAGGCATAGAGGAAGAAAAAGCATGCAAAGAATGAGCAGAAAGTGAGGCACAGAGAAAGAAAGGGCACACAGTGAATGTGCAGAGAATGAGCAGAGAAGAAGAATAGGCATACACAAAATAAACCAAGAGTGAGCAGTTACAGACTAGACTTGTACCAAAGACAATGAACTGGATTCATTTGTGAATCTATCTTGTATACTGGAGTTGTAGCTCCATAGTTTTGATTGGTTGGTGCCATCAGACAAATTGAGTTGGTGCTTAGTTAGGGGATTGGAGTCTCCTTAGGGTTGGTGCCCTTAAATCTTGTAACCAGTAAGGTTAAACTGAGTTGGTGCTCAGTTAGGGGATCAGTGTCTCCTAAGGATAGGTGTCCTTAAATGTAACCAGTATGATTTTGCCAGTGAGGTGATTTAACTGAGGCTAGATTATAACAGTAGATTCTAGCAGCGATTCTCACCGTGGTTTTTCTCTTTGGGTATTCTACATATAAATCTAGTGTACTGTGCTTTTGTGTGTGTGCTCTCTACATTTGTTCTTTGATATGCATACGTTTTGTATCTTCATTAAAAAGTTAAAGAACTAGTTTTTAGCTAATCTATTGATTCACCCCCCAGTAGATAGTTGTGTTCAACAATTGGTATCATGGCCTAGGGTTCCTTAAGAAGAAGCTTAATCAACTCAGGTAGACTTTGGTTAGTGAACACAATGGCTAGTCATGAAGGATTCTCCTCAAACAAAACACCTCTCTTTGATGGATCTAACTATGCTTTCTGGAGCATACGAATGGAAACATATATGTCATCATTAGGATTTGATGTATGGATGTCTGTAGTAAATGGATATACAGCTCTTGCTATAGCTCCTACTGATCAGGTTGTCAAGAAGGCATATGAAAACAATGACAAGGCAAAGAATGTTATTCTTTGTGGACTGTCAAACTCAGAGTTTGTCAAAGTTACGCATTGTCAGAGTGCAAAAGACATCTGGAACAAGTTAAAGAGCATCTATGAAGGAGATGACAAGGTGAAGCAAACCAAGCTGCAGACATACAAAGGACAGTTCGAGAGCCTCAAGATGAGTGAGGAAGTGAAGATTGCAGACTACCTCAAGGTGGATGAGATTGTGAATGCTATCAAAGGACTTGGAGAAACAATAGATGAGTCAACTATTGTCAAGAAGGTTTTGAGATCTCTACCATCAAGATATGACTCCAAAATCTCTGCAATAGAAGAAGCAAGAGATTTCGACAAGCTCACAGTAGACGAGCTACATGGAACCTTCACTGCCTATGAGATGAGAATGGGCGATGCAGACTCTTCCAAAAGAGAAACTGCATTCAGAGTTTCCAAACAAACAAAGGAAGAAGAAGCATCTACATCGGGATCTGAGAACGCAGATGAGGAAGTTGCCAACTTTGTCAAAAGATTGAAAAGAGGATCTAGAAAATACAAAGGTAAGTTACCCTTAAAATGTTTTAACTGTGGTAGAATAGGACATTTTGCTGCCAAATGTCACTATAAGAAAAAGGGTGATTCTGAGCAAGAAGAGGATGGTACAAGATTGAAACCTCACCATTCCCAAAGAAGGAACTTCTCCAAGAACAAGAAAGGTCTGTACACAAAGGAAGACAGTGACTCAATGGAATACAGTGAGAGTTCGGATGATGAGTATGACTGTGCCTTTGTAGCAAAGGGATATGAATCTCTATTCATGGTAATAGAATCAACCTCAAAGGATTCGAATCAAGATGATGATGAACACTGGGATGAAGAAGAGGAAGGAGAAGTAGATCTGGAAGGAGAACTCATCTGTGCCCTAAATGAGATTGATAGTCTGAGGAAGGAAAACTCAAAACAAAAGAAGATTGGACAAAAGGAAATTGAAAATCTATCCAAGAGTCTTGAAGACTCTGATCAGATGGTGGTGAGCTTAAAGACTCAAATTGAAGAGCTCAAAAGAACAGAAGATGTAGTCAAAATTGAACTACACCTCAAGTCTATTTAATGTATGAAGCTAGAGGCAAAAATAGTTGCCCTAAGAAAGGAGCTTGAGAAGGCTAAAGAGCAAATTGACAGAGGTCTGAAACTGAAAGGAAGTTCAGAGATTATTGATGTGTTGATCAACTCACAAAAGCCCCCAAAAGAAAGATCTGGTCTTGGCTATGAGAAAGGAAAGAATTTCATGACAAATGCATCTGCTAAGTTGTATGACAACTTCAAAGCTGGAGGATCAGGATCCAAGGAGACAGCTTGCAATGGAGCAGAGTCGAATACAAGCAATGCTGATAAGAAGAAGGCTAGAGGAGAGAAGAAGCCTGAGGCAAAGAAGAACCAAGAATCTGTCTATGCAATTTTGAATAAGATGCACAAGACAAATGTAACTGATGCAGCAAGTTACACAAAGAGAAGAAGATCAGCAAGGCAGCCTAATGCTATGACCAAGTATTCTTCATCAGTTTGGTCATAAGGCTAGTAAATGTAGAGTTGTACCTACAAGGAGAAATAAATTTATAAGCAAAAATTCAATTGCATCTTGTTAAATACAAATGTAGTGTGTCATTGGTGCAATAATTTTGATCATATAGCTAAACATTGTAGAGCAAGCTTTATGAGATCAAAAGTGCAGAAAGGTATACCTCCGAATGTGAACAAAGGTTCACAAGCCTCTAAGAAGGAGAAAAAGAGACCCAACAAGACACACAAGGAGACCAAGAATGTGAGTAAGGGTGACTGCTTCAACTACCATGATGAGGAACACATGGCCAGGGTCTGCAAGCAAAGGTCTACAAGTCAAAACAAGCCTATCCAGGCTCCTAGAGCTCAAAAAGGAAGGCAGATCAGTTCATGGAGACTAAAGGTGGTGAGCATGAAGCATGATGAGTCGGTGGATCACATCAATCTAGTTGATGTGGTGGAGAGTGCAACAAAGGCTGGAAAGGGTCAAGAGATCTCAACAACAAACATACAAAGCTCAAGGAGAAGCCCAAGAAATTGACTGAAGACGGGTCAAGGGTATGCACAAAGTCAAGTGAACACCCAGCTGTAGTAGAGCAAGTAACGAGCATAAAGAGTCAATCTTCTGGGCCTAGTGATAAGATTTCTAGTTGCAAGGAATATTCATCAAATGAACAGATGTATCATGGATCCATATTGTCTCCAAGTATTCAAATCCTAGAAGGAAAGGAGAGCAGTTTGATGGATGAGCATGTCACTTCTCTCAAGCCTAAGAACAAGAAGAATAAGGAGGAGAAGGATTGTGAGGAGTTATGTGTAACTCCTGGTTTCACACTGTTCTAAAACATTGTGAAATAAGGTGTCTCTATCTATGCTTCTTAAGGGACCCCTTTAAGTAAAGAAGCAAGTGATACTCTTCAAAAGGTGTTGAAGGCAGGAATGAGTGCTCCCAGTTGATACTGTTGTGCCAAGATGAGTCAAGTGCTATGAATATGGTGTCTGATGGGATAGAATGAGTATGCTAACAATGTGTTCATGGACTCTAGTTCCAAAGTCAGGATATGGAGACTTCCAAGTGGGAAGCAAGTATGGTTGCTCTAAGGTCATAATATCAACCAATATAGAGATATGAAGATTGTTGATTGGTCTTTCCAGACCAATGCTACATTGATGTGTAAATGATCCTATGCTGAGTAGTCTTGTATTGATTATTAGTAAGTCAGTAGAGCAAGGGGGAGCTAGATTGTTCAGTCTGTCAAGATCAAGAAGGCTCAGGATAAAGGAGCTTTTTGTATGACCTGTGGTGGCAGATTTGAATATGCTCAAGTGAATGTTGGTTGAGACTAGGTTATGCTACATAACAAAGAAAATCTTGAGTTTTGAAGATGATAAGGTGCATATACCATGGAGTTTTGGGGAGATAACTCAGATAATCTGAATGGTTTGAGGAGCCATGCATGATGTGAAAAGGAGCATATGTAAAAAGTTTCGGTCATAATTGAAAGAAAAGATGTTTGCTACAGATGTTGACTCAAGAAGGTTGAGATGATGACTTGATCAGACCAAGTTAGGTGCCTAGACAGTATACTAAATCCTCATGAATAAACAAAGTGAAAGCTTTGTAATTGGCCAGGTCCTAGGATCAGAGGACTACGTATGGAGACCTGTAAATGCTCGAGTGATGCAATGAGACAAAATCTGGGAGTAATGGCTACTACATCACATCACTAGATACTAGTGATAGGGCATGAATCGAGGGGGAGTATTGAAGGAATTTTATTAACTCCTGGATTAAGAGTAAAGGCAATCTGGTGAGATAGCTACAGTCCCTTTGCTATGTGATAACAAAGGAGGAGACAGTTGTGCTGGCTATAGATCATTATGCCTATCTATAGAGAGATATGTCGATTATTGATTGGTCTTTCAAACCAATGCTATATACATGATCTTTTGAAGAATAATGGAGCCAGAGGAATCAAATTTGAATGTGTTCGAATAAGAGTTAGGCAAATGTGCCATTGCCCAAGGGGAAGTTTCTCTCAAAGTACTCTAACCAGCCAGGTCCATGGATCAGAACAGCCAAGCTGACAGTAAAGTAGTCCGTTTCCATGTTATGGCAAGGACTCTTTGTCATTAATGTCAAAGGGGAAGAAAGTAGAATGATGAACGAATGAAGGGTAGTCATTCTGAGAATGTTTTGCCATCAATGACAAAGGGGGAGATTGTTGGCAATTTGAGTGTCATGGTGTACAAGGAAATTGTTGTCTGTAATATTGTCGTTGATGTCAAATGATGAATGTTATATCAAGCACTAATGACAAAGGTGTTTCATTGCACAGACTTGTGGAGTAAATCGGGTTTGTAAGACTACTTATCTTCTATCTATCTTTTCAGTAAGCATGTCGAGAAATCTGAATGAGTCTTGCCTCACGAGTTGATCGGGTATTTTCAAAAGACTTAACTTTGTTCAATTTTATAAGTTGAGCCGTGTTGAGAACCCGACTGGGTTAGGAGAGTGTAAATCAGGTTTGTGAACTTCAATTGCTTCGACTCATAAAGTTTCACAAGTAAAGCAATGCAGAGAATCTGACTAAGTCAAGACAGTGCAAATCGGGCTTGTGAAGTGATTTTACTTATAAAATAAGTAAAGCAAGGTCGAGAACCCAACTTGTTCTGGCGGTGTAAATCGGGTCTACAAAGTGCTTCTACTTATAAAATAAGTAAAGCAATGACAAGAACCCGAATGGGTCTAGGAGAGTTAATCGGGTTTCTGAAATGACTTTACTTCTCTCATGTTTATACGTTAAGCAGTCTCAAGAACCCGAATGGGTCAAGGAAGAGTTAATCGGGGTCATGGAACAACTTTACTTCGTTCAATCTTATTAAGTCATGCAATGTGAAGAACCCGAATTGGTCTTGAAGAATTCTTTCGGAAAAAATGTATAAATCTTTGTTGGAAAAATTGTCTCGAACAAAATGCCGAAGGGATCATTGCAAAAAGTCCGAAGGGCAAGTGGACCGTTGCAGAAAGACCCAAGGGATCTTTTCAAAAAATCCGAAGGGCACGTGGACCGTTGCAAAAGTTCCGAAGGGCAAGTGGACCATTGCAAAAAGTCCGAAGGGTATGTGGATCCTTACAGAAAAACCGAAAAGTAGTATTTGAAAAAGCCGAAGGGTATGTGGACCCTTGCAAAAAAGCCGAAGGGTAGTTTTTGAAAAAGCCGAAGGGTATGTGGACCCTTAAAGAAAATCCAAAGGGCACTTAGACATTCCTTTGGGGGAATTGTCGGCAACAATTCCGTCGAGAAAATTGTCCGCAACAATTCTGTCGGGGAAATTGTCCTGAAAAGCCCTTGACAAAAAACCTGCAACGAATTGTCCGACGAGAAAGGTCACTTGCAACTTTGCCAAAGGATAAAGTGTGGAAGTCTTATAGGGCATTCTCAAAGGGACAAGGCATGTTAAAGATCAAACAAATCTACAAGGATCAACGGTGCAAAAGCATTACAAGATTGCCAAAGAAAATGAGATCACGTCAACATGCCGGAGTTTAATGATACAATAGAAAGGGTAAAGGTCGAACATATCAAATATAATCGAAAGGAGCGAAAGCAAACCAATCATGTAGAAGATATCGAGATGCGAGAAAAATATCAACAATTAATACAAGAGAGATCGACGTCACTTTTGAAATAGGGCATACATCTAACGGTTCAAGATAGACAATGATTGGCGCCAAAGACAAGATGAATAATCCTCAATTAAAGACATGATCAGACAAACGATGAGCTTGAAAAGTCTATACGAAGCCCGAGATTGATCGATCCAACCAATCAATCATTGATTAGGGAGGCTGTGCATTTATGAGATAAATCCAGCAGTTGTCAAACATAGTAAAGAGACTTGACCATTGCAATGTGATGCATGAACCGAGACACAGAAAAGAGCATAAGTCAAAATCGCTTTTAATGAGAACCAGTTAATTGCAGCTGAAGTGTGAACGCAATTGGAGATAGAAAACCCTAAGCTACATTGTCTATACATATACGGCATCTTGAAATTGTAATTTACTTTTTGCCACTGTTGTTGCTATCGTTGCAATTTGAAGAGAGAGTCAAAGGTTGTCGTTTTTGCGATTGCTCAGACTACCATTGAACCTAAGCATGTAAGCAATACGAAGTGTGTCTAATAGGATATAGAAACACAGACCATGATAGCACAGAGAAAGGTGTAGAGGCAAGAAGAGGATGTTGATTTGTCAAACAAAGATTATATAAAAGACACAAAGGAAGAGAGGCCGAAGCAGCTGGTGTAAATGCATTGTGTCAAACAGAAGATATAACAACATAGAACTAATGAGGTAGAGAGGAAGAAAAAGCACGCAAAGAATGAGCAGAAAGAGAGTCAGAGAGAAAGAAAGGGCACACAGTGAATGTGCAGAGAATGAGCAGAGAAGAATAGGCATACACAAAATAAACCAAGAGTGAGCAGTTACAGACTAGACTTGTAACAAAGAAATTGAACTAAATTCATTTGTGAATCCATCTTGTATACTGGAGTTGTAGCTCCATAGTTCTGATTGGTTGGTGCCATCAGACAAATTGAGTTGGTGCCCAGTTAGGGGATTGGAGTCTCCTTAGGGTTGGTGCCATGAAAGCTTGTAACCAGTAAGGTTAAACTGAGTTGGTGCTCAGTTAGGGGATCAGTGTCTCCTAAGGATAGGTGTCCTTAAATGTAACCAGTATGGTTTTGCCAGTGAGGTGATTTAACTGAGGCTGGATTAGAACAGTAGATTCTAGCACCTATTCTCACCGTGGTTTTTCCCTTTGGGTTTTCTAAGTATAAATCTGGTGTATTGTGCTTTTGTGTGTGTGTGCTCTCTACATTTGTTCTTTGATATGCATATGCTTTGTATCTTCATTAAAAAATTAAACTAGTTTTTAGCTGATCTATTGATTCACCCCCCCTCTCAGTAGATAGTTGAGATCAACAGGTATGTCCCGGCTTTGCCTCAGGGATGTCTGAGATGCCTCGGGTTCTTCAGCAAAAGACCCTGAACATATCCAAGTCATCCTAGACGTACCCGAGGCCATTTCGTACTTGTACCTAGACTCGGTTTGGACCGGACCCAAATTCAAGGAGGTGGTGTTGAATCGGCATCTTAGGACAAGAATAAAGAAAGCTTGGAAACAAGTCATATGGGGACTAAGTAAAGCATTGAAATCAAAATCCCATTGCTTGAAGGGTGCAAAAGCCTATAATAGTGGATTGGGATGTGCAATGTCAAGTGGATTTCCCTCTTGTCACAACACCTCCCCTACCTTATGCATGTTATGTTAAAAACATCCATAGAGCCTACATATAGGTATTTAATGGCCTGACATTGTAGGCAACAAGGCGTCGTACTGGCCATTAAGCACCTTGGCATAAACTTGAGAGAGCTTTATGTGGCATAAAACATTATAGAACATATGGTTAAATCTTACAAGAGGGAGAAACAACAATCAGTCAGCATTATATCACTTGTTTTGCATGGTTCTCTCACTCTATGATATAAAATAGCTAACACTTCCAATATCAACACGTAGCAGCCTATTCATACTTGCTATTTAGATATTTCTCCAATCATATCTAAATGGTATCAAGATCCTCTTCAGAACTTAATTGATTCTTCACTAATTTTGATTACTGATATGGTATCATTCATTTAAAAATATGGTCTTGCAATGATAGTTTTCCAATTAGATACATAATATCCTACTGATCAATATTAAATTTGAACAATTAGTAACAAATCATAGGATAAAATATTTGGAGGTGGTGCACATCAAGAATTACTTCTGTTCTATGTGGCGTGATTCTATTCAATGAAAGTTAGCTTCCAAAAAGCAAAGCGATAGCACAAGTTTTCTAGTTGCATGAACACTAGATGATAAATAGGAATGTGATGACATGAATTTCAAACATGTGACTTCATTTAAAATGTCTAATAATCAACACATGAAAATTGTTAGCAAACATGGTTGACATTTGAGCCACTACGCAAAGCCCCTTTTCATTCACGCAAGGGAAGGGTGGGGTGCGGGGGAAGTGAAGCTGGGGTGGCACACTTTATTCCAAGAAGCAGCATCTCTAATTGGGATTCCATATTAGTAGCAACAATGTACCTCCCAAGAAGATGGACATTAGAACAGATTTAAATCTCTAATTTTATAGAAAATTATAAAAAATAGTCATTGCTACAAGGATTTTTAGCACCATTAAAAGTGCCTTTGCATTTTACCTTCCAAAAGGAGAGGGTAATAAGACAGAAGATACAAGAACCACCAGGCCTTTTTCCTACAAAACCATGGAGTATTGCACCACCAAAAATATGTTTCACGTCCTCTTTCTTCTCACATTGAAGACAAACCCAATTTAAGAGCCTAGTTTTGGCATGCCTTTGCTTGCTAGCTAAACCATAAATAGAACTTGCCAGCCAAGCACTCCAAGCTCAAAATCACAAGGAGTGATCCAAAATTCAAGAATTATTAATTCTATTAAGCCATCTTTCTTAATCATCTTTGAAACCATCAAGATATGGCCTATCTTAATTACAATGATGTTAGGAGCCTTTCGTTCTAACTTTTCCAGTTTGTATTAGGTATTATTAATAAAAGCTCAAATACATATGCTTTGTAAATTGTCCAGTTTGCTATTTGTAATTATCCCACATGTATGGGAGGTAGTATTTGTCTTGAGTAGAATAGCTTAAATAGAAGGCTTGTGTGGGAGAAAATATCATTTATTGAATATTTTGTATTGAGTCGTGCTCAAAGGAGGTTGCCCCCTCAAAAAGACCCACAATACTTTGTAGTGAGATTCTATCATTTTCAATACAACATTTTTATTCTCTTTCCATTCAGTGCAAATTAGTTATATATTTGTTGTTATATTAATTTATTTGCAAGCAGGTTCGTAACATCTGGTATCAAAGCTCTTTCCAAGGCTTTTTTTCTACAAAAAGTACCAGTGGATTAGGCTTATCTACTTTTGTCCATTGTATACTCTCACCTCGCCCAATCGGGATCTTGGTGACTAGAAATTGGTACCAAGGTGGCAACACTAAGCTTCTTCCTGATTTTTTTCTTCTCTCTTCTTTCTTTAGGTTATAAATTGTGTTCTGGCAGTTTTAAAACTAATATAAAATTGTCGTTTTGGGCCAAGCGAATATCAGTTTTCCCTGATTCCATGTAGTGAGGGGTTATGCCCCAATATGCAAGCCATTAGACAACGTTGTAATGTACTTGTGCTTTTACGTACCTTTGGGTTTATAGGAAGACTCCCTAGTTGTTTTTGCAACCTAGCCATAGGAAGCCTTCAGTCCTTTCTTTTTGTGATGCACCGATAAGCGGTTAGCCTCAAGTAGTTACTTGCACCATACCTCAAAGATGTAATAGTAGGCTACAGAATGGTTATTCGTCATAGTTAGCACTATGAAATATTGAGCCGACACACTATTTTACAAACGAGATTAGTATATTTGCAAGCTCATTGACCAAACACACCCTGTAGAATCCGTCCCTATAACCCTGGAACTCCTACAGTCACAGATCTGATTCTAAATTCTTGAAAACCACAGCAACAACCACCAATCAGAAAACGAATGTCATATTTTGCAAATTGATAGAAACACAAATAACGCAACCATGAGAAGGGTCAGAACATTTCAAAATGGTTACCTTAACTCGTTGCAATAACCACAAGGGTCAAAATGTTTCAGAACAGTTACCTGAACTCATTGCAGTAGCCAACCATTAGAAAAACAAGAGCACAATTTTTTTATTTTTGCCCATAGGGTGAATAAAATCATTATGATTTCCTCAGCGAGATGATCATTTTAAAAGATATTTCAATATTTCGGAAAAAAAAAATAGCCCCAAAAAAAAAAAATCACCCTTGCAAAAAATTATACCATTGTGATTGTCGAGTCAAGACGATCGTTTTAACATATAAATTCAATTAGCATTTTCCGACACCCCGAACCCCTCTAGTCAATGGTTGTCACCCATGCGGGAAGCCAAGCCATGGGACAAAACATTGAGGAATTCCAAGTTGAATTATAATCTCAACTCGACTCCGAATTCACTGAGTTGAACGAGCACATACACAACATCAATGCACAAAATACCATGATCTCCAACAAACTTAATGGAAATCGGCATTCTGAAAGTGAATTTCTATCTCGAAACACGCCATGTGACACTAAATTGGACTTTCCAAAATTTGATGGTTCAAAAACAACCATCTGGATTTATATAATCAATCATAATGAATAATGATTGCCCTTGTCCTTTTATGAAACTCACTTTTCCAATTTCACCCAAACCCTAAAGTAATAGAATTACTTTTTCATTAAATATTCACCATATTCTCTTCATAATAATAATTACTTTTTGGCCATGTAATTAAATTGCTTTTGGCCCCACTTAATAATAATAATGAATAAGTGTCTTTTTTTAATGTTATTAAATGAAGTGATGTTGAGGACAACTTAAATCATTATTATTAAATTATTTCCCTTTCATTAATGCCCCTTAGCCTACAGAAAAATAAGAATAGGCTTTAGGTCCTCCATCATGCTTATTTGAAAAAAGGGGCATTATAGTCCGCCCTTCCCAAAATCGCTTTCCCTCAAGCAATCCCTGAACCGTCTTCTAAATACTAGGATCCCAAACCAATCTTTTGGTATGACGATATCGTGGACTCTGGTGAAAATTGTTCACAGTTTCTAGTAATCGCCAACTTGGAGGTGGCCGTAGTACATGTTTCCCACTAGTGAACGTCATCGTCATACTGAGGGTTAACATCAATAAGGTTCTTTTGATATATTACAATTGTTTTTCAATTTACCAATAAGGGTTTTGTTGTAATACCATTGTTATTCAATTTATTTAAACGTCAGAACTTTGTTTGCATATAACTCAAATTCAATAAAGATTTCAATTGGGGTTGCAATATAAGTATTGTATGTTGGTTGTAATATTTGTTTGATATACAGTTGAAAAGGAATCTCATTAAATTCCAGAATTCAGAAAATTACCTATAAAGAAACATTGCAATCAGCCGGCGAAAGAGTAATTAATACTTCGCAATGAATGCAAGCTCACCATTATCCCGTCAATCAACTCCTTTTTTGAATTGAGGCATCACTGTGTCACTTCGTGATCTTACACACATCAAGGCTTAATGGCAAGTGGCGTCATACTAACATTCAAATGTGTTTTTTGGTGCTAGAACATTCACTTTCACAAAATATTTAATCATAGTGTTCCACGTGCAATGATCCCGAACTAATCGCAATACTACTTAGTCCACATCGTGCTTTCTATCTCATGGACGTGATGGCTCATTAATCGAGCTAAGGTCCCCCTTTATTCTGTGTAACTAATCCATGATGGCCACTTGGCATGCTTTTGCATTTTAGTTGTCTTGGAGTCTTGCAATGTCACCTTCTTGAACAACATAAATCTTATCGTTTGTGAGGATGCAATACTTTATATAATGTGTTTTAAAGTCAGGTCACCTCCGAATTTATGTCTGAGAAGTGAACAACAATTAGACACGTGTCATGATCCTGCATTGGTGCATTATCGCACTATCACAATCACTCTTGTGCAACATCGCCATGGGCCATTGCGAGGATGCAATGATTTATGAAGTCTGATTTTAAAGTTTTATATCAATCATCGCATTTGATCCTTGTCCTTTATGTGTTCATGTGTCATTCCCTCACAAAATGCATTTCCTACACTTCTATTCCACTAAGAGTATGTGGTACCTTCTCGTAGTCTCGCATTATTGCAGTGTCTCCAAGATAAAATAAAATGTTTTAGTGATTTCAAGGATGCGATACTTTATGACATCCACTTTATAAGTGGCTGCGTCCAAACCTGCACACATATACCACATGAAGGCATCTTCCCATAAAAGGAGTGCATATAAAATAACACTTAGATCATGGTTTTAGATTGCAAACAAAGTGACCATTATCTAATGAAAATCCTCAACAACAAATAATCCAAAGATTTAAAAGGGTATGTATAAAATTTTAAACATTAGGGCCTTGCAATGTTATAATGTAATTGAGATAAAAGGGGATTTTGCAAGAAAAAATCAGTATCCCCATTAAAATATAGGGGGCCTCACATTCCTTAGGGAATAAGGGTGTGTTGGCAACAACAAAATCCTTGGCCAATGTGATTGCATTTGATTTTGTCTTTGTCGCCATCCCCTGCTTTGCCAGTTAAGAATTTTTCAACAACCTGACAACTGAAGTGGGCCAAAACATGTGAAGGAGTTTGTTTCCATTCTTAAAGAGAAATCACTGTGAAAGATGGCAGCAGGAGATAAAAACAAGGCCACCAGACAGAGGTTATGCTCAAGGGACATGGTTATTCTTCTCTTACTTGACGTTGCAGAGCCCACAAGTTGCTGACTCTCGCAACCACCCAATTATCTCAAAGACTCGCAGTTTTCATAAACCTTAAAATCTTGCAACTGTCAGGTATAAATTTTCCTGTTTAGAATATAGGTTAGGCTTTAAAAATTGAATTAAATTATATGTTTTCCCAAGTCCATGGCCAGTCAGCCTAAGTTGACTGCTTCCTGCATTATTTTTCTGTTTTTATTCTGTATCTGAAAAATACGGTAAGAATATGCAATATAACTGTTTTCTCACGTTTCTATAACTATGCAATTGATCTCCCTGGAGTTCTTAAGTGCAATATTATACTGTTTCCAAGGTCCTGACCATGCCAACAGCACCAAATATTCCATCTCAAAAGGGTAGAGATAACATGCATGGCCTTCAAAAATCTATTCAAAACTAGCATATCCTATTAAAAGACAGCAGATCTTAAACACCACCTTCTACCACATATTTTATGGAGATATTGATACAGAAAAGAATCCAAAGATAGCTAACAATAGTTCCAATTGAAAACAGTATCTACTTAGGATCAATCCAATTTGGGACTTCTTCTGGGCCAATTGACCAAAATTCTGTCTTCTTGTTTACTCATAGATCCAAAGCAGGAGAAAAAGCCACGAAGCAGTCAATAGTGCCAACAAAAAAATTAAGTATCAATTCCGATGACAAAATAGAATCACTAGAAAAATGAACAGCATATCTTTACCATTCAGTAGGCTAAACCCTCGAAGGGATATACAAGGGTCTCCGTGAAAAACATGTAAGGGAGACCAAGGGGCAACAGTTACAGGACCAGTCTTCCCACCCTGATACCACAGCATAGAAAATTGCCAATCATAGATAATGTTAGAATACAAAAGCATCTCTAAACAAATACCTAGGTGATTGAAACTCATCAACTCGCCAATATACTAAACTACCTCAGTAGAAAAAGAGATATCCCTGGCAAAAGCCTTCCAAAAGAGTCCTCTCTCATAAGGTTGGTCCCATTTAAGTTCTTTGTCACCCCATAGTCTGGAAATAAGCTAATAACTCATAGATGGCTTCCATCCCTAATTCACATCTCCACAAGGACAAGATGTTTCTCCTTTGTGCCTCTAGTCCCTTACTGACACATGCATATAAAAATTAACAACAAACGAGTAAGTACATGCAAAATCCAGATGCAGAGTATGTGGAAGCCCTAGTATTTTTCCGCAAAACATCAATGCCTGCCCATGGGTAGTGAGCCAACTAGCAAGCTCTATGCAATTGGCCCAAATATGAATCATGCAGCCGCTATAATGACAGGAAGCAAATCTGTACTGAAAGCAACGCCAGGGCTACCACCACCTAGAGGGCATTTCCTTATTACCATCTTGCCACACTTTGTAAAATCTCCTCACTGACTGGAGTACAGGGGGTGTATAAGAGGTAAATGTATTAATGAAAAGAATGAGAGTAATAAGTATCAATTCCGATGACAAAATAGAATCACTAGAAAAATGAACAGCATATCTTTACCATTCAGTAGGCTAAACCCTCGAAGGGATATACAAGGGTCTCCGTGAAAAACATGTAAGGGAGACCAAGGGGCAACAGTTACAGGACCAGTCTTCCCACCCTGATACCACAGCATAGAAAATTGCCAATCATAGATAATGTTAGAATACAAAAGCATCTCTAAACAAATACCTAGGTGATTGAAACTCATCAACTCGCCAATATACTAAACTACCTCAGTAGAAAAAGAGATATCCCTGGCAAAAGCCTTCCAAAAGAGTCCTCTCTCATAAGGTTGGTCCCATTTAAGTTCTTTGTCACCCCATAGTCTGGAAATAAGCTAATAACTCATAGATGGCTTCCATCCCTAATTCACATCTCCACAAGGACAAGATGTTTCTCCTTTGTGCCTCTAGTCCCTTACTGACACATGCATATAAAAATTAACAACAAACGAGTAAGTACATGCAAAATCCAGATGCAGAGTATGTGGAAGCCCTAGTATTTTTCCGCAAAACATCAATGCCTGCCCATGGGTAGTGAGCCAACTAGCAAGCTCTATGCAATTGGCCCAAATATGAATCATGCAGCCGCTATAATGACAGGAAGCAAATCTGTACTGAAAGCAACGCCAGGGCTACCACCACCTAGAGGGCATTTCCTTATTACCATCTTGCCACACTTTGTAAAATCTCCTCACTGACTGGAGTACAGGGGGTGTATAAGAGGTAAATGTATTAATGAAAAGAATGAGAGTAATAAGTATCAATTCCGATGACAAAATAGAATCACTAGAAAAATGAACAGCATATCTTTACCATTCAGTAGGCTAAACCCTCGAAGGGATATACAAGGGTCTCCGTGAAAAACATGTAAGGGAGACCAAGGGGCAACAGTTACAGGACCAGTCTTCCCACCCTGATACCACAGCATAGAAAATTGCCAATCATAGATAATGTTAGAATACAAAAGCATCTCTAAACAAATACCTAGGTGATTGAAACTCATCAACTCGCCAATATACTAAACTACCTCAGTAGAAAAAGAGATATCCCTGGCAAAAGCCTTCCAAAAGAGTCCTCTCTCATAAGGTTGGTCCCATTTAAGTTCTTTGTCACCCCATAGTCTGGAAATAAGCTAATAACTCATAGATGGCTTCCATCCCTAATTCACATCTCCACAAGGACAAGATGTTTCTCCTTTGTGCCTCTAGTCCCTTACTGACACATGCATATAAAAATTAACAACAAACGAGTAAGTACATGCAAAATCCAGATGCAGAGTATGTGGAAGCCCTAGTATTTTTCCGCAAAACATCAATGCCTGCCCATGGGTAGTGAGCCAACTAGCAAGCTCTATGCAATTGGCCCAAATATGAATCATGCAGCCGCTATAATGACAGGAAGCAAATCTGTACTGAAAGCAACGCCAGGGCTACCACCACCTAGAGGGCATTTCCTTATTACCATCTTGCCACACTTTGTAAAATCTCCTCACTGACTGGAGTACAGGGGGTGTATAAGAGGTAAATGTATTAATGAAAAGAATGAGAGTAATAAGGTACAAGGGTGTGTATGTTGGGAGGTGTTCCTATATGGCAACCACTGATAACCCATGATTATTAATTAATTTGATTACACACCCTATTTCATGTATCCCAGGAAGCTTCTAGCCTAATGTGGTCTAGACTGGACAGTTCTGTGGCTCATGATCAAACATGATTCAATAAATCACTACAATAATTACATATACATATGGTCGAAAAGGAAAATTATTCATTTTATAAAAATTAACATGCATAAGTGAGGAGAAATAAGGATGCAGATTACAAAATTTAGCATTTTAGATAGGCTAATTACATCAGAAAGATAACGAATTTGAGACCCGGACACTAATATAGACGAGGTACAAATGCAAATCAGCTTCCGGGAAAGGATCAATTTGGAATTTAATGTGATAAAGATGATATTTGGTCAGTAGAAATCTGATTTGCAGCTCAATGTAAGAAGCAAACAGTTTGTCTGCAACTATATGTTGCTCACCAATCCTTAGTGTCTTAATGTTTGGCAGCAGCAGACTCTCCAATATCATGATTCAAATGAGCCTTATGAGTATTCTTATAGTGCTCTCATTGTTCGTTGAGACCCTCATATTATTTGGGTTTCTATAGGGAGAGTGGTTCACTTCCATTCCCTTGTCTTTTGGACAGTAACTTCAACCACAAAAACTCCTCTAAGGGGCCTCCTGTTTTGTCTTTATTTTAGATTTATAATTTGTCTTTTTCATGTACTACTTTCTCCTTTTTAACAGCTTTTTGACTTTGCCATCAATTAATTCCGTATCTTATTTCTTCAATTAACATTTTTATTAATGAGCTCAAAGATGTTATATATCATATGAGAATCCAGCAAAGTTGAGTTACTTTGAGGATTGGACATACTAATACTAAATTTTGAGGCTGTAACATCTCTTTGCCTTCATAAAGCTCATTTTCGTCAACAAGGAGGCTCGCTTCTTTCACAAGTGTTGCATATTCCCAAGTAGCCTCTTTTGAAGGTTTGTTGGACAACTAATCTCACTATTTCAGTGTTCCAACTCTCTTTTCCATCATTTGACTACTTCATGTAATTCCTGTCCAAATTTCTGGACATCCACATGAGCAAGCAGAACTTACCAAAACAATCAAGCCTTTCTAAGAAAGATATCATAAAACACCATACACATTTTTACTTTTGCCAGCAACTTTAGCCTACAGACTGCTTCATTTATTTTTTCTACTATGTGGAATGGTCCATAATCCATGGATAAAAGCTTTTTACATATGCTTACATAAAGAACACTATTTACCTTATCACACAAATACCACTGATCACCTACGTCAAAAGTTCACAGGGTCGTTGTTGGTCCTAATACAACTTTGCTCTAGCTTGAACTAAAGAACACTAATTGCCCTATCACACAAATAACCCTGATCACCTACGTCAAAAGTTCACAGGGTCGTCGTTGGTCCTAATATAACTTTGCTCTAGCTTGAACCTACTGCAAATTCTTTTATATTGGTTTAACTCTTGTAGCATTTGTTGATCCATCTCAAAATAAACCTGTATCTTGCATTTAATATTTTGCAAGTCCTATTCTACCGGCATTAAAGGATTATAAATTTATAACCATGCATTGCTCTAATAGAAGTACTACTTGCATCAGCATGTTCACTAATATTGTAAACAATCTCAATAAAAGGTCTGTTCCCACAAAGTCTGTTTTTCTGCCCCACATACCCTAAGCACACCCTCTATGATCTAGTTGATTCTCTATATCTACCCATCTGTTTTAGGGTAGTCCACGCTTCTAAAATTCAACTCACTGCCTATATGCTTGAATAAGTCATTCTACAAACGACTCGTTTATTTAGCATCTCTATTAGTAATCATAGATGTTACGAGGGTACTTGGAGGAGTACAAGGATTCCCGTAAGGATTATTCAACCAGGCCCTCAGCATAGGTCATTCTCCTATGGACACCATCTGACTCTATATTGGCCCTTTCACAGTGATCAAAAACAATGCCGGCCCTTTTGCTCCTGACTATGACGCAGAGTAGAGCCTTGTTGCTCAGATCTATCAGCAGTTCTCTTAGTAGTATGTGACCTTCCTTTCACAAGAATACTTTGTATCGCATGGCTTTTTGTATACTGTTTAACCCTTTTGGATTTACCCCCCCAGCCGCTCCCCTCCCCACCCCCCTTTATTAGGTTCTATTTCTTCCTAAATTTAGTTCTACTTTTAGTTTTTATTTTATTTTTGGGTGTTGGAGACCTTCTAGAAATCCCTGATTAGCAATTATCACTTGCAGTATTCTGAGCCCCATTGACCTACTTTGGTCATTCATGTATATTAATATAATTTCTTTCTTTCTTTTTGTCACAATAATGCTCTTTAGAGGGTCGAATTTGGGAGAAACTTCAGCTTCGCTATAGTCTTTACATTAAATCACCTTAGATGGAAAAAATCTGAGCAGTTTGCCGATTTTCTACGACAAAAATCTGATCATGTTGTCTCACTGTTCTGGGAAAACATGTAACAAGCACCATGGAAATGCTTTGCCACTTATTCCCTTGAACTGGAAGAGGCAGAAGCGCAACTGACACTAGAATGTATTAAGTTTTATATACCTATCAGGTTGATGGGACATTAAATGGCCCATTATGAATTTCCAGTTTCTCTTCACTTTGAAATGGGCTTTCATCAATGTGATGTTTTGGCAGTTGGACAGAGACAAGACCGCATAACTAATTTCCATTC
Source organism: Torreya grandis (assembly GCA_037957365.1). Classification (NCBI taxonomy): domain Eukaryota; kingdom Viridiplantae; phylum Streptophyta; class Pinopsida; order Cupressales; family Taxaceae; genus Torreya; species Torreya grandis. The sequence continues at coordinate 5,018,473 of JARHVA010000278.1, forward strand.
AACCATTGGTCTAGTTATCAGATCAAGAATTATTCATCAAATAAACTGAAAATGCAACTATGCAAGAGCACCATTCTGGATAGTGCATTGTATTTTTTTTTTATCAGTGTAAAAATGATGAACGAACTGCTCTTATAAATTATCAAACCATTGATTGTATGTTTTCTTTCTACAATTTGTAGGTGGAGAATCTTTGTCCTTTTGGTTAAATGATTTTTTTATAAAGCAGAAATGGATAAGTAATTTCATCATATGTTTATTCACAAACTAATTGAGTGTAAATTAATAAACATAAACCATTAATCCTTGTGGGCAATTAACTAGACAAGTCCTACTTTGTACGTTGAAAATCTTGACCTTTGCATTTCCAAGGCAAGAAAAGACAGAATAAAGGGGAATTTTCCGCATGTAGCCAAGGAATCTCTCGTCTTTGTGAAAATATCCTAGTGAAGCACCCAAAAGGTTGCTAGTGTAGGCAGGAGATTAGGCATCCTATTATGATACTATAAATTTATAGATAAGGCATTATGGCATCATGTTTCATATGAACAATTAATAACTACGTGGTGTGTGGGCTTATTTTAATTTTGAGTTATTAGCAGAGTTGTATATGGGCAATTGGCGGCAATCGACAAACCTTGAGCATATTATATTTCTTCTTGAGAAAGCTCTCTCTAATTCTCCACACATTGCATTGCCCAATGTGCTCTAGAGATAGGATATATCGTAAAAAAAAATTCATAATGAAGATAATACCACTTACAACTATCTTGTGTGTCATCTATGCTCATGTCTGTTGAGCTGAATGTCTAATGATGTTCTTCTGTATAGAGTTTGAATGGCTTAATGTTTAGATTACCTTACTTTAGTGAACTGCTATACTCCATGTTTGGCATCATCACCACCTGAAAAATTGTGTTCAATTTTGACAATAATGTATTGCTATAAAATAACAGAACTTTGCAGTTTGTTGATATACTCATCCTATGTTAAAACCCTGGATCATGTTCTCATAGAATGATGAAAGAGGACAAATAGAGATCCATTAGGAAATCTTCACGTCTATAAATTAGTGCTCTTATAGGCAGCTTGTAAGGTACTTTTGGATTTTGGAAAATTGGATGGCATCCTTGCAGGAGGACATGCATTGGTGCCCTTGTCATGGAATCTTTTCAAGTATCTAAAATAATAAAAGATCTTTAGAGTCAAAGAAACTCACAAAGCACTAAGAACCTTGCACTCTAATAACTGTCAGTTCATGGTAGAATCTAGTGTGGTGGAAATCCTTTTTAGAGGTTCTGATGATTACACCTGTTTCAACGAGAAATCTAGTTCCATTCACATGTAAGCCTCTTGATTGGATGCCTAAGGCCAATCATAGATGTTGGTTTATGCCTCGGTCTCTTTTGATTAGTACCCCAACCCATGTGTATATAAGGTCATGGTAATGAGTTGGAAGTCGAATAATGTTCTTGCAGAAAATCACATTCTATTCTTATGATTGTGTCTATTGATATTCTCATGCATATAGCTTAAGGCTATGACATATTTTGTCAAATTTCTTAATAATTTCAAAATTTTAATACTCTTAACGGTAGCACAAATAAGGAAGAAAAAACCATTGATTTCTTCTGTATATGGTTCACAGTTATTGACCATCTTTGATAGAGGAAAATCCTTATTGTTCAACTTCATAAACTTGTCAATAGTTAAAAATGAATATAATTTACTCCCATGATAATCTTAGGAGAAAATTGTTTAATTTATTGAAAATGTAAAACTTCTGATCTCAAAAAATTTGGCACCACAGTTTGAGCATAAAATTAAGTTATATTGATCAAGACTTGTTGCTTACAATTATTTTAAAGTATGTTGCCTTTCTTGCTCATTCCCCTCTGTTGGTTGATCAGTAAATAGAAGCAATTTCAAACACTCGTGCTCATCCATCTTTGCCAGTGTGGAAGGTGATCAGCCATCACCTTGAGAAGTTCAAAATAGAATAAATTAATGTGTGTTGCAAGATGGGATTATAATGTTTAACAGAATCTTAGCTCCAGCAAAAGATGGAATGGAAGTGTCAGGCAGAAAACAGGTTTAAGCAAAAGATGTTTTTTAACATGGTAAGGGATTCTTCCTTGTACCTTGATATTGAATCAAAATTAAACTACAACAAAACAGACAATAAAAGGACAAGAGTAATAAATCAATGTGCTTGCACCTATCACCGTCTCCCCCATTCCCCTCTCCCACCCATTCGCTCAAACCTTCATTTTACAAACCAGAAAGATTTCTTCCATATCAAACAAGGCCTGATTAGTCCTAAAGCTGCCCCTTTGAGAAGGCCATGGCCTCCTCCCAAACCTAAACTTCAAATCAGTTGTGTCAAAGGATCAAGAGCAGATCTGCAAAGAGGATCTAAAGAACCAGTTTGCAACTACATGCACAAAAATCCATCACAAGGCCAAACTTTCCAATAAAAAAGTATCAAGGTTGTTATCTCGGACTGGAAACACCACCTAAAGTCTCCTTCTCTGTTGAAGAGATGGAACATCGATTGTGGTCATTAAAAGAGAAAACTTTAATTTGCAGGTTTATGGGTGCCTCAGTTGACACTTCAGATTGCCTGACTATAAATAAACAATGATGCACCCACAATCTAAGTGTCACAATGGTAAGCCTTAGTGAATTTAAGCAAAGACAACCTTTGGATCAGGCCAGCTCCCCTGTCGTAATGCTACCTATTACTTGGAGGGGAAAAGAGTACAGGAATATATAAAATGCATAAACAAAAAGGGACGATGCACCAAGATAGTGTCATCTTCAACATTTCTCAAAAAGGAATAGACCACACAACCATTATCATTCTTAATTCAATATCTATAAACACAATTTATAAAATGCAAGAGGTAATAGATTAAACACTATAAATATACATTGACAGATTAAATAATCCGCATAAAACTTCAGATGAAGAGTAGGAATCAATCACAACACATGAATTGCGTGTTGTGTACCTAAACACAACATATATTTATGTGTGTGTGCAGTTAATTAGCATTATTTCTATTATCTTATATTTTGGGTGCTTAGAGTTAGTGAAGGGTTAGGACATGAGTTAGCCACGGGTTAATTAGGGTTTCTAGCGGTTTAATACAAAAGGGTGAAAAACTCTAAAGATTGTATATTTTTACAATATTAGCTTAATGCTAGAGATAACTGCCATTGTGTGATCTCTTTTGTTATAGTCAGATTTGTAGGTGCAGCCTTAGGGAAGCAAGTGCTCCCATATTTTCCATTTATCAACGTTTTATTCTATATTTTGCAATTACATTTTCTGTTGTTATTTTGGAATGTAGCAAGTGGAATTAGAGATTTCGTCAATTTTTTTCTTTGCAGCCACTGCCAAAATGCCGAGAGGAGTTTACCCAAGAAAAAACTCGAATTCATGACCAAAGAGGAGATGCAATGGGTATTTGATGAGTTCTTTAAGGAGGTTTGAAAGGAGATGCGTTCATTGAGAAAACAGCTGGATCGGCCATTTGATGAAAAGGATGGTGAAACCATTTGGGGAAAACTTGACCTAGATCCACCAGATGAGGAAGAGGAAGAGTAAAGAGATGAAGAGAAAGAGAAAGGAAGATCACATCTTCCTTCATTTAATCTACAAATGAAGATCCCACGATATGATTTATGTGGTAAGATGGAAGCCCATATATGGTTGAGCAAGCTTAAATTGGCTTTAGGGTACAAAAATCAAGACTCAAGAGGACAAGTTGACCGTGTATCTATAGCATTTGGATGGGGTTGTTCACACTAGGGGAGAGATATGGGTTTCAATAAATCTAGAGGACCTTTTGGACTTTGCCGAAGCTATGAATAAGAGAATCGACTGTAACTGGGATAAACTATATGATACCCAATTGATGCACCTGTTTCAAAAAGATATGTCTTTGAAGGCTTATACAAAAAAAAAATCAAGATTTGGAGTCCAAGGCCAAGCTCTCTTTGAAGCTAGTGCAAAAGATCTATATTTCCAACCAACAGATCGAGATTTGAATAGAGGTAAGAATGTTTGAACTAGACTCTTTTAAAAGAGCCATTATTATAGCTAGAAGACCAGAAAAACATATTGATGCCTTAAAGAATAAAATGATAGGAACTACTACCCATAGACCTTTTACTTGGGAAAAGAAAGCCAAAGACCCCAATCGTGAATTTGCCTCTACGTCCACTGTTATAAACCCATGTCATAGGTATTTTGAACCATGGAGTAGAGGTCATGTCTCTAATCCAAAAAAGCTTTTTATGGAAAAGGATGTGTGTTCTTCTAAGCTAGGATCGGAGTTCGATAATGACGAAGCCGTCAAGAACCCTACTTTAGGGTGTGAACCCAAAGATCTATCTGTGACTATAGTAGAAATAGGGGAACCATCTGTGTCACTTTCTACAATGGTAGGGTTAGTGTCATGTCCTCCTTTTGTTAGGGACATCCTCAAGGACCCTTAGTCTTAACCCATTTCCCGAGGGTTGAGGGTAAAGAAAGAAAAGAAAGGGAAATAAGTGGTTTCGAATGAATATATGTAAAAGGTACTTTATTTTAAAAAGCCACTTAAGTTGGGGCCCTTTAAGGGTCATGAGCGCCACTTGACTTAACAAAGAGTTTTAAAAGCAATCTTCCTTATGATTTGAATTTATGTTTCCCTCCCTTTTGGGCGTGCTTCTTTAGGGAAGTTGTATAAAAGCAAAGGAAGGTTTCATTTGAAGGCATGCTAATTTGAATATTGAATCTTATGCTCAAGTATGTCAAGCTTGAACAAGTGATTTGAAGACGAAAACCTTCAAGCGCACAAAGGAGTTTGGGAACAAAATCCTCCATTCTTCCACATAGGGCAGCTCTATTCAAGGGTTGTATTTGTACTTAGACTTGTGGATTGCAGATTTGCACCCTCTCCTAGGGTGGCAACTTGCTTTGGCAAGTGTGGTTGTGTGGCTTGCTATTGAAAGCCATTTACAAGTTTTGGGGGAGCTTTAGAGGGTGGCGACTTGGCCACTTGTGTTGAAGAACCCGTTAAGGGTTGCACTACAAGGAAATAACCCTCTCCTAGGGTTTGTGGATTCATTGCTATTTTATTCCAGGTTGGCGAATTGGTTATTGGATGATTTGCATATGTTTTGAAGTGATTTTATGCCCTAAATAATATTTTGGTTTTATTATAATATTTTTGCACTTTGGTGACTTGGCTTGGAAGGGTTTTTGAAGAGAAATTGGAGTGAACTAGGGTTTTGATAATTTTGGGACATCTTTTGGTGGATTTCCCGTGGTGGGAAAATTTTATTTCTTGTTTTATTTGATAGCTGCCATTTTTATGGTCATTTTGAGCTATCATGGGCATAGGAACTCCCATTATTTCGGGAGATATAAATTTATGAAGTTTCAGCTGTATTTTGCATTAATAAATTCCAGAATTCTGAGATTTGGCTTTTTGAGTGACTATTTTGACTTCTAAAATTAGTGGCTGCAATATAAAACTCATTTCATAATTTTTGGAGGGTTAGAAGTATCAAATCTAATTTTTGCCCTAGTCACCTAGGGTTTCGTAGAGAAATTTCTGAATATTGCTTTCATTTTCAGAATTGTGTTGTTCGCTGAATTTGCATTTTCAGATTCTTCATATGAAGGGGTTTCAGATTTGATAGGGTTTTGTTGGCAAACCCTTATTTTCAGATTTGTCCCAAGTTGGGGACATTACAGGTAGACTGTCTGGACACATTCAAGTTATTTGCCCATGTCAAGAAAGCCTAAGTTTTGGTCATGGTTGACCCCGGAAGTACATTTAAATTCCAGATAATAAACAAGTCCAAAGTTTAGGCCTCCATTTGGATACTTTTGAAAGTTTCCTTATTTTGGTTCTAGGACACCAAAATATCGGATGCGTAGAATTAGTCCATAATGCGGATCTGTCACTAGCAAAGTATGTCCTTAAAGATAAATTCTATATGGTCGATATAAGGGGTGTGGATGTTGTTTTAGGGGTTCAATGGTTATACTCACTTGGAACATACTCCACCAATCATCAAGAGCGGTTCTTGACATTCAAGCAAGGGGACCATGAGTATAATATCGAGTCCTTGCCCCCGAGGGAAATCAAAACTATTGGTTCCAGTCAAATAAAAATAAATAAAGGGGCATTTTGGCTTTATGGCTCACCTTTATAGAATGAATGTGGAATCGTCTATCTCACATGAACAGGGACTAGGGATTCCAAATTTGCTATGCAAATATAAGGTAGTTTTCCATGATCTACCAGAGAGCCTACTGCCAGATAGAGAATTGGAGCACATTAATGAGCTTGACCATACAAAGGGGCCAACAGTGTTACACCCTTATAGATATAGGTAGTTTCAAAAGTAAGAGATAAATAAATTGGACACTAAACTCTTGGAGGTTGGCATCATTGTCCCTAGTAAGAGCCCATATGTTGCTCCAGTGATACTAGCTAGGAAGAGGATGGGTCATATAGACTTTGTATCGATTACAAGGCCATGAACAAAATCATAGTAAAAAAAACATAATACCAAGGATTGATGATCTTCTTGATGAGTTGCACGAGGCAAAGTATTTCTCGAAAATAGATCTCAGATCTAGATACTATCAGATACCAATTTGGATTCAAGACCAGGATAAGATGGCCTTCAAAATGCATCAAGGCCATTACCAATTTAGGGTCATGCCTTTTGGTCTCAGCAATGCTCCAGCTACCTTTCAAGCATTGATGAACAAGATATTCAGCAAATTCTTGTGTAAGAGTGCTCTTGTATTTTTTGATGGCATTCTGGTTTATAGTAATTCATTGGCATCCCATCTTGAGCATTTGGATGTTGTGTTGGATGTATTGTCCAACGAGAAATTGTATGCCAAGGCATCTAAGAGTGAATTCGCAAAGGCATCCTTGGAATACCTTAGTCATAGAATTTTTATTGAGGGGTTTGCACTGACCCTACAAAGATCAAGGCCATACGTGATTGGCCTATTCCCAAGACTTTTAAGAAACTTTGTGGTTTCCTAGGATTGGCAGGATTTTACAAAAGATTAGTGAGGAACTTCTCAACAATAGTATTTTGACCTCTATCTAATTTATTTTATTTTATTTTTAAATCAGAATGATGCCAAGAAGAAAAGAACAATGTAATGCATAAATGAAGTAAACCCTAATAATAACACTGGAGCTATATTTTATTGATAAAAATCTATTGGAACACAAAGAGAAATAATAATAATGTGCAACTAAATAAAAATCAAGAGCGTGGCAAAAAATCTTTCCCAAATCAAAATTGATGTTGTATATTGTTGTTCCAATCGCCCCACAAATCAGATTGCCAATAAAAAAAGAATGCTTTCAATCGAACGCAATCTCTGGATGAGATTGCCTGCAAGAAACCACAAGTGTTTAATTATTTGACCTCTGGATCCAAGGTTTTCATCCCTAAATCTATATATGAGCTTTACCTACTATAGCTGCCCACTCTAGGTCTGAAACCATGTGAAATGAATATGTATTCCTCCTCTCAAGGTTGGCAAGTCTCAATTTATTCATAGACATGCTCCCACCCCTAGGCGCCTAACCTTAGTGTCAAATAATAAAGATTATTTTTAGTTGATATGACACTAATATGGCTTAATAATCAAGTACCACATAACATGGCACTAGTGTAATAACATTAAAATGCCCAAGTAGTCAATAAGCCCTGACCTCTCATCAATAACCATAGCTTGAGAACTACTCGCCATAAAGACCTGAGATAAAGCATCATGAACAGCTAACTCACACCCGTTTCCAACGATAGGTTGCATGACATGGTCCTATTCTTGTAGCCCTCTAAACGCCCTAGGAACTAGGAACAAGTTTTCCCCAAGGCACTTATAATAGACACATTTAAAAACCTTCAAAGGCATGAACAATGTCAATGGTAAAAAGGCCCTTAGGGTAAATCCCCCATGAGGGGACTAATGGTGAGGGTCTTGCCTCCAACCGACCTAAAATTTAAGAAATGCCCGTAAAATATTGGAAATGGTCCAAAATTCATAAAAATACCAAGGACAAATGAATGGAACCAATTCTTACCAGTACATGCTTATATAGCAATCACCCCTTTGCCATCGAGAAATATAGAAATGGGCTCGTGGGTCCCACACGTGTTGACTCTAACAAAGGGGATATTACAAATAACATGTCCCCTAACTGACCTTGCTAGGAAGGATTCACTCAAATGGTCCACAGAGGCACAAAAATCTTTCGAGGATCTCAGAAGAGCTCTAGTGTGTACTCCAGTTTTAGCAACCCCTAATTTCTCAAAGTCTTTTGTCATTAAATGTGATGCCTCTGGATCTGAACTGGGTGCAGTTTTGTCTCGAAATGACCACCCGATTACATATGAAAAACAGAAATTTAATGAACGTGAATGAAAGATGTCCATGTATAGTAACAAGATGCTTGCCATCCTACATGTAGTCACTGGATGGCGTTAATTTCTATTAAGGAACAAGTTCTTTGTTAAAACCAACCACTTATTGACTCAAGGGACATTAACAAAGGAGCAACACAAAGGGATTGATTGCCTTCAAGCTTGCGATTTTGAGATCCTTTACAAAAAATGAAAGAAGAATGTGGTGGCGGATGCATTATACCACCTGGAAGAACTGCCAGTATTTCCGGCCTTGTCCATCAGCGAACCTGCTTGAATACATGACCTTCTACAAGCTTACTTAACTCACCCTGCCTCAACTAAACTCATGCAAGAAATTGAAGATGGGGGAAAGGAGAGTGCTTGGTCAATTCATAATGGCATTAGTTTTTTTCAAGGATGCATTTACTTGAGGGGCGACTCTCCCTTTCTTCATAAGGCACTAGAGCATGGTCATGCATCTCCATTTGCAAGCTGTGTCAGGTTCGAAAAAATATATAGAACCATCAATGGTAACTTTTTCTAAAAGGGAATGAAGGCAGAAATTCTACAATTTGTTGTTGAGTGTGGCATTTGCCAACGGAATAAGGGGGAGGGTGTTCCTTCACCAGGACTTCTACAACCAAATTTGGTTCCACAACAAAAGTAGGAAATTGTGTCAATGGACTTTATCTCAAGTCTCCCAACTCTGAGGGTAAAGATGAAATTTTTGTGGTGGTAGATTGACAAATTATGCCCATTTCATTCCCACAAGAAAGGCAAGGAGCAATGGTCCTAAGGTTGGAAAATTGAATTTCCAACATGTGTTTAAGCTACATGGAATCCCAAAACAAATTATCTGCGATCGAGATCGGGTTTTTCAAAGTCATTTTTGGCAGACATTTTGGAATGCAGGGGTTACATTTAATATGAGCAATCATACCATCCCCAAACAGATGGGCAAACAAAGGTGGTGAACAAGTGCTTGGAAGGGTTTCTGAGAATGTATTGGTATAATGGCTACATTTGACAACGTATTGGTACAACACCACATACCACACAGCTACGAAAATGTCACCTATCAAGGCTTTGTATGGACATGAGGCGCCATCACCTGTAATGTCCCTCTTTTTGGCATAACTTGTTTAGGGACCCTTAGCTTGGTTTGTCCCCACAAGGCTAAGGGAAAGAAAGAGAAGGGAACGTTGGGGGGATTATTCTAAGAGCAAAAAGGTGAAAAGTACTTAAGTATTCTAATTTTCAATTGAGTTATGCAAAAAGTATTTTTGATCTAATTTTCACAAGTAGGGAACCTTTGAGAGTCATGAGAGCCTAAACTCTCAAAAAGGAGTTTTAAAAAGGTAAAGTTGCTTATGATTCAAAAGACACATCCCTCCAACTTGGGCGCCACCCTTAGGGGATGATTATAAAAAGCAATTGAGGATTCATTTGCAAGGTTATGCTTATATCGATATTGAATCATTGATCAAGTATGTCAAGCTTGTTCATCACATCTTAAGGACGAAAACCTTCAAGTGTGTTAAAGGTTTGGGGACGAAACCCTCCAATCATATTTCCAAGGCAGCTGTATTCAAGGGTTGTAGTTGAGCTTCAAATTTGCATGATGTAATGTCCACTTCTAGCTAGATAGCCGTTATCAGTGGGATTAGCCTATTACTTTGACCCTCGTAGGCTAATGAGATTGGATAGAGAGTCTTTTGAGGCAGATACCTAGTCATTTGATGGCATTATTCTTCTCCAGAGCCTTGTTTGGTTCGGGCTTGGCCTTTGCAAGGGTTTCAGGACTCAGTTTCACATACTTACTATTTATAGTAAGTCTTTCAGCTAGTGTTTCTATTTAAAGTAGGGGACTTAAACGTGATGTTTTGGCAGTGTCGATTCCGGAGTTTAGCAGGTTTGAAGAAATAAGAAGTATTTCACAAGTTATAATGTTTAATTATTATTAAAGGTGACTTCAATAATAATTAATATCATAAGTTTATAAAATAGCGTTATATTTGTACTTTATGTTTAATGGGTCATGGAGACATTAAAAGGGGGACCATTTTATAATTAATGACTTGGGTGCCAACTTCAAGACATTATTTTAATATTACCAAAGTGCAATTAAATATTATTTTAAAAGATTCAAAAAGGCATTTTGGAGGAATCAACCTTTTGGGAAAAATATATAAGGGAGCAAAGAAGAAGTTCGATGAATCCATTTGAGCATTTGAAAACTTGTCTTTTATGATATCTTGGCATTGAAGGAAAGAAACAAAGGGTTTCTGCATTTCCATAGCTTTCAGGTATTGGAAAACGTTCATTCTTCAGTGTTCATGCTTTCTGAGGTTGTGCAACACTAGCTGAAGTTAGCCTATGAGAATTGGTTTCATTCAAAGACCAATATTGTGCAAATTAGAGAAGTTTCATTAAGGTCTTTTAGCAGATTTTGTTGTGAAGATAAAATACCATAAGAGTTGTATTGATTCATTGTTGGGCACACATCCCTAGGCCGTACATTCTAACATACAGCCAATCGTACCATCCTCTCAGCATAGAGTGTCTTCTCTAGGACCTAGAGCAAGGGCGACACTCTTAGAGGGGGGTCGATTCTATGCAAGAAAGGGCTCCATAAATGTTGATAAAATTCAGAGGTTGCTTTCATCTAATCTGCAGTTCGTTCCAACCTTCTATTCTAGGTTCTCATTGCTATTTTTTCATTTTTATGCATTGTTAAGTCTAAGTACAAATCTGAAAATAAGTTGCAGACTTTATGACATTTGTGTAGACATGATTATAATGTAAAATCAGTCATATTCATGAGAATTGTAATCTGATTTGTAATCAGAAATTTTGCATCAACATATCAAAGGTGAATAAAGGTTGCATGACAATTGTTTGTCAAAATGTCTTATAGCTGTAGGTGTGCATTTTGCATAAGTAGTTCATGTATATGCATCTGAAAGAAACAAAAAAAACTTGCATTTCATATTCTTTGCATTGTTAGATAACTTGGCATTCATTTTCAAGCATTTATACCTTATTGGCAACCACCAAAACTTAAACAAAAGCAAACATAAATTCATTACCAGCAAATATAAGGTGGCAAGACAAGTGTTTATGAAAATTCCTAAGGCAAAAAATCAGAGGGTTTTGATCAGATTTGGCAAGGGTCGCTACACATGATTGCATGCAAGTGGATCTACAAGGGTGTTTTTGGACACCACCTTCATTAATGATTGTTACAAACTCTATAGAGAGCTGGTTTTCGGATAACTTGCAGGTCTTGGAGATTGGTGACTTGCATTGGAAGATTGTTCGCGGGGTTTGGGGCCATTCCCTTGGGTGGTGAATTGTTTGTCAAGAAGAAGACCCCTCTTGAGAGGGTTGCGCTACATGGAGACCTCTTTGAGGGTTTGGGAGATTTATTGGCTGAATTATTACGCTTGAGCAACTTGCCTAGGGCATCATAAGAGATCAATTGGTGATCAAATGGTAAGATAAAATATTCTGATTTGTTTATAAATATTTCTGTGGTGTGGGGAATTGATTTGGGAAAAAAGTGAGCCTTTTTGGAGGGCTTTTGGAGTCTAATTCAAAAAGGTAAAATTCTAATATTATTCTTGATTTATTTGGGATAAAATCACAAGGTTTAGGAAGGTTTTGGTGAGCTAAAATAAAGATATTAATTCTGGAATTTTAAGTAATTAAAATCAAAAGTTTGGTGGTTCACTTGAAAGGGAAGTTGCAAGGGTTTAAGGTGCTTGTAGGTCCTAAATCATTGGGCAAATATTATCCTTAATATTTGTGATATTTTCTGATAATTTCTAGTTTGTTGGTTGAGGGTTTTGACCTCATTTGATCACTTGAGATTCACGATATTGTGAGGTGAATTTATTTAGTAATTTTTCAGCTTGCTTGTAAAGTGTAGCAATTTGATTTTATATTGTCCAATGGCTATTTTGGCAGCCTAATTTCAGATTTATTTGGCTGGAATTAATCGCTGGTCTTACCTAATTTTGCAAGTTATTTTCGAGGGTTTTACATCAAGTTTGGCAAGTGAGAAAGGTGGCTAGCGTTTGCTAGAATTTTGGGTATATATCTTCAGTTAGGCTGAACATCATTTCCAAGTATTTATTACAGCAGTTTGCATCATCTTTTATAGTGTATTCTCAATTTTTGAGAGTGGATATAAAGGGCTGTAACTGTGGATTAATTTCTATCCTAGTGGCATCTAGCATCTGGATCACTTTGGAGGGGGGTTGTGGTTTATTTGATATACCTAGAGTCGACAGTCTATTCTATTATTTTTAATTTTTTTATTGTGGTTTGTGCCCAATCCCATTATTGCTTGCTTGTCCCAAATTGAGGACACTACAGTGGTATTAGAGCCATATCTTGGCTATACTGTGGGGTGAAGGGTTGGATACATGAGTGGTAATAAATAGGTTAAGTATTACTTAAAGAGTAGCAGAAGGGAAGCAGGGCTTCCACCAATTGGTTCCCTGGAGCAGGATCAAGTCATGGGAGACATGGGACACCAGGAGACAAAGAATGAGAGGAGAGACAGGTTAGTTGAGGAGAGGTTTGAAAAGTATTCTCAAACTCAGGAGAGGATGACCACAGTGATGGAGGGGTTTCTTCATTCCCTCAATGAGATGGGTGGCTTAAAGCCACTCAATGGAGATAGTGGTGCTTTAGAGAGTAGGCCAAATTCACATACACCCCCTTCGGAGAATGGAGCATCCACACGTAGGCCCACCAAGCCTACATTTGTTCAGAGGGAGGATCCCGCACCAGCGAGGGAGGGGTTACCTAGCCCCCGTGAGGAGTTACAGAGGGAGATGGATATGTTACCTTATCCGCGAAAGTGAGAGGAGCTATGACTTTTTCCGAGATTTTAGCTTGGAAATAGGGACAGAGTGGACCCAGGATCAGTCAAAGGCAGAGGGGCAGCCAGGGAGATCTCTAGCATGCGTTGGGGAAGTTATCTCTCTCCATGTTTGATGGGTCACAGAGGAGCTTAGTGAGGGCATGGATTCAGAAAGTGGATACCTTCTTTTCACTTCGACCTATGGCAGAGGGAGAGGCCATTCAGTTCACCACTTTGCATTTAGAGGGAGCAGCCCACGATTGGTGGTATCATGGTTTGATTACACAGAAACATCAGCACATACACTCCTATGAGGAGTTTAGAAGGAGGTTGATAGAGAGGTTTGATAGAGCGGATCCAGAACTTCATTTCCGTGATTTAGCTCAATTGAGGCAAAGGGCCTCAATGGATGATTATGTCACGGAGTTTTAGAGACTTTCAATCATGGTAACTGATATTTTAGATAGGAGATTGGCGGTGTTGTTCGTGGAGGGCTTGGTTGATTCATCGAGAGGATTGGTCAAGGCATTTGATCCACCTTCATTGAAAGAGGCCATCCAAAAGGCCTATGACTTGGAGTCTTCTACTCCAAGGGGCAAATTTACACCTTTGGGACAGCCAAAGAATATTTTTTTTCCACCTACAGAGCAGAAGAGAGGTGGCCATTTGGGGCAAATGAACAGTAGCTATGCAGGGCCTCCAAAGGCCAATCATGTGGGGCCCTTGATTAGACCAAACCAACCAGGTTTGGGGGCAGCAAAAGGAGCTACCACGTAGTAGCTTTGATGTGAGAAATGAGCTGAGAAGGAAAGGTCTTTGCTTCACATGCAAGGATTCTTGGGAGAAGGACCACAAGCTGAGACTTCTGGCTGGTCTCCCAGAAGCTGAGACTTATATAAATTAATCTTTTACTCAGCACATTAACACATGTATAACCTCTTTTCAAAAAGAAAAGAAAAAAAGAGTAAACCATAGACTTGACATGTAATATAAAAGGTTTTGATGAGTTAGTCTGAAATGTCGAATCTAAACATAATTTTATTCTGTTAATATTTCTAGATGGCTGAAATTCAAAATATATATTAGTATAATCAACAATCCTTTTATAATTATTCAAAGCTGTGGGATAGAAATGATTTTTGTTCACCTAGACCCCACATTGGGTCGTCAGTTGTCACATGAATAACTGCAAGCCCTTTTGACCAAGGGTCTCTAACTTGCAACATGATCATTGATCCTCTAATAATTATTCAAATTTGTCGGGATAGATATGATTTTTGTTCACTTTTACTCCAGTTTGCATTGTGACATGAACACCTCTAAGCTGTTCTGAACAAGGGCCTCTAACTTGAATAAATTTTCTAGAGGACAACGGACAGGAATTTGAGCTTTTGATGATAACGAACCCTACATAGTCATTTTGTGGCAATCAAATTCTTCAACATTTTGGGGTTCTTCATTTGTGGATGTTAGGAGAGGCCTTGGGGGAGTCCTCTACTTCCTGGTAGGATTGTCTGGCCAGGGCTTTCTAGACATGGTCATTCTCGAACAGAAAATATTAGATCTTGTAATTTCCCTACTGTGGTGGTGCATGGTGATGTATTTGGTCCTTCTTCTGCTAAGAGCTTTGATGCAGACATATCCCAGTTTTGATCTCCAGCCTTGGTCTCCGGATTTGGTCGCCATCAGTTCCTTGTTGCTTTGAGAGGGCTTCCTCTTGCATAGCTATTTGTATTTATATTTGGACCGTATGGATTTATCTTTTTTGGATTCTTTGGGGTATACCCATTTCGGGTTCACCCAATTTACTTATGTTTTTCATTGTTTAATCGTTTTCTTGTTTAGTTAAATTTTCGACTATGATTCATTCTAGCTCACCTAATATGCTATTGTAATTACTAATTTGCTGTATTTTTGAGTCCCATTGAACTAATTTGGTCATTCACAAACATTAATATACTTTCCTTCTTTTACCATGCACCAAGAAAGATGTATCATGACTTCAAAAGGAGGTATGTTTCATGCAAACTTGCTGAGGTTTTTGTTTTTGTTTTTGTTTTTTTATAGGTCATCAAATGCAGGAATCAAAGTAATAGGCATGCAGTGAAATGAAAAATGAACATGATATTAAGTTTTCTATATATTCCATATTTAACAGACCAATAGAAAATTTCTTTCTTATGCTCCAAAACAAATGAATTATCATCTAAAGATTCTAAACCACAAAATAAATGTAATGAACTTCAAGTGGAAAAATTCAAAAGTATGAACATATTCTTAAGAAGGTGTACAACTATCAATAACTGTCTTAAGTCACATTCTAGTACAGACATTGCACAAATTTCAACCATTGGTTTCATACTCACCCAGTACATGAGCAGCAATTATGCTTGGCAAATTTTGAAGAAATATTTCTCCCTGGAGCACTCCTGAACATTGAATAACAGTTTAGAATGAAATTGAAGGAAAAGGAAACTCAATGATACATGCAGTGCATATGCCTGTAACATAAAACGGAACATCTATGATCATTTATTAAATTTTGAAACCGTATCCTGCATAAAGATATCATATGACATGATTCTGAAAACTGTCTGGTGGCATACCCATTAGTTTTCAAACTCCATTTCAATTGTTCTCAAGGAAGCCAGCTGAAAGATAAAAGTATATTGTTCTCAACTTAGGCAAAATATTGCTAGGAAGCTCAGATCCCAAATCTTTGATCCACTCAACAATATAACTTAAGTATTGAAAACAAATTTGGTAGCACTTCATGCTATAAGAGTAAAAGAAATGCATATCCCTTAAATGACTAGAGAGGTATAAGAAGATCGCGAGACGAAAGAAACATTTGCAGATTAGGTAGCTGTGTTTGATTCTACTAAACAATGTCACCAAACACAGTTAAATTGACTAAAGTATGAAAATGTTCCAAATTGCTTAAAAGGGATATAAGCTCAATGGTAAGAACCACCCCCCTTCGTAATGTGGATTCTCTTGGATGTTGTCTGATTATAATTGCCAAAATCAAGGACCTATGAAAATAATATATGTTTCTCTAAAAGCACTTAAAAGAGTGAGGACGAGATCTGCTCACAAGCTGCCCTCAAAACATTTAAAGATTGTTGAACAAGATTACCTAGCTCAACTTGTATAGTTTCCGTACTTACTACAGAGATGACAAGAAGCCAAAAACAAACTTTATTCAAATTACAATTACATCCCTATCTAAAAACAAAGCAAAATCACTAACATGAAAATTTTATCAAAATCAAAGGAAACAAACATATGTTAACATACATAGTAGCAAGATTCATCCAACATCCAAACTTATAGCAGAACAAATTACCATGGAATGGAGGATGCCTATATATCTTAGCCACCATCTTGATTGCAAGTCCTTGTGTCTCTCTGAAAATTCCTGTCCTTGACATCAGTGCTGTTCCTCGTCCAATGTACAATCCACTTCTTTCAATATAATGTGCATCTGTAGAGCAATGAAATAAATGAGCAAATAAAGAGCTCAAATAAAGTTCAGAAAAAAGAGATGTTGATAGAAGTCAAGTGAAACACGATGTAGTAACTGAAGTACACAAAAATCAGACTCCAAAGTTCCCTTGCAATATGAAACTGATAGTTGTGAATGGCTTATATTTGTATCTTACTACCTAAGTCACCAATCTACTAAACAAATTGCCACTTAGGAAGCCTTAAAAATATAACAAAGAGAACTTACTCTTGAAAAGCAAAGGGTTTTTTTTACAGTATCTATGTTTCATATCATCTATAAATACAATTAGACTTGCATATTCCTACCCTTATTGTTTATCTTACCTATCAAGCACAAAATCAATAATCAAAGAATTACTTTTATAGAATAATAGGGTATTTCAAAAATATCATTCAGTCTACTCTCGAGATTTATCAAGAGCTATGTCACATGAAAACAAGACTTTACTAATATAAGGGTGGTAGAGAATATGGTCCTAGTGTGAAAAATCAGTAGTTAAGAATAACACAAAAATAAACAAAAAATACTGCAATACATGGACAATCAATATAACCACAAAGAGGTTTGTTGAGGTGTTATTCTATTTATAAAATACTAAATAGCAGTTAACAAGAAACAAAGATCAATGACACTGCAACTAACAACAAACAAAGATCAATGACACTGCAGCTAACAACAAAGATCAATGACACTGCAGCTAACAACAAAGATCAATACCAGTGCAGCTAACAACAAACACCAAACAGAAAATTCTATAGCTACAAAAAGTTTTTTTTTTTTTTTCTATTCATTTTTATAAGATAGAAGTCTTCAATAGGCATTCTCAGCACAATTTTAAAATCAATTTCAACAGAATCATCTCAAACACCTAACAGCGTGATCTGCACACAGGCCTTTGCATATTCCTAGCAACTATCTTGGCATTTTTCATTTTCTTCTTGAGGGAAAGACCCTGAAAAATAAATATTCATTGCTGATCCAAGAAGGATTCACCATGCTGTTCTTTACACAGATTTGAATGTGCTTTGTGAAGCATGCAGCACATATTGTCCGGTTTTCAAGCTCCCCTGTGCCCTCCCTCAGCCCGCCTCAATGTGGATATGCGATTTGGATCTATGGACACTGATTCTGAAAAAATGGATGCTCACATGTCCCCAAATGACAAGTTGCGGATCACTCAAGCTGATGCTGAAAAAAGGCAATTGAATGGTCTCTCTGCAGGTGATCTTGCATTTATCGCCCATAATCCCTTATTAAGTGCAGATTTGAAATATTTTGCAATTAAAATTTTTCAAACTGCAAGAACTCAAGTTTTATTAGAACAAGAGCTGAGAGACACAGCTTTAAGGTGGAAACAACTAGGAACTAGCTAGACAAATATAACTTTTCAGTTCTAAGTAGTTGGCTACCAAACGCAAAAGTAACCTTGGAGATCCCACCCTTAAAAATTCTGGTCCTGAGGAAGCAAAGAAAATACAACCTTATCAATAGCCAAGACCCCAGTCCCTCCTCTCTCAAGAATCTTTTGCACAAGGAAGAAAAGATTCAAAGAATGACAATATTACCTATAGCCACAAGTGAATTTGTGAAATGGATGGGCTGCCATGCCCCTCATAGTACCTTTCTAAAGCATATTTTGCATTTGGATCAAAATTACAGTCACAATTAGGTGAATTTCATAATGATTTTCAAGCGATGAGGAGGTCAAATCAGTTGGTCAAAGGCTTAAGGAGAAAGTTATAAACCCCATTTTTTAAGAAACCCACCACTAGAAAAGGAGCTTTAAAGGTGGTATGCTGATAACCGGGAACCTAAAGGATGGAGAGTGTTATCTTCGTGGGGCTCTACAAGGGCTATACCAAGGTGGCCCTAAACAAGGAAGAGGCGACCCAAGCTGAGTTCTGAGATGTAGTATCGATGATTGCTGGTGATTTGGCTTATGTCCAACCTTGGTATGAGAAGTTCAGGCCCTGTAGCATGCTTCACAACACAAGAATCTGCTTTGGATGAAGTTCCCATGCATATTTGAACACTTCGGATCTCAAGTTGAAAAGATAGGGCAGTTCTTTGAATGGTTACTTGTTGGAGATACTTATGGCCAAACAGCCAAATGTGAGAGTTTGTGTTGAGGTGGATATTTCAAGGCATCTCCATCCACAGATCCTCCTTTTGTTCAATAATTCCACGGATATGCAAAAGGTCTTTTATCTCAACCTCCCTAATTTGTGTTTAGTTTTTTTTTTCTCCTCCTCGTTTGATTAAGGACTACCCCTTGAATAAACAAGAATCGGATACAGATGCCTCACCGCTGAAACATAAAAATCTAAGAAAACTCAAAACTGGCAATGATTCTCAAGGGTGGAAGTGAAAAACAGCAAAAAGGAAGAATAAACACGTTCCAAATATCTGGGACACATTGCAGGCAATAAAGAAGGGGATCAAACACAGGTAGTGCATGCAGGTTACCAGCATATTTTAAGAGACACTATCAGGTCTGATCATAGAAATTACCCACCCAATCAGGCAATATCTTATATTGCTTCAGCGAATCTTTTTCCCTCAAAAGATATTACTGCTAGAAACTCCTTTGCAATCCTCAGGCAAGAACTTGATGAATGTTGTCCATGAAGCTAGCATGGAATGTTAGGGGAGCTTTGGAGATGCTAGGCAAGCTATTCTTAGGTCATCCATGGTCAATCTTCATTTAGATGTTCCTCCTTGCAACAGATAAATTGTCACTGGATTTGAGTAGCAACTGCTAATGCACAACTAAAATGGCATGTTTTTTGCTACTACGTGAGGAAGTTAAAGGGGGGCTGTTAAACCTCATATTGTAGATAAGGGAGAAGACCCCGTGACCCAGTGTGGGCCTTTGGTTAGGCATAAGCCATGTATGATCCCATTGTTAGAATTCAGGTTTGACAATTGATGGCCCAAAGGCTGCTTAAAGTTGACTAGGTCCTTGGCTGGGACTTCAACATGATCAATTGGGATGGTGACCAAATTGGAGGGTGTGAAATGACCCTTCAAGATGAAGAACGACAGGCAGAGAATAGGAATCTTGGCATACTAAGATCGTTGTCCCTACCATATGATATACAGTGCAATAGATAGGTGGGAAGGAATCGGATGAAGGCCAAGATTGATAGATTCTATGCACATTCACATGTGGCTATGTTCTCCTCCAAAGACAAAAGGGCTATTTATGTGGACTCGATTTTTGTTGGATCATATATTTATCCTATTTCCACATGTGCTAAGTGGAGTCAGTAGGGTTCGCACTCTTCGTTCAAGTTTAATGTTTCTTTGTTTGAGCTGGAGGAATATATAAAAGCTATTGAAAGAAGTTGGCATTTGGTGTGTCTTCCAATAGAGGATGGTGGTTGGATTGTCTGGTACGAGGCTGCCACATAGTGCACAATAAAGGTTCTTAGAGAATGAGGCAAGATGATTGCTAGAATGAAGAAAGCAAAAGAAAAACAAGTTCGCCTTCAACTCCAAGAAGTTAGACATAGGGTGGAAATGACCCATACAATGATCTAAATCAAAGGTCTACCGGTGAGTTGGCATCGCAGCTCATAGGTTTTTAGGAATATAAGGCTAGGGAGCTAGATTTGGGGGCATATGCAGTATAAAGATGAAGGAGACGCACCTTCCAAACTATATTTCCAATATCTAAAGAAAAAGCAACAACCAGATTGGATTTTAGTTATGTGAGACCCCAGAGGCAACTTTTTGGATGATGAGATGCATATTCACACCATTTCTCATGAGCGTTTCCAAAGAATCTTCACTTTAGTGGGCCCTGAACCTTTGTGTGACACTTATATGGAACTGATCATGAAAGTCATCTCTCAGATATTCAAAACCTACAGGAGAATTTGTATGTTTAGAGGGAAAGGAGGGATGCTACAATGGATCTTAAGAACAAGAATCACCTAGCCTACATAGTCTATCAGTAGAGTTCTACAAGAAGATGTGGAACATGATCAGCCTAGGTTATTTGCAAATGTGCTAGGAATCTAGCAGAAGAGGAAATATGGCGGGAACTTGTCAATGCAAGGCTAATCAAAGTTATCCCTAAAGGTTCCAAACGGGAATTGGTAGGAGGAATGCACCCAATTACCCTCGACGTCTCCTAAAAAATTATATCAAATGCTTTGGTTAAAAGGATTAGATCGTTAGTTGTTTGGATCGAAAAAAAGGAGCAAACTGGTTAAAAGGATTAGATTGTTTGTTGCTTGGATTGACAAAAAGGAGCAAACTGGTTTTATAATTTATTAAAGGCAGATTCATCCTTGATAAATTTATAACTGCTTTTGAGGGCCTGAAATGCACTCACGAATCAAGTCAAAAGGCTCTTCTTTTGAAAATTGATGTTGACAAGGTCTATGACAGGATCAAATGAGATTTCATCCTTAAAATATTTGATTGGCTGGGCTTTGGCTCCTTTTTACACAAATCAGGAGTCTCTCTTTTAGCGAACCTCTATTAGGCTCGATGTGAATGGTGTTCTTTAAAAAACTAATCTCTTACATAAATCTATTCAGTAAGGCTGTCCTCTGACTGTTACCTGCTGGGGTAAGCTAAAGTGCAAGGACAATTAAAGGACTCGCTTTCAGGAGGAATTCAATTGCTCAATGTTCATTTTCAAACAAATCAGACCTCACATGAACTAACACAACATTTTGTGGAAGACAATATCGTATACTTGGAAACTTTCACAGAAACATTGGGGAAGTGATGGAGAAAACAAAGATTCGTAGTTTTGGTTGAGATGATCCTCCAAGTTGGCTAAATAAAAAATGGAAGCTTGTAAAACTAAAGGAAATCATCCATTACTTGGGCATCCCTTTTAGCATTCAGCATTCCATTTCCAATCAATCGAAGTGGATAATAACTAGGTTTGAAAAAAAAGATTCAAGATTGAAGCAGTATCAACACTTTCACAAAAACATTGGGGAGGTGACCAAAAAAACAAGGATTAAGTGACCAAAAAAACAAGGATTTGTATTTTTGGTTGAGATGATCCTCCAAGCTGGCTAAATAAAAAATGGAAGCTTGTAAACCTAAGGGAAATCATCAGTTACTTGGGCATCCCTTTTAGTGTTCAGCATTCCACTTCCAATAAAACGAAGTGGATATGACAAGGTTTGAAAAAAATGATTCAAGATTGAAGTAGCCTCAACATCCCCTTTGCTCTAAAGGTTAGAATTGCCAACATTATACTTCCAACAAGGCACATCTACTATTCATATTGTCTTTTGCCCTCTTAGCTGGCTTATAAAATGCTAGAGAGCCTTGGGTGGGTTGGGAATCACAGACATAAGGGCTCAAGGAGATGTTCGTGCTGGTAAGTGGGCAGTAAGAGCAGTGGAGGGGTATTCGCCGTGGCATATTTTAGTCCGCCACCGAATCCATGCTGCTTACATATTCGAGTATCAAGGTCTTCTTTAAGCTTATTGTGGGTAATGAAACAACATGAATGCTTTTAGGTTCAGGGGCTCTTAAAATATTGTGGGATACTTGGTAGATGGTGTCTAATTTCCTTCATTAGAAATTTGAGGGGCCACAGGAAAATTTCGATCTTGCAGTATGTGTTGTCTATACATTTCATTCTACACGCAGAAGCATGGTCTCTTGCTAACGTTTGTAGGTAAATATTTTCCAAAAAAGGGACTTTTTCATTGGGGGATCAATGGAATCATGAGAAGCAACAATGGTACACTTGGCACAATTCTAATCAAACGCAAAAGTTGAACAAACCAGACAAACCAGACTATGAAGACCTCTGTGGATTAATTCCCGAATGTTGTCTTTATAAAAGGCAACTCCAAGAATCAGGGTCTATATGGAGAGATTGGAAACAGAATACTCAGAGGCCTTCTATGAATATGTGATGAAGGACATTTATGAATTAGTAAGGCGCAAGGCTGATCTTGGTTCACAGTTGATCAAAAGGTGGAGGATAAAAGACCCTGGAGTGCAGTAGCAGAGGAGTTTTTAGTCTATTTGTAAAGCACATTTGTCTTTCAAGCATGAATTTCCAAAGTGATTAGTGATCCACTAAGCTTTAGCAGTCAAGGCAAGGCTACAAACAGTTGACATTATTAAATGCTTGCAGGTTGTGGTAGAGATGAAATGATGGACTGTGTCCTTTGGAAACACCCCTTTTCCAAGACTTTGTCAGTGTGGTCTCAAGCTAAATCTCGGTACCTATTCACTGCCCATCTTAATTGGAGGTGACCTCTCCTTGGAGACACTTGGATGATTAGGAACAGCTGCAAAGCATTATGGCATACAATCCAGTTGATTGCTATTGGATTCTTCTGTAAACTCGGGTGTAAGGCTACTTTTCCTGAAGACTTATCCCCTCACACTAGGATAGTTGAGGCTCTTGAGTTTGTTGTGCTGGTCAAAGGTGAATTCAAGTGCTTATGTAAATAGGTTGAGTCGTTGCTTTATGGGGCACGTGCACAATTGTTAGTTTTGCTAGCTTTCTTAGGAAGGAATTTCCGTTGCTTCCCTTTTATATTGATATAATTCTTTGTTTCCTATCATAATATTAGATACATTTTCTGAAAGAAAAGAACATCTCACAAGTAATGGTGCAAAATCCTTCATGTTAGTCCAAGAAGAAATACCTCTTGAAAAACTACCAGTTAAAACATAACCAAAAAGAATTGGCCAATATTAGTTGATTATAAAACAGATTTTGATGAGGTGCACCTAGACCAACCTAAGCAAAAAGAACAACAATTACAAACATAGGATAGGATTAATTTGACTCATCAAAAGGAGATGCCCTAGTACACACCGGCCCATTGACAAAATAGTGCAATATACCTCGAGAGATGATATTATGATGTATATTGGGGGGTGGAGATGTTGACATGTGGCACACATCCTATTAGTGGGTATATTATACAAAGTCATGGATAACTTGTGTTTATTATATTGGACAATGAGTTATCTTACATTGGGATTGGTGATATACCCATCCATATGGGTAACTTGTGATATTTATTATATTGGGCAATGAGTCAGCCTACATTGGGATTAATAACATAGCCATCTATTATTGTAAGAGGGTCTATATAAGGAGGGGAATATCATTGTGGAAGACATCAAGGAGAAATATTGTAATTGGAATGTATGCTCCAATAAAGAGGTTGCCCCTTCAAATAGGCTTGCGATAGCGGAGTGATTCCTTCCCCATAAGGAATATTGTATGGTGTTTCCCTACCTTAAGGGTATTTCTAGATATAATTCATATTAGGGCATTTGACCCACAATTCTCATGTTGTGCAACCTATATTTTTACGTCTATTGTTCTGTGTATTTCCTATATTATGTGAGGTTCTTAACAAATAGTTCATAGATTCATAGAAAAGGATATACAAAGAATAGAAAAAATAACATAATTTTCTAATTCTCGAGGATCGAGGAACAATTTCCAGGATGGCAAAAAAAAATTCAAGATTTTGGGGGCAATGGGAGGATGGCTATTAAAATATTATTTAATTATTTTAACTTTATTCAATGAATTTTATGGGTTTAAACTTTATTTATAGTTTTTCAATGTACTTTCAGGATTAGGGTTCAATGTTTTTGTAAAAAAATACAGCATTTCTTTGGGTGGGGCTGGGGTGCAGTACGGGCATTCTGTTTTAAAGTAAAAATGTCAAAAAAAAAAAAAAAAAATTATATAAATTTGTGGATGTCCCCTTAAAGTCCCTTGTCCCTAAAGCATCCTGGACATCACCAAAATCTAGGAGACATGTCCCCACATAACAGAATTATATTATTTGTTACAATAATAGACATTACATTGAGGGATTTCATATCACATTCCCATTCCTTATGGATGAATCTTCCATTCTTTACCCATCTTTATGAATAATTTCATGGCATGAAAATCATAGCTATCACCTCTCTCTGTAGAATCAAAAGGTGGACAAATGCCAGCTAAGATATGCATAGGAACAAATGCAATAAATGGAGGCAATTGGTTCCAAGGAGAGGGAAGTGTGACATGAAATATGCCCATTTTTCAATGTGGGAAGAAGGCGCTTGTACATAATCCACAAAGCACATCAAACTGCATGTAAGGAAGAACTGAAATTCTTGTGCTTACAACGAACTTACATGTCTATCTAGGCCTTACAAGTAATTTATAAATTTATAGAAAGCTTACAAGCCTTTCATGAACTAACACCAAATTACCTATTTAACTCCCATATCCTTATCTCAATAATTTCAACTGATATTGAAAGTTACTAGACAACACGATGTTGACAAATAAATGGGTCTTGAGATAGCAGGTACAGTCATCAAGGAATATGTTAGGTTATTTTGAACCTTCAATGAATGCATCCTTCAGAAAATATTTTATCTCAATCTGTCAAAAAATGAACTCTCCTAACCACCTCACATCAAAAAACAAGCTCAAAAGACCCTGAGATACTAGAAAAAGTGCACTTAATTTCATGAATTTGCTTTTGAACAGTTTTGAAGTAACACAAAAGAAAATTATACCTGCCTCTGCTCCTGAAAGCACGGTCCCACGTGTAATACCAACTGCCCACCCAACAATAGGATCATGACGTTCCACAGCAACAGAAACTGCTACAGTGTCACCTTTCTCAACATGTGCACTACAGGCCAGAATACCTGGAACAAACACCTGTAAAAATGAAAAATTGAGGAACATGGTACTGAACATATTTCAGCAAGAACTTACAATGGCTCTTTTCAAACTGGACTCAAAACAAACCCAACTAACATGCTTTGCCATATTCCATTGCAGAAGATGCTACTTGGATATCTAACTAAGCTCAAGTGGCTACTAGAATCTGAACAGGAACTCATTCCTTTTTAAGTAGGCACCATACCAACAAACATCAAATGGGAAATCAGAACCTAGAGTACCTAAAACGTGCATGTTATTGCACTGCATAAATGATTAACATCATACTGCACAAACTGAGAGTGAAAAAAAATACTTATTGAAAATTACATTTTAAAAAAATATAAAGAACGGTTTTCAAATGCACACATACATAAATAAACATGGTATTGCTTTCTATATGATACAACATGCTTCCTCACACCTAAAACACATGAAGACGAGAAGTGGTATTATCAGCTTGCAAGGCAATGCAAACCTAATCAATCAAGGGAATTTGATGATAAAACATAGCACTGTCTTGGGTTAAAGATGCAGCTCTAGGAAAGTTATGAAGGCAACAAAACCTTTCATAAAGGCCCTCCTATAGCACTAAAACGGTCATTACTACCCTTCTCAGTAAGTGTTTATCTCATTATGTGACTCCACCCCATCACCATATAACTACTGTCACAGACATCTATCCACAGTGCCTTCACTTCTTGATATCCTGGAGGCCAAAATTTCCAAGTTTATGCTAGCAGCTAAGCTCCTTCCTCTTGGACTTCCATCCTCCACAAGTCAAGCCCTTGGGATTACATACTCAATGACTAAACTCTTGCAGTCTTTCCTCAGTGAATCTTATCCCTGCCCTAGCCACAATTCATACCTATAAAATTTCATGGAAAATATTTATCCCACTAATTCTTATCACATGCATGACACCTTATCACATAAATTCAGTGTGTATCAAGCAAACTTCATCACAAGACAGTCTCCACAATCAACTATGGGTGATGCATTCATCATATGATCACTTGCATAAGCTCCACTCAAAATTTGTAGGGTGCATAATTCATACACTTGGATAGGTACCTCTTTCTATTAGCTAGGCAACCTTGTGGCCAGCATAACCTCACTATAACAAATATTCTATACCCTAAACACACAACAGCTTAATCATCATCCCAAAGCCTTTTTCACTATGACTGGTGATAGTGATCCACACGCACGCACACACACATTTAAGTAATAGTGTAATAATAATAATCATTATCACCACATGTTCCATGATGAATTAGAATAAATAGCCATGTACTTTTAGCCACAATCCTAATGTACGATATAACCAATCTTGGATACAAACAACAAAATAGGCGTTAGGTCATAGCTTAAGAGATGATACCAATGCCAAACGAGGGAATGATAGGATTAAAACATATCAATTTTTGTTTTATGGCCCAGGAACCTTGACATCATAAGATAAACCGTTGCATTGTCCATAAAGGCTTTCCAACAATATATCACATAGCCATCTTCAAAAAAAACATAGGGAAAAGATGGAATTCAAGATAAAATCATGGAATGAAAGTTACACCATTTGGAAATACATTCCTGTAATGTCCCCTTCTCGAGCATGATCTTTCCAGTGACCGTTGGCCTATTCCTGAGACCCGTAAGCTACTCGGAAGGTAAAATTAGGGTTTCTTGTTTTGAAGGATGCTCTTGTTTGAGGTTGGTTCATTCAATGGCGGATTCTTTCTGAGTTTTCAGAGAGCTTCGCAGTGATATGTTCTTCTTGGCATTCTGAGCATCTTCAGGAATTTACTATTTTTAGTAAATTCTATTTCTGGCAGTGGTCCTGTTGGCTTCGGCACAGTTGGCTTTCCATTTCAGTCTGATCAGTTGGCTTACTCATTTTTGGGCTTTGGGGCACAAATGGAGAGATAAGTCGAATTATTTTAATTAAGTCATGTTTTAATGTTATATTTTAACATTGACTTTCCCCTTGGCCTAGTTACTTCACTTTAAGTTGTTTTAAAAGATGTTCTTTATGGGGTGGGCGCCTCATTGAAGGAATTAATTATAATTCTTATTAAAGATTTAATCCAAGCTTAAGTTGGGCGCCAACTTCAAGGAGGAAATAAAGTTTATAATATAAAGTCAAAATTTTGCTTGGGAAAGTGGGACGCCACCCATTGGAGGATAGGGTTTCTAGAAGGGTCAAACGGAGATTATAAAAGAAAGCCATTGGTCCTCACTTGGATCATCTTTAGCTATAGGAATGTTATGCTGCCGGATTGGCTTTGGGATTGCTTCAAGGAATGAAAGCCTCCTAGCTTGGCATTGCTTCTCGCTTGAAAGATAGCGACTAGTGGTGAGATAGGGTAGTCTGATTGTTTTGTAGTGGATTTTGTGCATCGTAGTCAGTGTGTGGTTTTATAGATCAGTTTATGAGAAATTCAGGAATTTCATATTCATCACAGCAGACTGTGTTTTTGTTCATAAGTCAAAAAAGACAAAAAAATTCATTATGGGTATTGTCTATATCTCTCTGTTTGTGAAGGGTGCCCCTTTTCGGTAAGTTGTAGAATTTTTAATGAAGGCTGTGATTTTTAAAGGTAAATCACCCCTCTTACTGGGTTGTACCATCTGTGGTTGCATTGGGATTCGTGCATAAATTAAATAGAAACCTTTGGGTCTGTTTTGTGTTCCAATCTTGGGCGCCTTCATCATTAGGGTCTTTTGCTTTTCGTTTCACGTCAATTGGATAAATTGTGTGAGAGATATGTCCATTTTAGTGTGATCTCAAGGTGTTGGTTTTACATTTAAAGGTGCAGATCAGAACAGATCAGAATCTTGAATCTGGGTTTTTGAGAGAAGAAAGCAGTCTCGGTGTTTCCATTAAGCAAGGAGAATTTTCTATTTAAATGCTCATTGAATTGTTCCAACTCTATGCTCTTGACAGGCGAATTCTAATCTGACAGTAGTACTGACAGCAGTTCTTTAATCTTGCTTAATCATGATTTGTAATGCTTATCTTATATTTTGAAACTGCATTGTAATACTATATATCTCCGTCATATGGTAGCTCCCATTCCATCTCGGGTTGGAAAGCACATTCTTAACGTCGAGTATTTCTGCATTCTTGCTTATTTCCCTTCATAGCATTGTAATTCGTAGCACTCCGCCATATGGTCTCCTCAACTCCATACTGGATTGGGTAGCACATACTTGGTGTTGAGTTTCTTTAGCATTGTAATTTGTAGCACTCCGCCATATGGTCGCCTCAACTCCATACTGGATTGGGTAGCACATACTTGGTGTTGAGTTTCTTTAGCATTGTAATTCGTAGTACTCTGCCATATGGTCGCCTCAACTCCATACTGGATTGGGTAGCACATACTTGGTGTTGAGTTTCTTTTCAGTACTTGTAGTAGTAGAAGATCCTCTGACCATATGCTCGCCATCATCGGCGCCATTCTTGGTTAGAGTTCCTTCCAACTCTGTTTCTGCATTCAGATCCTCTAACCAATGCTCACACTTTGGCCTCCTTGGAATCCTGGTGTACATTCTGGTTAGAGTTGCTCCAGTATCGTTTGGTTTAAGGCTAACCCTAACGACTGTGTTTGCTCTACTGATTGTAATTGAAAATTTGAAAAAAATTGGCTTGGAATATTTCATTCCAGGAGTTCTCAAGCTTTAGATGAAACTTTACAAGAGACCTAAAACAGCGTGTGTTTATTAAAATCTTAATTCCTGTCTTTCACGATCAATTGGAACGATATTCTCATTCATTCCTTTCGCTGGACAAGTGAATAAGGTACCATCTAAACAATCCTTGGACCATCTTACCTCCTGCTCATTGCCCCTTCCCATTTCACAGCAAGCTTCACCTACCACCCTGACCAGCAAGTACATCCCCTAACCAGCCAAAGGAAGATTGACACCATGACCAACCCTATCAAAGAAGGCCATGGCCTCCTCCCAAAGCCCTCTCTCTCACAATTCCAATGCAAAATTTAGAACGGCTGTCTCTAACAAGACAAACCAGATCTGCAAAGAAGATTTAATGACCTCAATTCAACACCATTCCTAGACACATATGATAAGGCCTACTTTCTCTGGCAAAGAAGGAAAATGGTTATTATGTTAGGATGGACACCCCACCTAAGACTTCATTTTCAATGAATGAGATGGAAGGTAGGCTATGCCTACTCAAAGAGAAAGCCCTTATCTACAGATTCATGGAGACTTTTTCTGGCCCAAAAACTCTGAAAATATGGGTACAGAAAAATTGGAAACCCTCAGGATCAGTAGATATCTTGATGATGCCAAAAGAGTACTTCGTGGCCATCTTTTCCTCTAAGTAAGAAAAAGATCAGGTTTTCCAGAGAGTGCCATGGATTATGAAAAAATCAGATGTATTGGTCCCCGGCATTCAATCTCACAAAACATCTACCTAGAACCATGCTAGCTTGGGTTAGACTTCCCCTACTTCCTAGTGAGTACAAGCAATTGTCCTCTCTCAGGAAAATAGTGGTAGTCATAGAAGAGTACATCACCACTTATGAATTCACAAAGTATCCTGGAGTCGTTAACTATGCAAGGATCTATCAATGTGGATTGGGAAAAGCCACTACCATACCAAATCATCTTGGACATGGGAAGTATCGAAAGGAAGCAACGTATTGAGTTATGAGAATAACCTTTTTCGTTGCCACCTTTGCCATGAACATAGCCACTTGGTGTTTGTCCATCACAACCGGATTAGGAACAACAACCTGTGGGTAAGCAGACGACAACAAATGAATGACAGCAAAATAGGTCACAAAAAGTAGTAATGCTTTCATCCAAGGATAAGAAACAACGGGGGAACAATAAATCCCAATGGGAATATACAAGGAAGGGAAGAAGCCCCTCACAACCTACCAAGAAGATAGCTACCTCAAATCCATTTTGAGACCTTGGCAGAAAAAGAGATTGACGAAATGGAAGGCATATGAGAAAGTAAGGATGCCAACTCCCAACAATTGGACAACCAAATGAACAAGTTACAACCAAACAACAAGGAAGCAGACAAGGTCCAACAAAAGAACAATCTCAAGGGACCAATCCAACACACCTCAATTGTGAACACTTCCAAATCTGCAACTCAAGATAACGGAAAAAAAAGTAAATCCAAACCTATGGATGACTTTATTCAAACTCAGATGGGAAATATTCTAAGGAAAACAAAAGCTCAGAAGGAGTTGATAAAAAACTCCCAAAACTAATCAAAGAGGGGGACAACAGCAGCCTCTTATTACTGATCACTTAGCAAGAGCTTAACACTATACTCTTCATCTTCCACAAAGATAAGCCTCCACGACCCAATGGGTTTTGTGCTCTCTTATTCCAAACTTTATGGGACTTGATAAATTAGGACTTATTGGCTGTCATGGAGGAATTTAGATGAAAAAAACAAACACTCCAAATCATGAATGCCACAAAACTTGTCTTAATTCCCAAGGTGGCACATTTGGAACAATTGGATCATTTCAAGCCTATTTCCGTCTACAATAACGTATAAAAAATTCTCTCCAAGCTCATCACCTCACAATTGACATGCATGATGCCTATATGCTAGTTTTGAACACTAAATCAGTGTAATGTTCCCAAATTGGAACAAAGGCTAAAAATAGTAATATCCTTCAAACCCCAACATAAACTGAATTCTGAAATATAAATCAGCAACTTCACAAGTCAGAATTTATTGCAAATATTCACCCTTCACACACAAATTGCCCAAACCCTAGGCAGCTAGGGTTTTATGGTGAGTTCAGCGCCTAAAACACCTCCAAAAATTATGAAACTTTGTAGGAACGTAGGGAAAAATATAATGGATTTATTTTTCCAATCAGATTTGGCAAAAACCGAGTTTCTGAATTTATATGGAGAAAATGTAGCTGAAACTTGTAAAATTGATATCTTGCAAAATACTTGGAATTTCTGAGCAAATAATAGCTTGAACTGAAGATAAAAATATGCTCCTTCAATTGCAATTAAAATCAGAATTTTTCAACCACTAAAAGACTCCCAAATGATGTCCCGAAGTTCTGAAAACCCTAGTTTCCCTCTCAAAATTAAGCAAATAATTACTGGATATTTTCTAGGCATAGATTAGCCCCAAAAACATGCAAACATACCTCAAAACAGCTTGCTCCACCAAGAAGAAATAGTATAAATTATTAAAACCCTAGGAGAGGGTTTCTACCAACAACAAACCTCCAAAAATGGTGTTTCCCAAGCCCTTGGGTGAATCGCCCAAGGAGAAATCAGCAATCTTCAATCTCAAGACAAATCGTCAATTTTTTATGACTTCCAAAACCCTCTAGATAGTTTGCTATAATTCTCCAAGCCAAATCGCTACAGCAGCAAATGTTAGATAAAAAACCCTCAAAGGTGTAGCACAATTTCCGATAGATAGGTGGTGTTGATAGACACCGTTTATAGAGCATGATAGCTCTTGGAGGGTAACATTCTCCAAGAAACTATACCGAAGACAATCAAACTTGACATACTTGACTGCTTTTCCAGATATCGAAATTCACACAATCTTCAAATGAATCCTCTTTCTCCTTAAATAACCTCCTCCAAGTGTAGCGCTCCCAAATAGAAAGAGGGTTAATTTAAAAATCAACTTAAGTCTTATAAGCCAAGACCCAAAACTCCCCCACTTAAGTGAAATATCCACAAAGTACTTTTTCTTAAAATATAACTCAAAATTAGAAATATAAAGTACATTTTTCATTAGTAACTCTTCACAAGTGGTCCACCATGTCCCATAACCTTCTTCTACCTTTAGCCATCGGAAAGAAGAATGGGCTAAGGGTCCCACAAGTATCTCAATCAAAAAATGGGGACGTTACAATCAATGTTTGTTCCATTGAGGAAAAGAACTGAAAATATTTTGGCTATTTAAAAAATCCTTCATTCCCTCAAAATTCAAAAACGCCCTACAGTCTTGATCAAACTCGACATGCTCAAAACCTTTGAGGATCCAACTAGGATTCAACTGATCAAACTTTGTTTCTTGTTGGCTTTGAAAAAATGTATGTTGGGTTAGATCTTGTGTTAGAACCACCTATTATAGAATCTAAATGGTGGAAGTATTTATGCTACCATTGGCGCACCACACGCTTAATGAAACAGCCATGCATTTAGCGGATAATCAGGAGCACTGGTGTTATATTTTCAGGAAGATGCCATCTTTTGCAAGATGCCTCACCCAAAGCACTTGAGAGAGCTAAGACAAACTCATCATTTGGTGGTAGAGGATTCATTTTAGGAAGGTACTTTGTAATCATTCTAACATCATAACTCACACCTACACCCTTCAGTTCGCATACAAACAAGTAAAAGAGAAAGTCATATGCATGTATCCTATTTCAATGAACAATCCAAGTCATCTATTAGCCTGTAAGAAAACTCGTTCATTACAATCTACATAGCCAACTTAGAATATTACAATGATATGGCAAGCTATATAATCAATCATTTTACCCAAAGGCATACATCCCTAGCTGCAGAATGGCAGCATCCCTCTTTATCCCTAACTATGCAAATATCTCCATTATTGCCTCAACCTACCTACTGCTGCCCTTAATAGTAACATCAATTCCAAACAACATCAAAAAGAAAAAGAAAAAACCCATTCCGCAAGCCCCAATATCAACCAACATCCAAAAGAAAACCCCACAACCCCTTCTCATAAAGCAAATACGTCTTTATATAGGAGAACAAATCAAGAACATTGGCGCGTGAATTATGTAGTTGGTTGTGTCTCTATTCAACTCGATACCTATCTCATGCAACTGCCAAGTGTCAGTGTTTTCTCGTCACTCATGCATGGTCAATCTTCCAACATGTCTCCCTCTTTTATCATGCTTTGTCATTGTCCTTTGACACTCTTTCCCCCATATCCGTTCCCTACTTTGGCATTTGGCTCATCCTATGGCTTCTCTCTGTCGACGCTCTTTCCCTCGCCTCTTATCCCTCCTTAGGCACTATACCAAGTTTGTCACTACGTTCCACCCTACTACCTTTGTTAGTGTTAACCCCATTTGGTGCTTTGGCACTCATCCTTCCGCAATCTATACCTGAGAAAATTCTCAAAGTTTTGAGGAAAACATGCCCCCAGTGCTATGTAATCTCCCTTTTGGGGTAGAATTAGAACTAGGGTTTTACTACAAACCCTTATCCAAAATACAAAATTCTAATGTTATTTCAAACCCTAACAGCGATCTAAAATTATATATATCAGGGCCACAAACACACAAACAGCTGAAAATAGATGTACAAACCCTTGGAAATATTTTATAAAATATTTGGTAACCAAAAATTGTATTTTTTTATTTTTCACTTTCAAACCCTAACACCAGAACTGCAAATTTCTGAATTAAACATTCAAACCCTGGCCCTTAATTTTATGAATACTGCAAATAAACATTTAGGGCTTCCACACCAATAAAACACTGCCACAAAGGCACCAATTTATTCTGAAAAGTACAACATGAATACCTTATTTTTTGTTGATTTTTCCAGACCAAAGGGCTGAAAAATTATATTAAAAATAGCAGAAAAATATCAGATATTTATGCAATATTCTCAAGAGCCCTGCAAACCTCAAATCAAGCCCTCAAAGGAGGTCACCCTAGCTAGGAATAATGAATTTGTGAATGTAACTCAACGCAGCCCTAGAAAAGGGGTCTTCAACACTTGTAAAACCTGATTTCTGCCTGATTTGGGTCTCAAACCCTGGTCACCAACCTCCCAAAGCAAGTCACCCACCTCTCAAGTCACTCGCCAAGCCCAAGGACAAAGCCACCCACCTATCGCAAACAAATTGGTTCTCAAAACACCCTTGGTTGCCAATTATGCACAATACAACTCCCTTACGAAGTTGCCCTAACTGGATATTAAGGGGTTTCATCCTTAATTCCAGTCAACTTTGAAGGTTTTCATCATCAAATTAATAAGCCAAGCTTTTGGGTGCTCAAACTCATTAAATTTCAGTTATCAAAAATAGTTTGCTTTCCAACGAATCACCATCTCCTTTTTATACCCTTTTCCCACCAATTATCTTCCCAAAGTGGGGCGCTCCACTTGGAGGGGAAAATAAAAGTATCTTTTTCTTATAATTCACTTAAGGGTTATCTTTTAAAAAGGTCCCCTTCTTAAGTCACAACTCAAGTTAGAATAAGTTGCCAACATATTCACCTTTTTGGCAACTTGAACATATCATTACTTTATGTTTTAAGTATTTAAAAATACTTTTTATTTTAAGAAATGATATTATTTTAAATTAGAAAAAGTGGACATTGCAGTCCGCCCTTCCCAAATTTGCTTGCCCTCAAGCAAATGTAAGCTTGTCCAAATAGCCATCTATGTAATACCTGGATCCCAATTCACTCTTGAAAACTTGAAATCAGCTTGTGTATACACTGAAGATGAGTTATAACAGCCACAAGTCACTTGGAATTTCAACCAAATCAGCATTAGGATGGTTGCGATGATTGCTTTCAATAATGGAACCCCTCCCCTAACATTACCATGCAAGGAAACCTTCTCGATTTGCTCAAATGTACAGCTGTTCATGACTGAAAATATACAGACCAGCAGTATAGAAATGATGCAACAGCTACAAATATGACAAACCCATGCAAAATCCAATAATGTGATTGATGTCGTAGTAGGTAGCCATACAAGGACCGAAAACTATTCATTATTTGCTTGTGCTAAAAACAAACTCAGCTGCTCTTTATTTTTTGCATGTGTACTTGCACATGGAACAAACTTATTAAATAAAACAAGAGTGTTTGACAACACCTTTACACTCACTTCATCATACCTTATAGACATGAGGGCCAGCTTTCTTCCCTTGCTTGTTTTCCTCTCATAATTTCCATTCAAATGTCGGATTCCCAAAACTTCAATCCTGCTGCCCCAAATGCAGCTGTAAACTTGTCTTTTCTTCCCCAAAATCAGAATGATAGTGGCTGGAATCCTATTTGTATCAGCTGAAGGTACTTCCATTTTGACCACAGGTTTGCAATCCTTGTACCATATGCCTTGAAACACCTTTATCAATGTCATGGCAGCCAGTACAAGACAAAAACAGCAGTTGTTATATTTGATTTCCTTCTCACATTCACCTAGTGTGTTAGAAGAAATTGCATCCTTGGCTAGAGTCGTTATGATGAGCCATTCCCAATATTTATGAAGAATAGAAACATGACAAAAAATAGCCATTCTGGAAAAGAATTCAACGTCTACATTCCTTTCCCTTTTGATATCATAATTTTGGATTGCTCTTACCCCATGTTGTGGCTCACTATGTAGATTCACAAAAAACTTCAAACACTTACCATGAACCCGGTGATGCATGCATTTATTGAAAGCATGCATGATGGAGGATATTTCCTCATCATATCTTGAAAAGCTTGTTTCTAAAACTTTGCACTTCATGCTTCACATTTTTGGTGCCAAATAATGAGCTGCCCAAGAAGCTTGACTGAAGTATTGCATTCCTTTATTGAAAATCAGAATGGTGATGGCTGGAATCGACCATAAGGTGGCTAAAAAAGCTTCAATAATATCAACAAACGGAAGATCATTACAATGTATGACCGAGTTTACTTGTATGGCTGCATACCAACTGTTGAGCTGGCTGGAAATGAGTATGGCAGCAGCTCTCCGACCCGTAAAAGTGAATCCATTTTGAACAAACATATCCTCCTTGAGTTCCCCTTCACACCATGTGACTGCAATTTCCTCAAAAGTAGTTTCAAACTGACAATTACTCACTATAATGACTGAAATTACTTGCATAGTTAGAAGTACATAAAGATCAAATGGCTTACCCACCTTCCATATCAAGTGTCTCACTGCCCCGGCAATGGTGACTTTGTTCATAGCCTTGTTCTTACGTGTAGGACTTGACTCCAAGGAGTGATTCATGGAACATGAGCATTAGCTCTCCATAACTTCATTGGAATGCATGACATCCTTCATAGGATTCCCCACGAACCTCTTCCCTAACCAAATGTATGAGATAAAGAATTCATTAAAAATAGGAACATGGTTTCTACTATCTACAGTATATCCCCGATGGCTTTATCTAACTCTTCAATTTTCCTGAACATCTCATTATCCTGTTGGAAGCGTTGCTTGCCCCCCTCTGACTTCCCAATAGCATTCCAAACAATAGTAAGCTTCATTGATTGCACTGGTCACTAAGACGTGAGCATTATAAAACCTGCTTGGTACCAACCACACCCGGTCCATATCTAAGCCATCGCCTTGTGGCATGATGGTGTTAAATTATCTCTAGAGGATCTGCATCCATGAGCAGAGAAAAGCTGAAAAATGCATGGTGAATATGAGATCCGAATGTGTCCAAAGGGATACTTCACTGTGATATTTACCAATGAGTCAAATCCAGACAGAGTCTTCAGGCAAGGCCCGTATCTCTTTCAAAGTGTGGATCTATTCATTATCATTTGGGCTTCAAACAAAGGAATACCATCACCTTCCCTTGTTTGGATTTGTTTCTATGTCTTTGATACCATTGCAAATTCAATTGGTCTTGGAGGTTGATATCTCTAAACCCAACCGTGGCAAAGGCTTCACGGGATATGCTAGGATCTAAGTGCAATTGGATTTGACGAAGCCACTTCCAAAACATATCACATTAAAAATTGGGGAAATTAATTGTACCCAACCACAAGATTATAAATAGGATATCATGAGTTTGGCCATCTAGTTCAAGAACGCCCTATGGCTTAAAGATTCATGAATCCCCCAAAGGTGAATGCAAAGGCTCAGATGGATAGTGGGGGAATTATTACACCAAAAAGAAAATGTGTGATCAAAAACAACAGGAACAAGGTAACAGGTAAGGTAATGTATACGAATAAATAAGGGAAATGCAAGGAAGTCAAAGCGAAAGAAATAGATGAATTTGTACCGGAAACTCAAGTCAAGGATGAAGGGAACCAAGAAGAAAATGGGGACATAATAGCGAATTATAGTTTCAAGAAAGATCCTGAAAATCTTCTTGATGAGCCAGAATATTTTTAAGAAAGTTTGAGAAGACTCAAATTTAAGAACAACCAAGAAGACAGACTCGTGGCTAAGGAAATGAGAGCTCAAGAAGAGAAAGGGGGAAATGGAAAGGGTATGGAACCCTAGGAGGATGTAGAGGGTATAGGAGTAACAATAAGGCAATCTTAGAATGGAAAGAAGGAAGCAGACAATGGGTTGAAAAAGAGGGGAAGAGATTGAACCCACAATAAGATTCAAAAGAAACAATGGTGGATCTCGCTGCTACTAATCAGGATCAATAAGAAGCTGTCTTGGATGGCACCAAGAGGGTTAGACCCTCGACATGAGGGTAATCTCATGGAATATCAGGGGACTTAATGCCCCGCACATAAAGAGAATGTTTAAAAGACTAATTGCAAATGAGAGACCACCAACGGTGATTCTCCAAGAAACCAGAGACTAATGAGTTTAGGCACCAGAACTTGGCAGGTTGCTACTGCACAGAAGCCTATGGTGTTGGAGCTACTATGGCATGTTTAAAGGACTTGCTATCCTTCAGTACCACACTGCCTCAACCACACACTGGATGATGTCAGGTAAAAAGCCATAAATCAAATTTGGTTTTTCAATAACTTCCATGCACTTCCTCGAACTTTTCAGAACTTTGCAGCACTTTACAGAATTTGAATTTCTAAAATACAGGCAGGGAAAACAAAAGCATATAAACACCAACATAAGGATGAAATAATTTTATGGGTTTTTTAAATTCTCTGGAAATTTTAAATTTCTAATGCTGCAGAAAATTATCTAGATTTCTTCTGCTGGGAAATTTTAATTTTATGCTGCTGGGGTACTTTTTTGTTGCTGGGAAAAATAAAATTGCATCTGCTGCTAGGGAAAGTATCCTTTCACTTTTCACACAGCAGCTGCAGGAGAAAGACCAAACCGTGTCAATATTTGAAAAGCAGTTGCAAGAGATACCATATCAATGCTGACTTGAAAGCAAGGGTTACATTACTTGAGCAGTCTCAAGCCCCCCATGTAGACACTTCGTATTTTCAGCAGCTTGGGGAGGTGGTTCACGAGATTAAAAACAAACAATCAGATATACTTACCCAGCAGGAGCACCTGCAGTGGGAAACTGCAGTACATCAACAATCTATCCACAAACAAGTTGAAGAGCAAAAATCGTGGGTCCAAATGGCTAAAGGGAAGAAGGCTCCTCCAGTTGTTGAAATGGCTATCCAAGCCAAATTTCATGAGGAGAGAACGTATAAAGCCAAGACCTTCAACCTTCAAGTTCATGGCCTGCCTAAGCCTGTTCATCCCTTGCAAGGCAAGTAAACCTTTGAATGGCATCTCCCTAGACTAAGCATGGACGACTTATGATAACACTCTTATTATCAAGTTCCAATTGGTAGAGAACCATTTAAAAGCTCCGAAA
Organism: Torreya grandis; assembly: GCA_037957365.1. Classification (NCBI taxonomy): domain Eukaryota; kingdom Viridiplantae; phylum Streptophyta; class Pinopsida; order Cupressales; family Taxaceae; genus Torreya; species Torreya grandis. The sequence goes on from JARHVA010000278.1 coordinate 5,057,501, forward strand.
TCTAAAAGGAAGCTCTTTTCCCTCTCTAATAAAATCTACTTAGATGCTGATCTCACTTGACTCAAAGTGGAGGAGCTTCAGAAGGCTTGGGCTTTGGTGATTGCTACTCAAAAAGAAAACAAATGGGCGGTCATTTGGGATTGCAACATTGTGATTCGTGTTTTCCTACCACAGGGCAATCACATCCTTTACCATTTAAATGATGGCACACTAGGGTACCAGACGATGATAGTGGCATCTCATTGTTTACTTGGAACTGCAATGGTGTTTTGTGGTCTTCTCTGGGTACCTTCTAGGATATGGTTGCATTTAGAGAGATTATCTTCCTAACTAAGACCCATAAGAACCCTAAGCAAGCCCTCCCTCTTGTCACAGGCTACTTTTGGGCCTCACCTGTCAACGTGAGACTCATAGATGGTGGTATCCCTAGTTGAGGTGGGGTGACTTGCCTCATTTGTGACATCCTCAAGTCAATAGTATGATTGGTAGTTTTTGATGGCCATTCTAGATACACTTGGTTGCACGTTCAAAGGGACCCACCTCCCATCCATGATGTCTTCATTTCAGTATGCTACTTCCCCTACTTCATCACCCTTTCTTGTGCACATTGATGAGGAACCATACCCTGATCTTTATCTGGAAGTTTCCCATTATTCCTCAATGGGAATTGTTATTCTTTTGGGCGACTTCAATGCCCATATAGAGACCCACCATACACCTATTCATGATCTAGCATAGGATGAGTTATTCCTTCATTGCTCCCCCAGCAAACCCTCCGTCACCCCCTCACCCACGCCCCCTGCCCCGGACTCCCCCTCCCCATTTATTTTCATTACTTCGGTTCTTTACATTTTGTTAGTTTTTTTATCCTAGGGTCGTTTTACCCTAGCACTTTCTATCATAATTGGATGTATTGGCAAGTCACATTGACCTACTTTTGGTCATTTGTGGACCTTAAGATAAATTCTCTCTCTATGGCCCTCAAATGGCTAATGACGAGACTTCAATGCCAGAATAGATAAATCTAAGAAGGGTGCAATTAGTATTTCTCCAAATATATCCAACTCCCAAAGGTTTGTTGCAGACTCAAATCCTTGGGATGTTAAAACCAAAGCAGGATGGTTCACCTAGACGAATAGGTTCAAAGGCACAAAACTAATAACTAAAGAGTTAGATAGATTTGTAGCCTCAACTAACTAGCTGAATACAGATTATAGGCTCTAGTATGAGTTTATGAAGCAAGGAGGTTCTATCCACTGGTCGGTTTCCCTCTAGATTGAAGAGGATACCCGCTGGAGAAGAAGCCTGTTCAATTTTGGAAAGATGTAGCTTGAATACTCAAGGTTTAATGAAGTTGTCGAGGTGATTTGGAATCCCTTTAGAAATAGATCGAGATTGAAAATGTATCATCTCTCGGAAAAACTCAAGGAGGTTAAAGAAATGCAGGGAGTGTGGAGCAAATAAGTGTTTAAGAATCTTTTTAACAAAAAGAAGCACTCAAGGGCTAAATGTAGATGATCCAAGTCAAGATATTGCAAGGTCTACCTGATAACCTTTAAGCAGAAGAAAAAGAGTTTGTCGGAAGCCTTGATGAATTTTATAAAAGAGGAGATTTCCAGGGGAAAAAATATTGTGCCAAATGGCTTAAGGATACAGTAATACCAAGCTCTTCCACCAAGCATGCAAAATGAGAAGACTAGTCAACCACATTGGGCGGCTTGAGACTCAAGATGGTTCTATCATCAAGGATCTGTCAAATCCCATTTTCCCCAACATCATAAATGGGAGTAATGAATGCTAAGCTAACCTATAGTTAGCTAACTAGACATGGATTTCAGGTTATGGTCTAACAAATGGAGTGTTAGTATTAAATCATTTCTCTTATTTATGCAATTAGATTAATATTAGACGTCATTAACATGCTTAAGATTTATTGATGTCAAATATTGACTTTTGTGGATTTGCTTATATAGCTAGACTTACCATAATCAATTAATGTAATTCATTGCTTACTTTAATGCAATTTGAATTAATAACATTAAATGGATTTGATGTTTATTCTGCATATGATTGTTATATGGTTTTGATTTATTGACCAGGTCTAATCACTTGTCGATTGTGGTGAGTGTGATTGTAGCACAAGTTCTTCCGCTCAAGAAGAGGGAGGGCATCATTGGGGAGGTGTGGGTAGATGCTCAACTATTGGCACGCGAAAGAAAACCGCGAAAGCAAGACAATGAAAACACATTCGACTATGAAACTGGAACTATACTATGTGCCACCTGGGAAGAGTAGATGGAATGTTGTGGAAACATGTTTTGTTCACTTTTTAGTGCATACCGAGTAGATCATATTGTGTGATTTGATCTCTTCGGTTTATAGCTCTATTTGAATCATTTTATGCTTATACTTTTGATATTATTGATGAACTATACACTTACATTGCTGAGTTTTTACACTTCTATTGTGATTGATTTTGTGACATTTATTGTAGTACATTTTACATAGGCCAATGAGTATGAACTTGTCGCTGACAATGGAGGTATTGGTGTGGATAGCCAAAGGTTATCACACCAATACTGGTATCTCCATGTGACTAAACTCGGTTTGCAGGTTTAGCTTGCGACTAAGTCAACACCCATCAACATGTTGATTTAACTTAGTGACTTTATACTTGGTGGTTGTTTGACTATTGAGGTTCTAGACGTATTAATTCTACTATTTTAATTGATGTTGATTTAAGTCGCAGACTTAGTTTGAGAATTGAACTTGTATAAATAAGTCGCCATCTTTAACGTCGACTTTGAGTTTGCTTTCACATTAGGGGTCAAATTAAGACATTATTTGAGTCTATATTTGACATTTAAAAAGTCAAAATGAGACTCAATATAAAGGTCGAAGCACAACCTCAACCCTACCTACAAATATATTGACTCAGACCTATGACATGGACTTGGACTTGACTTTGTTGTCCAACCTAGACTTCAACGTAGTAAACAAACTACTCTAGTTTGACACTATAGCAGTTAACAAATAGACCCATTCAGGTGAAGGCCTTTAGCAGACCCTAATTGCTAAACAAAACTAAGGTCTAGAGTTTATAACAATTCTAGGCATTTATTATAATACTGTGAAATGACTTATTGAATTTATAACAACTTTGGCATAGGCATTGGGTCACAGATCCGACAATTTATTAAAACAAGTATACTGTAATTTAAATCGACTTTGATACAAAAACTTGTAATAATATTTGGGTTGGCCTGACCAAACATAAAAAAATAAATGATATAGTTTTGAAGCCCCTCAAAGCATTAAGAAGCTTTGGGCGAACGTGAAGCATTAGGGTTTCTATTTTGACTTTTCTGGTTATCATTTTAAGGCGTGGCCGGCCGCCTACACGAAGCCCTGACAAATTCAATCCTGGTTGGTCCTTTGCATGAACATTGCATGGATAAGTTGGAGATTGCATGGGAAGTCTGGGAGAATGCATAGTAATTGATTGGTTGCATTCGTAGTCATATTAAAATTATTTTTTATGCGGCCATATAACAACTTTGGCATAGGCATTGGGTCACAGACCCGACAATTTATTAAAACAAGTATATTGTAATTTAAATCGACTTTGATACAAAAACTTGTAATAATATTTGGGTTGGCCTGACCAAACATAAAAAAATAAATGATATAGTTTTGAAGCCCCTCAAAGCAATAAGAAGCTTTGGGCGAATGTGAAGCATTACGGTTTCTATTTTGACTTTTCTGGTTATCATTTTAAGGCGTGGCTGACCACCTACACGAAGCCCTGACAAATTCAATCCTGGTTTGTCCTTTGCATGAACATTGCATAGATAAGTTGGAGATTGCATGGGAAGTCTGGGAGAATGCATAGAAATTGATTGGTTGCATTCGTAGTCATATTAAAATTATTTTTTATGCGGCCATGCAACTCTTAAGAGGCTATTTCTATCATGGCCTAGCTATTTTTAGCTCCATTAATTTTAGCCATTTGAGGCCTGTGGAAAACTATAAATAGGGGGTGAGGGTTTGAAAGAAGAAAGACATGCTTCCAAGTAGCGGCATAGAAAATTTTGAGCAAGTTTGGCAGAAGTGGGAGCAAAAAAAATATTCATATGTCAAGTAAGGCACCAAGGAAAGAAATTTCATAGTTTTAAAGTCTCCATTTAACCACCAGCTAGAGGTAGGTGCTACTCCTTTTTGTCTTATCTTCCAGAACTATTGAGAAACTCTAAACGCCTCAGCATGAATGAGTTTTTTTTAATTAAATCCTGCTTGATGAATAAGCACATTGCTGAGTTAATAAAATTTTCAACGTATTTAAATTGAAATTTTCCAGCCTGTACCAGTGCTGTTCTGTGTATATTTTTATGGCTTTCTACCTGGTTGGCATCCTTTTCTGACAACGCCCAAGTCTAGAGGGATGACAGCTATCACTAATTTTAACTCCTCTTAAAAGATGCCACTATTACATGTTGGAATATAAATATCTCAGTATTTTAATTAAAAAATGACCTGGCCAATAACTTCCAGATCTATGTCAGAGCTTGTCAGCATGTATGAGGCCTTGCCTGGAATTATACTTGGTACATTTATATATTTTTTAATGCCTGTAGCAAACTCTTCTAAAGAGAACAAACCAGTATTAGAAGGATTCTCGCACACTCAAATAACCAAAACAATTTGCCCAACGGGATGACACCTGCAGCTGATAACATCTAAGGCAAGAATAATGCTAGCTTTCATTGATTTTAGCCTCATTTTGAAAACGCCACAAGCAGAGTTTTAGCAAGAAAGAAAACAAATTAATTAACATAGTTCAAATTTATTGCTTCCAGCTGGTCAAAACAAGGCTTTAGGCACCTGAAATAGTGTTAGTGTCCCTGTGCCTTATTTTATGATTTTAAATTTCCATTCCAGCGCCCCTGCCAGGTCTGTCATATGTGCCTTTATTCGCTAAGTGTACCCACTTTAAATTCTGGACCAAAAATTTTGACCGTGCATGGATTATATAGCACTTCCTTTTTCCCCAACACCATGAATATATAAATCAGGCAATATAATGAAAAATTCTGACACCACATAGTGGCTGAGCTGGTCACAAATTCTGCTCAACACCTTTAGATGTCGTCAAAACTTGGATAGATAATTACCTTCTTCTCATTAAATGCCACATAGCCTATTTGCTCCATTTTGATATTGCATATAGAAGGACATCTTATCATTCTAGACAGCAATTTAGATTATAAAAAAATATATACTTTTTGGAGGATGTCACATTGCACAAGTGGTATAGGACACTTGTGCGATGTGTTATCAATCAAGCGCTTTGTCGATGATTGACCTTGTGCTGTTTTCTTGCATGGTTTGTGACAATCTTTGACGAAGTGGAAGTATGATGACGCTTTGCATTGGTGTTATTGGGACACCAGCACAATGCGTTATCATTCTCGCACTCCTCAAGCATTGTTCTCATGCTGAAACATGAGTGTTTGTATAAAGTTCATTGCATTGTTAATTGTTGTTAAGAAAGATGGATTTTGGGTATGATTGTTGACTTAGGAACATGAACACTGAATATATTGTGGAGATCCTTAATTTCATGTTGACTCTGAAATTGGGAATTAATTTGAGTCTCAATGAAAAGAGGTGGACTCGTTGACTCCTAAATATTATGGCCATAAACATATACACTTTAGTATGTATTAGGAATGTTCTATTTCCTGTTCCGCTTCACTGTCAAGACTTGCTTTATGCTGCATGGAGCTAGCTGCAATACAACTTGTATACACATTATTCTCTCTCTCACTGACAGTTACGCATCTACCTTTCTCATGAAGGGTAGGGCCACTCTTGGAAACAAGAGATGTGCAGGGGATCCAAAAGGCATTGTGGTTGGAAGTAAAGCCTCTAATGATGCTCTCCCTCTTCCTACATAGTTCTCTGCAGCAGTGATGATCTTCGGTGTTCGTATGGATTACATTGTGAAGACTTGAATTGGACAGAAAAATATATATATGTTGTACTATTATTAATAGATGAAATCATGTATTATGCAATGAATGTTGTAGCATTGAGGTGTATTTAAAAGATAAAGAAAGTATTTTTGTAAACATTGCATGTTGTATTTATGAGATTGGTTTTGAATTGGATATCATTTTGGAATTGTACTATTGGGTTAACAAAAGATGAAAGCTCATTTGTTATACTTAGTACAAACTTAGGCATTACTTGAATTAGTACTTGTAAATGAAAGAGGGATGTTGATTTAGTTGTTATACTTAGCCACTTATTGTGAATGCGTGCTCTGAATTTTGAAAGTACATGTATATCTGACTTTGTGAATTATGAAAAGAGTAAATGGTTTATCTACATAATACATATTGAATATGACAGTGTAGCTGTACTTTTCAAATAATTAGTAACATTGAAATATTTCTGCTTAGTCACTCATTATGACTGAATGTGTATTAAGATTTTGTAAAGTGATATGAAACCATGTAATTGAATTTACATTGAGTGAATTTGTAATGACTTGTTGACTTTGAATCTATTTAAAGTATGATTAGCTATGGCAAACCCGTTTGTGGTTTTGCACTTTGACACACTAGTGTGTTAGTTTGTCTTGTAAACAAGTAATTTGGGATTAGATAAGGAACTTTTCGGAAGGATAACTCGGAGTCGCAAGGAAAAAAATCTGGGAGTGATATTTCGGTATCCGACCAGAGCAGTTCTTACAGGGTCCCACGAAGATCAGCCAAGCTTTGATGGCTTGTTTTCAGATATTCTATTTGACGACAATGTGAAAAGGAGGGAGGATTGTGACCTTCTCCTTGCCAACATCCCTCACATGGTGACTAATAACCTCAATATAAATCTTCTACATGTAGTCTTCCAGAAAGAAATCAAGAGTGTTTTATTTGAAATGGCAAGGCACCAAGCACCAAGCAAGGATGGATTTCCAACACTTTTTTTCTAACATTTTTGGGATCTCTTGGGCCATGATCTTTGGGAGGCAGTTAAGGAATCGTACGAGTCTAGATCCATTCTAAAAAAATTTAATGCCACCTTCATAGCGCTTATCCCTGTGAAAAAAGATCAAAGGCCAAAGGATTTCAAGCGCATAGCTCTTTGTAATATGGTGTATAAGATCATCTCTAAGGTGATTGCTAAAAGGCTTAAACCTTTATTCCCAGAGCTAATTTCAAAAGTGCAAGGAGGCTTCATCAAAGGAAAACAAATCATTGACGGTATTGTATAGCTTATGTACTTATTCATTCTTTAGAGATGAGTAAAAGAAGAGGAATGCTCATTAAACTTAATATTGCAAAAGCATGTGATAAGGTATATTGGTCATTTTTTGACAAAGTGCTGGAAAATTTTGGTTTTTCAAAGGAATGGAGAAAATAGGAGAGGTATTGTTACTCCACCCCCAATTTTTAGTTCTCATCAATGGCTCACCTGAAGGATTCTTTCGCTCCTCAATGGATCTTACACAAGAGGATCCTTTATCTCCATACATTTACATCATCATGGCAGAGCCCCTTGGCTGTTATCTTAAGGACCTTAAGAAATCTAGTCACCTTAAAGGTATCAAGGTATCCTCTGAAGAAAAGTTCTACACACATCTCCAATCTTTGGATGATACTCTTCTCCTAGCTACACCTTCCATGCGGGAAACTCGTATGATCATAGACCTTATCCACAATAATGAAGAGGCTTCAAGACAAAAGGTTAATTGCATAAAATCCAAGATCTTTTTCATTAATGTCTAACATAATGCAAAGAGTTTACTTCCCAAGCAGTTGGGGTTAGAAAGTGTTGTGCTTCTTGCTTCCCTTATTCAAAGGTAAGGCCAAATAGCAAACATGGAACCCTTTGTTATATGGAAAGGAAAATGATTGTCCTCAGTGGGAAGGATCACTTTTTTCCAATCTGCTCTTCATGCCATTCCAATTCATTGGTTGTCTATCCTCCAAGCCCCCAAAGCAATTAACAAACATTTGGATAGTATCATGAGATCTTTTTATTGGCAAGTTATAGAGGAGACGTGAATTTCCCCATATTGCTTGGGATCAAGTTTGACCCCATTTGGAAGGGGCAAATTGTATAAAAAACCTTAGATTGGCTAATCTTGCCCTCAATGCTATACTTTTGTCCAGGATCAATAGGGACGATGGAAAGGAATAGAATATCTTAATAAGGGAAACGAATATGGATTGAAGGGACCCTGAAAGAATTTTTATGGCAGCCAACCTCCCCAGAAGACGGCTATTGGGGATAGCATAAAGGAAGCAAGGGACCTATCCTAAACCTCTCTTTCTGTAAAATTCAAAATGGAACCAAGGATGATTTTTGGGAGGATGCTTGGATTACTGAACAACCTCGTATCCTCAATCCTTACCTAAGAAGGATTAAAGAAATTACTTGTTCTTTTTGGGGGAATAAAGTGAACGACTGTTGGATGGAAAAGAGTCTAAGGGGATGATTGTCAGGAAATGGAAACACTTCAGGGTTCTCCTGGGTGAGGAAGAAGAGGCAAAACATTTAATGAATAAGACTCTTCTTACTTTCAGAATTCCATGGACTGGAGAAGATGTCATATGCTTGAATCACAAAGGCAAGGGGGATTATTTTGTGGCAGTTAGCTATGATAAGCTTGTTGGGCCCAATCCCAATGCTCACCCCGTGGAAGTTTGGAAAAGGGTTTGATACACTAAATCCTAGCCAAAGGCAAAGGTTTTTTTGTGGCTCGCGATACAATGCAAAATTCTAACCAATGAGCATCTAAAGAGGAAAGGATTCGAAGGCCCCAACAAATGCCCAATGTGTTTGGATGTAGAAGAGGAGGTATCACATTTATTGTTTCTTTGCAGGTGTGCTAATCGACTATGGAAAAACTTTTTGAAGAACTAGCCCAGGTCTTTCCCTCCTCCCTTGTGCATCAGATCTCTTTGTCGAATTGCTCAGTGTCCCTTAAAATTCTCAACTATCTATTGTGGCTGATGTTTGCCATGATCACATGGCATTTTGGAAGGAGAGAAATGCCAAAATTTTCAAAAATGTCAGGAAACCCCCTCCAATTTGTGGAATGATATAGAAAGGAATCTATTTAAGACTCTCTGCAAAGTGGGGGAAAGTCCAAAGAGGTGAACCCAAGTGAGTTTTCTATACTGCATAATTGGCTTGAAATTAGAGTCACTTTGTACCCACTTTCTTCAAGGTGTAGCAGTAAAAACAAAAAGACTAAAAGGAAGACCCCTCTCAAAATTGGTGCAAGCTTAACTCTAATGGAGCCTCTAAGTGTAACCCAAAAGTTTCTAGTGCAAGATGTATCATAAGGTACCACAAAGAAAAATTTATGGAATTTCATGCTACCTATATCATAGTTAATACTAACAATGTTGTTGGGTTGATTCTAAGCTTGTGAATAGCAATCAAGAATCAAATAAAGAATCTTGTCATCGAAGGTGCTTATCATCAAATGTGTCACGAGGGGGCTAATGTAAACAATTGGAGGTTTCAAAGTCTTGTTGATGAAGTGAAATGCTTGCAAAGGCATTTTGACAAAATCGACTATGTCCATTGCATTAGGAAGGCAATAAAGCTGCACATTGGCTTGTCAATCTTGGCCTTACTAAAAGATGTGAACTAAACAAGGCAAGTGAGAGTTCCCTTAAGGAGGAGGTATAGTGAATTGATTTGAAAAGTCTCATCAATAAGGAAAGATGAAGTCTATGAGCTGTTTATTGCCATCTATGGGATGTTTATCATGTTTGTTCCCTATGACCAGAGTATTTTTAATATTCCTTGTTTCTCCCTGCCATTTTCCTTTCCTTTCCACTTATTTGTCCTCTTTGCTTTACCATCCAAGGGTCAATGTGCAGTGTACTTGGGTTATCCTTTTCAAGTGTTATGTTATTCCATGCAAGCTTGGGCACCATCTCCAACTTTTCTTCTCTCACCTTGTGTCTTTTTTTTGTTTCCATTTTATTAGATTTTACTAATGTGTTGGCCTTTCCCTTATAAGTCTTTGTGGACTTGAGTCATGAGGTGGCCCAATTTTTTCAGCTTTTTCTTTTGGGAGTTTTGTTTGCCCTTATAAACAGCTCTTTCCTTCGGCACTCTCCACTCTCAGTTACGCTGCCCTTTTCATGCTCTTTCCTTCTTTGCTCTCTCGTCCTTTTTGGTAGGAGTTAGTTCAATCTTTTTGGCAGACCACGGTGGTGTTCTTCAACGCTTTCCCTCTAGTCTCCTAGCTTGTCTGATTTTTCGAATGTCTCTTAACCAAAGTTTATTTGTTGCCTCAATATCTTTGTGTCTGATCGCCCGTTTCTTATGGAAGTTTCCCTTCAAGGAGTGTTTTACAAACTTTGGGATATTACTGCCATTTTGGAACAATTTGAATATAATGGAAACATATGGTTTGAAAGTCTCAATCTAAACGGCAAGTGGTTGTGTGCTTTCTCCTTTCTATTGTCCTTGTTCTACTTGACCAGTTGTTGTATTCATTCTAACTTTTCCAGTTCAATTTCTCCTCGCTTGTGCATGAAGTCCTTTACTAATGTCATGGCTTTCCTCTTGATTTTCACGTGGCTCTTATTCATGTAGATGAGACTCAATAATAGGGGTTGGGCTTTTAGTCTGGGACATCTAGCTAGAGAAGGTTGAAAGAGAAATGAAAGAAGAGAGAGAAGGCAAAGAAATCTAGCCTCTCTGAGACGTAGGCAGCCTAATGGAAGACATTAGAGACAAGGCCATGATCCTATCATGGAGAATACTAATACAAACAAAGTTCCTTCAAACCAGCAAGATGTTGAAGAGGAGGCTCAAATCGCATCGAACCCGAATCTGACAGGAGGTAGAAATGGTGAAGGCCAAATGTTTCATATTCAAGTGATCAAAGGTAATAGAATTTTATCTAACCACCGAGAATTCGTTACAATGGATGCCCAGCAGTGTGAGACCAATCTTGAAGTAAGAAATTGTGACCAAAGGATGGACTATGGTGTCATTATTGAGAACAATAAAGGGGAGAACCACAATCCCTCTCCCAATCCATAACTCAAGCATGAGAGAAAGTCTGTGGGTATCGAAGGAAGTGCTGCTAAATGGTTTTTGGTGAGGCCAATTGTTGAAAACAAGACTTGTGTTCCTTGCTCTAGTTGGGTCTTGGATGAGGAGGACAAAGAGATTCTAAGGTCATGAGTCTATGAATGTGGCAAGTCCTCTAGACACGCCAACGATGAATACAACAATGTTAAATGCACTCTAAATGTCAATGATCTATCTCGAGACTATTGCTGAACCCAATAGCTTGTTTAAAATTGTGATGTATCTGAATGGGGGCTTGAAGAGCGTCGGCACTAATCTTGCTGAAAGTAGACAAGTATTTCAAGCTCAAGGCTCGAATCTTAACACTCTCAATGAGCACCTCAGTCAGAGCCGACAAGAATTGACTCTCTTCTCAGGAATGTGCAAACTCAACTCACAGAGGTCAAACTGATGCTTCAAGTGCAAAGCTTCGTCCTTAGCATCCTCAATGATCATCTGAGACCTGAGTTACCGGTTCTTCATTTTTCACAGGCATTGGGGGTTTGGGTTCAAACCATGTGCAGGTACGGGTTCAATTCTCCATCCCAAAGCCTAGGGTTCGTCCCTGGGCACCTGGGTATGGCAGGGTTCTTCTGGCAGAAGAACCCTGTTGCACCCAAGTGCCCATGGACGAACCCTAGGCATTAGGATGGCGAACCCACAACATACAACTGTCAACAGCAGTCAAAAACGCCTTTTTTATTTTTTTCATTTTTTCACCAAAACAATGCAAGTAAATAATTAAAAACACATTCCTAAACCCTAAAAGCCAAGTTTAAACAAAATCAAAAGCTAAAAACAACACAAATGATAAAAACAAAGTGACAAAATGAAAACCACTTGCCTCTTATTTTTCTAATTTTCTCATTGCATACTTGCCTTCCATTGCTGCTGTAGGGTTGAATCTTCATCAAGCATCATTATAATCATTTGCCTATGGTGATTATTGACATTTGATATTTGATATTTTAATATTTATCATTTTTATTTAATGATTTTCAAGTTGCATACTATGTGGTTAATGACAATGTCACTAATTTCCAATGTATTAGGCCAGAATTTCTATATTTTTTAATTTTTCATATATTTTTTGTACGGACGAACCCAAAACAAACCCAAGGAAAAAACACACCGTACCAGCGAACCTGGTTCTTTGAACCCGCACTAGAACCAAAAATGAACCAATAACTTAGTCTGAGTCATATTCACCAAGATATGGCTGCATTTTGCAAAGAGTTGTAAATTCAATTCAAGGTGGTGAAGGATCTCTGTAAGATTAAGGAGAATATAGAGACCATTCTGGACAATCTGAAGCAAATGACCAGTAGTATCAGCAATCTGAGTAGACATATGCATATCATAGTCTGCCAAGGAGTTCCCATTCTTGAAGGGAAAAGCCTTTGCAATGCTAATGATGATCCCAATGATTGTGCTGAGGAAGAATAATTTATATTCTGCTTTGCTTTCTCTCTAGTATCTTGTTAAGTCTGTCATATGTATGAATCAGGATTGGTCTGGTCAATAATGTAAGAGGTATACCCCTTCAGTGGCTGTCTTGGAGTCCGCTTAACATAACATGCCCCTGGCTATTTGAATTACTATTCTTGGTTCTGAGTTTCACATCTATCCTTTATTTGACAAGACAGGAAAGGTTTTTAGTATTTTCTTTGATTTTCAATATGATGCTGTCAAGGTTAGTATTACCCCCATCATCCTAATTCTTAGCTCGGTTGCCTTCTTGTGCATCCAGGCAGATAATTCTTACAGGATTATCACCCCCTCTATTAGCAGTTTCTACCAAATGAATCACTTTAGAGCTCTTCCGGGCAGGATTTGCTGATTAACTTTGAGAACAGGCATCTCCTTGCTACCTTCCAAGAAAATTACCCTTCTCCTGGAAGGAGACCCTTTAAAGATAAGCACTTATTTTTCTTTAAACAGGATCAACTCCTCATGAGAATGATCTGGATTCTCGTCATTATCAGATCTGGCCTTGCCTTCAGACAGATTCTATATCCATATTTTCTTCAACTAAAGTTCTTACATTTTGTCGAGTTCTCTTCTCAAACATTTTATATCTTATATTTACATACAAGGCACAGCTTACATGTTCCACAAACACGTGATTGACTCAATTATTATAGTAAGACCTCCGTCATAACATCGAAAAACCACTCTAATAAGCATGTTACCATCAGTAAATTTGGAAAATGAGGATGAAAATATAAGACATTCCTAAATCCTATTTTATATAAGCTCAAAATCATGTAAATTTTTAAACGCATGTTAAATTCTGAAGATTGTAATGTTTGTAAGTTAAAGAAAAATGAAACCGCCAACCCCCACCCCCTGCTCACTCCCCCTTCTCCTCCCTGCCTGCACCTTCTCACACCACCCAAACATAAGTGTATAAGCATATCAACTTCTAAAAACTGCATTTTTGAAAAGTTTTTGAAAGGTGAAACAACAACCCACGTTTCCCACACATACCTATAGTGTCTGCATTTATGTTTGTCCTATATAAAGAGCACACTACAATACATTAAATTTTAACACACTACTCTTTATCTATCTTCTTATCTTTTTCTTACACCAATAGGCATAACCTACAATGGCAGCCGGGGGTGGCGGCCGAGTGTAACTGTGGGAGATGTCAATAAAAATGGCTGGCCCTAAATTTGACATCCATTTGAACGTCATAGGGAAGATTTTCTTCTTGCTTGGAAAAAGCGATTGAAAAATCACAATATCTTGGGCATATGGTGGAGTTTGGAGCCCTTTTTATTCCCAGAAAGATTTTATTCGATCCCTATGCAGGGGTGCAGTCATATTAATGCCATCTATTTTGGAGAAGAAAATAGAATCATTAATCAATTTGGAACCCTTCACTGGGCAAAACTATGTGACAAATCGAAGATAAGCGCGTTGAGATTGATAAATCTCGGCATTTTTCAGAAAGACAAATTTACATTGTCTGTACTAGTAAATACTCACCCAGGCACGCACACACACCTATGTTTTCTGAGTTATGGCCGTTTTGATCCTTTTGTCTGTTTTCCCCTGTTCTTTTTCTTTGAGAGAGGTCTATGTGGATGCATATTTGATAATACAAAAGGAGAAATAACTATAACTAAACCCAAACAAATTCCTTAACTATGGTTAATTGTCAAAAAACACAAGCAAAACCTCTCCAAGGGTTCCCCTATCTGGAAATGTTCCTTAAAATATTTCAGGGAGATTTATGGAAGCTTTAATGTGTTTCTTATTTTCGAAAAACTTCCAAGGAAGAGAATGTATTAGAGAGGGTATTGTTGCACGAGATAACTGGGCACAACCAGTTGGATCATTGCAATTGGAGCAGGAGGAAAAATAAAGACGAGACACAAATGACATCAGATGAGATTCTCTTTCATTAATGTTATATATACACATAAGTTGGATAACTACCAACCTTTACTTGCATGAATTAAACTATTATTAGCACTCTACCTGAATTAATGTCCTATTACATTTAAACAAGTGCCCCTGATTAATAATCTATTACGCTCATATTAAATCATTATGAATAGCCCAAAGGCATTTCCAATGAAAAAGGACAAAGAGTTAAAACTTAAAATGTAAGGTGGTGCCTGAATTCTTTCATTGAATGGAAAGATCTACCTAGAAAAATGAAACACAACCAGCCTAGACATTCCCACAAGGGCATCCACTATTGTTGGTTAAATTTGAGGCCAAATATCTCTACAAAAGGACGAATACCATGAATAGATCCTAATTCATTGTTAAGTGTTTTATTTGTACTAGTTGTTATGTTACATGTTTATATTAGTGGAAAGTGGAATGCTACAAGTGAAACAAGTATTGGCTCAAAGCTTTTGTGTCTTATGTGAGCAAGGATCAAGTCAAATGAATATAACTAAACATATAATAATTTATTACCATCCTCATTTCCATGGTAATGTTACCTTCAATGAGAGTTGCTACACGTCACAAAACAAAATATTTTCACTATTCTTGTTCCCATTGCATTCTGCTCTTATCCTCCTCTCTAGTTATTCATGTGTTGCTTATCTGCCTGTATACCTTTTATCAAGTTGCATTACATCCATATCATTTTCAAAACATCTGACGAAGTTGATATAATATGTCCATTCACAAAAGGCAAATAGAACATTGTTCTTGCTTAAAGGTAGCTTGGATTTAGTCTCATGGGTACAGTCACTTAATGAAGAATAGATATGAACTATTGAAGACCATCCATATAATTCCATCATTCTATCAAGGGATGTTGTCCTTAGCCATCAATAAAAAACAACATAGGGAACACAAGATAAAGAAAAACTGAAATAAACCAGACAGCCAGAATCACAGGATCGTTAACAAATTGCAGCTAAGATTGTTAGGATTTAGAGGAGACACCGTACATCAGCACCACGCAACACAGCTTCAGCACATTTGCGACTTACAATCACTTCTTTCATTGGTTTACTGCATCCAGCATCATACTCTATTTTGAATGGCCCAGAGCCACGAACAATGACAACATATTCCATGCCTGGTAGTTTGCAACACAATAAACTTTTATTATCTAACATGTCATGTGGATATTCTAATCCATTAGGGAAGCTAACAGCGGTTGACCCAGAAGCATCCACATTGAGCTCCACGGTTCCATTCATGTTTAAGCAGTCAAAAATGTCATGGAGCTTTGGCATAATGCTAGAATCATTAGATTTGCCTGAATCTGCAACTGCGGTTGCTTTTTGAAGGAGAGCTTCCGTTTCGTCCTCTTCACTAAATCCAGTTTTATGCAGAAGTGATGATAACTTTCGAAGAATTTCCTCACGTGTTGTTTTAAGAACATTCACCCGAACACAAGAGTATAATGATGGCCTCCTGCCAAGAGAAGAACAAAGACAGATTACCATGTCACTCTCAGAAAGCAGGAAACAACTAGTTATTTATTATTCCAGAAATGTTAGTCTCCCAGGATATAACAACATGGAAGCATGCCGGTAACAGAAACAAGCTTACTGGATTTCATGGAAAACAGATGCTTATTCAGTAAAATGTATGAGAAGTGGCTAAATATATGATATTGAGTAATTACAGATTTCTCTTGCAACAAGATATACGGCTGCCAGAAGACATTTTCCCTTGTACTAGACTAAGTTTCTAAAAAATTTGATATATGAAATAATTCTCTGTTGCAATCTCCTGCTATTTTTGTAAAAGTTTTAAGGAACATTACTGCTTTGCTTGAGATGTTTTTAAGCATGTTCCTGAAAATTATATGGTGCAATCAAACTTTTCAGCTGAGTGTTCAGGTAGCTACGAACAGTCTTGTTTAACTTTAAATAATACCCTCACCATCATCTATTGCAGTGACTAAGAAGTAATAATCTAAGAATTTCAAAGGAGCAAAGTTTTCTGAGTGACGGATAATTTCGATGCTTGAAGCACGCAACTTCTAAATTGTTTATGGATGTGGAAACTGGAAACTTTAGTCCAGATCTTGAACATGTGTACATTTGTCTTGACTCTTAGAAAATAGATGAAATACTGAACTTCAGAAAAGTTGTAAAAGAAAATCAATTATCACATGATTGGCATGTCAGAACAGCGCAGGTTCACTTAACCATAGAAGAAAAAATAAGGGATTGTAAACATTGAATTACACTATATATATAGACTTTGTACTCTTCACTAGGTGGAAACTGAGAAGCACTTCATTTTAAATATTTGGTCCAATGAGATAAGTGGGATGTGTTTTTTTCTATTCAGAAACTTTGGCCAAGCTTCCCTACTTTCTTTTATTATCCTGACCAGAGGTACTTAGTTCTTTTCTCCATAAGCCCTTTAAAAAGAGATATATGGTTTCAAACCACTAAGCATGGATCACCAAAAAACATATTGTCAACAACAGAGACATCACACTAAATGGCCACAAAAAATTAGGCCATCAATATAATTGAAGTTGACAATAAAAAACTGATCTAGGTGTTAAACCAAATAGATCTGTATCGATGCAAAGACGCATAAAACACTTCCCAAGACTTGGAAAAGTAAAGGAAGCACCTTAAAAATAGACTACACCACCATGCATTAAATTCATTAAAACTAACAAACATGAATTTTGTTATGCAAACATTAAAACTAAGGTCATGGAGGCAGAATTGAGCATTAGAGCAAAGAAGACTAGGTTCAAAGTATAAACATCGATGATCCAGATGGCAGCTTGAAGTCTATGGTCAGCGTCAATATTGCATAGAATATCCTAGTCAGGTATGGTTTGCTCAGCATAGTGATAACTCCAGTTTTAGCACCAACAGTGACACCAATGTTATATCCTCGTATTGAACTACCATATTGCAAAAGCAAATTCGCAGCCATAGATAATTCAACAATTTGCATAAACTAATTAGCAGCAAGAACTCGCACATAAGCACGGAATAGAGCAGATGCACAAAATACAAGTGAAATGAAGAGCAGAATACTAAAATATAAGACTGAGCCACTTTGAGGGGTAACCTCCACAATCCTTACAATAAGAACAGAATTGTAATATATAATGATTCGATACTAAACACTACTTCCAATATATATACCTTAATTACGCTATGGGGACTCCATAAGCCGACTTGCTAACAATATGCAAATAGATAAATGATCATGTGACTAAGTCAAAGGTTATGCGCGTCTTCAGTGGACGACACAAATCTTGAGACCCCCAACAGGGTAAGGGCATGCCTCTTCAAACAAGCATTGTCCTCAACGTTGGCCTTCTGTGGATGCTTCTACAAGAAAGCTTCATCTTTCCATGTCTCCTCTTCCCTGGGCAGGTTCATAAGATACTCTGTGACTACGCTCGTCCATAGCTTCTTGGTGCATGTCTAGAGAATCGCTTCAATTTCCAAGATGACTCTTCCCTCTTCATCAAGCTATGGTAACTCTATCTGCGCTGGAATCTTCTAGCCAATGACTTTCTTCAAACATGAAAATGAAAGATAGGATGTATTTTCGTTGACTGAAGTAACTCCAATTTGAATGCCATGCTACCAATCTTTTGCAAGATTTCATAAGGTGTGTGACATTTAGGTGGAAGTTTGTTATCCTTCTCTTGTTGCTTCAAGGACATTTGCTTATACAGCTGCAACCTCATAAAACCCCAATCTCTGACTTCAAAAAAAAAATCCCTAGTGTGCTAGCCAACGTATTATTTCATTCAGTTTTGGGACATAGCAAAGTTCTCCATGAGAATAAAAAGTACCCCCTATTGGTGTTGAATGTGCTTTTTGATTGTTTGAACTTTTAGTTGCACTCTCAAGGATGAGGTGGTGGATGGTGGATGGTGGATGGTAGCCATACAATGCCATAAATGGGGATGTTTTGGCAGAAGTATGGAAAGAAGTGTTATACCACCATTCTCTCATTGGCAGCCAATTAACCCATTGCACCTGCTTCTCAAAAGTGAAACAACGCAGATAACCTTCCAAGCACTTATTGACCACCTTAGTTTGCCCATTATATTGGGGATGATATGAAGAGTTATGAGCCAGTTGAGCACCCAAACAAGAGAATAAATCAGTCCAAAAATTATTAGTAACTATAGGGTCACAATCACTTACTATAGTATTTGGGGTCCATGTAGCTTTTGAATTGTCTCCATAAATGTTGTTGCCACTGTACTTGTTACAAAAGGATGTGACAAAGCACAACAATGGGCATAATTTGTGAGTCTATCACCCACTAGCATGATGACATTTTTCCTTTCTGACTTTGACAATCTCATGATGAAATCCATGGAGACCTCTTCCCATCCTGGACAAGGATAGATAAAAGCTGCAAAATATCTGGAGACTTAATTGTCTCACTTTTGTTTTGCTGCCATCCCAAACATTATGCCATAAAGTTTTGGACATCAACTTTGAGCGCCTCCCAAAAAAAATCCTGCTCCTATGATAAGTCTTTTAAAATCCAAAATGTCCAATCGAAGAAGCATGGAGCTCCTCGAGAACCTTAAGCCAGAGGCTCGAGTTTTTCTTGTAATACCCCTTTCTAGTATTTTTATAAATTCTGAATTTTTTTTGTGGTTCTTTTTCAATACTAGAATATAGATAAAATTGTCAAATAATAACATACAATACTAAAGTACCAAACCCAACTGAAACTTTTATTATAAGATATTGAATGCCAACAAAGCACAGATGATGACACTACTGAATAACAAAGACAAACCGCAGGAAACCCTTACATGTTTTGTGCAGCATAAAAATCCAAATGAAATACTATAGCAGCAGTATGAAAGTATTGTAGTAGTAGTAGTACGGAAGTACTGTAACGGCAATGTAGCAAACTAGAACTGGAATAAACTTCAATCTTTCGGCACAAATGCGATCCGTGGATAGAACCATCACAAATGGACAAAAGGGTTTTCGTCCTCCAATCTTGCACACCAAAGGGGTTTCGTCTACAAGTGAAAAGATGAAAACAAGTGCTCAAACTCAAAAAAAGGGTTTGATTTCAATATATAATGGATGTCTTCTTTTGAGCCCAGCTCCTCCTTTTATAAATACCCTTTTCATTCTGATTTCCTTTTCCCGCCTAATTTCCCTCTAGAAGTGTCTAAAAACACTTTTTAATAAAATATTACATTAGGCCCACTTTAAATAATAATGCATAAGTCATCCTTTTACGATGTTATAAAATAAAGTTTCTTATGACAACTTAAAATATTATTATTGAATTATTTCTCTAACTTTATCCCTTAGCCTACAAGAAATAAAGAATAGGCTATGTGTTCCCCAATTAAATTAACTCTAAAAGGGAACATGACAATCCGCCCCTCCTAGAATTGTTTGCCCTCAAGCAATTGCAAATTAGGATGCTCAACAATCTCTGCACCTTCCTATGTAGCATCTTCTGCAGAGAGATCTTTCCAACGCACCAGATATTCTATTATGCTCCTGTTTCTCAACATCTTCTCTCTGATGTCTAGGATGGCTTTTGGAATCAAGATTAATTTATCTTCATCATCCAAAAGAGGCAACTCAGCGAAATGAGTGATGTGTTGTCCTAGTGCCCTCTTGAGGCATGAAACATAAAAAACATTGTGAATCCTACTATGTTCTGGAAACTCAAGCTCATAAGCAAACTCTCCAATCCTCTGTCTGATCTTGTAAGTTCCATAAAAGTAAGGCTTGAGCTTCTCAGCTCCACTTTTCTTGAGAGAAGATTTTTGGTAAGGTTTTAACCTCAAGAAAACCATGTCTCCAACCTCAAATGTCCTCTCAATATGATGTTGATCTTCATACAACTTTTGTTGATTTTGTGTTCGTTGGAGATTTTCTTTGAGTGACTCCAAAATGCCCTGACTTGGTTTGACCAAATCTCTTGCCCTTGACACTTTACTATCTATGATGACCAAATCCACAAAAGTGTGTGCATCATAACCATACAAGGCCTTGAATGGAGTCATACCAATGGGCATGTGATGTGATGTATTGTAGCAATGCTCCCCATGTAGAGCCATTTGATCCATGTTGTTTGCTAATTAACTAAATAATTCCTCAAATATCCCTAAATCCTCTTATTCACAATCTCTGTTTGCCCATCTATTTGAGGGTGGTAACTAGTGCTAGGAGTCAACACAATCCCTGTTAGATGAAAGAGCTCTTGCCAAAATAAACTAAAGAACCTGCTATCTCTATCACTCGCTATGTTTTAGGCAACCCATGAAACCTGAATACTTCTCTAGAAAACAAATCAGCCACTTGTGGTGCCTTGAAATCAAATAAAATAGCAAAGAAATGAGTATATTTAATAAGTCTGTCAACTACAACATATATACAATTCTTACCCTAAACGTTTGGAAGACCAGTGATGAAATCCATTGAGATGCTCACCTATTTTTTATTTGGAATCGATAGGGGCTGCAATAAACCTATTGGGAATACCTACTCAACTTTGTTCTGTTGGCAAGTAATACACTCTCTGATGTATTTGAGGGCATCTCCCTTGTGTCCTTTCCCAATAAATCTCTCCTTGATTTGCTTGTAGGTCTTGAAGTACCCTAGGTGACCAGCCAATCGTGTATCATGCCCTGTTCTCAAGACTTTATCCTTCACCTTTGATTTTGGGATGAGATAAATTCTATCTTTGTAAAGGATGAGATCACTTACCACCTTATACCTATCATCCTATATTTTGCCCTCAAGGATATCGATAGCAAAAGCATTCTTCACATACTCTGCTATTATAGTAACCTTCCAATCAACAGAGATTCAAACAAAAAGCATAAAGTTGGTTTTCTAAATAGGGCATCAACTACAACATTGTTTTTACCCTAACATACTCTATATCAAAATCACAAGCCTGAAGCTTACCCATTTATGCTGCCTATCATTCATATCTCTGTGGCTAATGAAGAATTTCAAGCTATCGTGGTCAGTCTTAACCACGAATCTGTCACACACTAGATGTCTGAATTTTGCCAAAGCATGCATTATGGCTAGCATCTCCTTGTCATAAATTGAGAATCATTTATCTGTCTCTTTGAGCTTTCGACTCTCAAAAGCTATGGGATGCCCTTTCTACATCAAAAATGCCCCAATCCCTTCTCTCAATGCATCAAATTCTAATACGAATGGAAGTGAAAAATCCAAAACAGCTAAGACAAGACATAAATTCATTACCTCCTTGAGCTTGTCAAAAGCTTGTTAAAGCTCCCTTCTTCATTAAATATGTCTATGGGACTACCAACTGTGAGCAGCCCTTAACAAACCTCCTGTAATAACTACAGAGACCAAAGAAACCTCTCAACTATGTCAATGTGGTAGAAGGCCAATCCAAAATAGCTTGGATCTTTTGTTCGTCTCCCTGAACTCCTTGAGCACTAATGACATGGCCCAAGTACATAAAATTTGTCATCCCAAACTCACATTTAGATTCTTTAGCAAACAGCGCCTATTGTTCTAATATACACAGAACTACATCCAAATGTCTCAAATGATTTTCCCAATTTTTGCTATAAATTAAAATGTCATCAAAAAAACCAAAACAAAATTCCTCAACTGCTTACTGAAAATTTGATTCACGCATAAGTGAAAAGTGGTTGGAGCATTTGTCATACCAAAAGGCATAACCAAAAATTCAAGTGTCCAAAGCAACACCTGGATGTTGTTTTGTGCACGTCCTCATCCCTTACACGGATCTGATGGTATTTGAATCTCAAATCAATCTTTGAAAAATACACAATGCCATGCAACTCATCAATTAACTCATGGACCTGGGATCGGGATACCTATTTTTGATAGTCTTCTTGTTCAAAACTCTGTACTCAATGCACATCTGCATAGTACCATCCTCTTTCTTCACAAGGACCACTGATGATGCAAAGGGGCTAGATATAGGCCTTAAGGTGACCCATTTCCAAAAGTTACTTAATAGCCTTTTCAATTTCTTCC
Source organism: Torreya grandis (assembly GCA_037957365.1). Taxonomy (NCBI): domain Eukaryota; kingdom Viridiplantae; phylum Streptophyta; class Pinopsida; order Cupressales; family Taxaceae; genus Torreya; species Torreya grandis. Next base: position 5,080,078 of record JARHVA010000278.1, read on the forward strand.
TTGTACCCTCTGGGATGGCGGTAAGGTGTTATCATCACAGGTTTAAAACCTGGTTCCAATTCTATGATATGTTGAAATCCTCTATCAGGTGGCAATCCTAGAGGTATGTCACTGAACATTGTGCAATGTTGGTCTAGAATAGACTGAATGTCCACATGATAGGATTTCTTGTCTGTGAGTGAAGCTATGGTGTTCACCAAACAATAAGTTGCCCAAGCTACTTGTCCTCTGCGAAATTATCTCTCCATCTTCTTGGTTGTGACAACTCTAGGAGCTCCATTTGCAATGCCTTGAAGCATTACTTTTCCATCTGATTGAATTCCAGCTCCATGGTCTGATAATTCTGAGTGAATTCCCCAAGGGAATGTAACCACTGCACTCCTAAAACCATATTTGTCTCTGTTATGCCCACAACATAGAAGTCATCACACACATCGTGTCTGCCTCACGTAATATCCAATTGTTGAATCCTCTTAGTGCAAGGGATAGTAAAGCCATCAGCTACAATAACATTGAATCTTTCAAAGTCCTTTGTTTTCAAACCTCTTCTAACTACCAATCCCTCTTCTATAAAGTTGTGGGTTGCCCCACTATCAATCAACACTATGATTTTATGCCTATGTAGAACTCCACGAATTCTAAAAGGGTGATATCTAGAAGCACTAGAAAGTGTGGCAAGAGTGCCTCCTAAAGTATCTTCTTCCTTTCTTTCAAGTTCTGGTTCTTTCACTTCAATCTTTGGTTCAAGTTCCTCTGTTTCTGAGTCTTCATCTAATATCACCTCTATGTAATGCACTTGGCCTCGTCCAAGACATCTGTGTCTAGGCTCCCATGGCTCCTTGCAAGAGAAACACAATTTCTTTCTTCTGAGCTCGTTCTCAATTTCTGCATCTTTACTTGATCTTTGTGGCAAATTTTTATGATGAGAAGCTCCTTGCTGAAATGGTTTCTTTTGCTGCCCAAAGATGATGTCTTTGAATAAAATTTGTTCTTGGGTACTGAAGTTTCCAATTTTAAAGCTCTCTTGATAGCTTCCTGTTAAGATAGAGTATCGAAGGCCTTTACCAATGCTTTGAGAGGTTTAGTTAGTCCTACAAAAAAAACATTGAGCCATTTTTTTGTCACATCAAGAACCAATATTGATAATCTTTGAAATCCTGCAACATAGTTGTCCATTGTCCATATTGCTTAAGTTGGGTTAATTCTCTAAACTGAATCTCTAGATCTTTTTTGTCAAACCTTTCTCTCAATTTTTGGCTCAATTCTTCCAATGTGGAAATGGAATTGTGCCTTTGGGTGACCATTGCATGATACCACCACTCATGTGCCACTCCTTCCAAGTGGAGAGAGACAAATATGATCGCCTCTTCTTCATACATAGGATTCACTGAGAAGTGTCCAGCTTCTACAACCAAGATCTGACAGAACATTTGTTGGATCCATCATATGTGGGGATTGTAATCTTACCCAAGCAATGTTGGATGTCTTTACAAGGCTGATCCTACGAAGTTCTCTTTCCTCTCCATGTACCATTCTTCATCCTTAGATCATAGAACTCTCGAAAAGTCAATGCGTCTTGTACCGCATGGCTTAGTGCTTCATATTCATCATGATATGTTGCAAAGTGATTACTTATATGGAGTTGTGGGGGCTCTACCTCTTCTGGGTGTTCTTCCTACATAAATTTTGTTTGAAAAGTCTTGGAAGGGGAGTTGATTTAAACCCGATCATTCGCTAAAGAGCTTCCTTCTCCTTGATTTGCCCTATTCCGATTCATATATTGCATGGCTCATACCATTTATGTCATGGACTCTTTCAATGTCCTTTGGATTGTCCTTTTCAATTCTCTCTAACCCCGATTGACAGTTTCTTGCAAAGAATTCATTTCATCTATAAGTACTCTTTTTTTTTTTTGTCCCCCATGACTTCTATTTCTGGTAATTGAGCCTTCTCTCTTTGGTAATATTTGATTTATCTTCCACTGACGTGCATATGATATCAAATTATTAACTTTCCCCTGTAGGTTGGCAAGATCACAACTCTGATACCACTATAATATCCCTTTCTGGGATATTTATTAATTCTGAATTTTTTTTGTTATTTTTTTTCAATATTGGAATATCAATAAAATTACCAAATAACAACATATAATACTAAAGTACTAAACCCAACTGAAACCTTTATTATAATGTATTGAATACTCACAAAACACAGATGATACTACTATAAACCGCAGGAAACACTTACATGTTTTACGCAGCATAAAAACCCAAATGAATTACTGTATCAATGGTACAGAAGTACTGTGGCAATGGTACGAAAGTGTTGTAACGGCGATATAAAAGTACTATAGCAAACTGAAATTGAAATGAACTTCAATCTTTTGGAACAAATGTAATCCCTGAATGAAACCACCACAAATGGACAAGAGGGTTTTCGTCCTCCAATCCTACACACTAAGGGTTTTCATCCTCAGGTGAAAAGATGAACACAAGTGCTCAATCTCTGAAAAAGGGTTTGATTTCAATAGATAATGGATGTTTTCTTTTGATCCCGGTTCCTCCTTTTATAATTAGCTTTTTCATTCTGATTTCCTTTTCCCACTTAATTTCCCTCTAAAAGTGTCAAAAAAACACTTTAATAAAATATTACATTAGGTCAACTTTAAATAATAATACATAAGTCGTCCTTTTACAATGTTATAAAATAAAGTTACTTAGGATAACTTAAAATATTATTATTGAATTATTTCCCTAACTTTATCCCTTAACCTACGAGAAATAAAGAATAGGCTATGGGTCCCTCAATTAAATTAACTCTAAAAAGAGGACATGACATTTGCAAAGGTATAGTCTATCCTTGAACCACAGGGAATCGTCTTTCCACACAAATTTATCAAAAGAGCTCAGATATTGTTGAAGTTGTTGAACGAGATTCCATGTATCTGTGTCATGATGCCATTCCAATCTTGCCTCATCGACCCAATCCGCCTACAATATGGACATGGCACACAACAATGCCTCCATGTTTTTATCCCTCCTATATAATGCGTCTACCACTACATTCTCCTTCCCTTTCTTGTAGATGATCACAAAGTTATACCCCAAATTGTTAGTGACCCATTTTTGTTGCTCTCCTAATGATAGTCATTGTTCCAAGAAGTATTTCAAGTTGTTGTCATCTGTCTTCACTTTAAAGTGTCTTCCAATCAGATAAGGCCTCTATTGCTTGACCATATGAAGAAGAGCCAATATTTTCTTCTTATAAATAGTCTTAAGCAAATATTTACCTTTAAGTTGGTGACTTTCAAAAGCAATGGACATGTCTTCTTGCATGAGGACTGCACCCATACCATTCCCCAAAGCATTACATCTGCAATGAAAGTTTTAGAAAAATCGAGAGTGACTAGAATTGGCGTGGTGCCCATGGTCTCCTTAAGCTTCTTGAAAACTTAAAAACCCTAGTTGTTACCTCATTCCAATGGAAGGAATCCTTCTTCAATAGAGTTGTGAGTGGTGCTACTATGCTACCATCACTTTTGACAAATTGGCAATGGTAACCTATAAGTCCCAAGAATTCACGTCTACTCTTGATAGTTGTAGGTACTTGCCACTCCACCATGTCCTTGATCTTGTTAGGATCCACCTTTCACTCCTTCATGAGAGACAATGTGACCCAAGTATTCCACCTCTTTGATTCCAAAGGCACACTCAGAAAGCTTCATATAAATCTAATGTTGCTTGAGAGTTTGTAAAACTTGATTGACATAGTGCAAATGGTCCTCCCATGTTTTCTTGCAAATCAATTTATCATCAGAGAACACCAAGATAAAATTCTGCAAAAATGGCTTATAAATGGAATTCATTGAACTCTAAAATGTAGAAGTGGCATTTGTGAGACCAAAAGTCATAACCAGAAACTCATAATGGCCCTCACGTGTTTTGAATGTTGTTTTGGAAATACCTCCTCTCTAATTTTGATTTGATGGTAACCCAATCTCAGATCTAATTTTGTAAAATAAACACCATCATTTAGCCCATCTATTAAATCATCAATTACAAGAATAAGAAATTTATCTTCGATGGTGAATTTATTGAATTTTCTATAAGAAAATAATATACACTTTGACTATGACAAATAGTATTTGCTTCCAACATCTCGTATACAATCTTCTAAATATCAGCAGTGAGATGGGCAAAAGCAAATGTTGGTGATGCCAAGTCCTTCCAAACCGTCAACATCACAGTCGACTTATCCACGGGAGTTCAGGGGATACAATGTAAGGGTGCAAATTTCAATGATAAGTTGCCCCACCAAATGAAACAAGTAGCCTACTTGACATCCAAAGCACCGACCTCAATGGCCCTAAATGTGGGGTATAGCAATACAAAATTAGTAAAAGGTGAAGTACGATAGGATACAACAAATGAGCTCGACCTAATGTACAAAGAGTCAAGGCACATTGGCCAATGGAAGCTATGTCAAGGCAAGCATGCAGTAACCAATAATTGGGACGCATGAATTTTAAATCAAGGGCACTTGTATTAAAAAGACAATGAAAGTACGGGCTTGATAAATATTTAAGGTATAAAAATTTCTTGTCCACTACATTTATATTTAAAAATAATGGTCGATGGGCCATAGCGCCGAAAAAAATTAAAATATTTTGGGGATCACCATTTCACCTCCATCGCATAATGAATAACAGGGCAATGCAAACTAGCATATGTGGATGGTATGAGGTGTAAAAACGTAGTGCACGAGTCCCAATTAAAAGTGTATAGACTTCAGACCAATTCCATCACAATCGAAATTAATAAACTTGAAGGTACAAGTATTGATGGATCAAACTTACAAAGACGTGAGCACATGGCAAGTTATATAAGTAAAGGTCCTTTATCAATAACATTACTTTTCAAGGTGGAAGGGCATTATTCCAAGTGACCAATTGAATATTTGATGAGAAGAGTCAATTAATGAAGGTAATCATTGGAAAATTAAAAGTTTCTCAAAGTGAAACTTTATTCTCAAACAATAAACACTAACACCAAAGCAAGTGAGCAGCTAGTGCTCATTTCCTTCACCATACGATTTCTATCTGCTCGACCAATGAAGTGGAAACGATTGGGTGCACTATATGACCAACTAACAAGCAAGACAACAACTACCAAGCAACGCACCTGTATCGTCAATGAGCTTACACGTTTGACTAGCAAGTTGAACCATATGCTCAATAGAAAAATCATTTGACCATATTACAAGACAGAAATGACAAACCCGCACGGAAAAATGACGTGTGATAAGTAGAGCACAGAAGCAACATATGGTCGATAGGAAGCAAGGTCATACAACTAAGGACAAGGTCAAACAAGAGCGTCGTTTTACTAGCAACTGCAAGGAGAAGCATGCAACGACCGCATAAAACCTGCAACTATATGAATTGTCGTACACCCTGTGCTACGTACAATCGCCCACTGATCCACACATAGGTCTTAAAACCGGTGCCATGGACTATTCCGCACTTGGAGACAAGCTTTCAATTGTAGAATGCGCAAAAGGTAAACTTAAACACCTATAACCCAACAACACATTCGAATGTGGAAGTCTTGATATGCAAAAATGCAACTTCTATTCAACATGTAAAATAGAGAAAAGTACAGATATGTACAAGATTCATTAAGAATAAGAATACAAGTTCCTATGATTAGAAGGTGAATGCTTCCTTGCTGATTTGTATAGATTGACGAAAGAATGCAGAGTTACATATGCGTTTGAATGTTAGATACACAGAGCATGCTAACAAACTTATATCTAGTCTCTAAGTATGATTTCTCTCATCTTTGTGCCCTTATGGGACAAACGGTTGCGATATAGACATCATTGCAAGAAACATTTCTAGATGACAATGGTTATAGAAGGGTGGCAGTTCATCTTTTGGCTGAGTGACAGTTGAGATTCCTGCAAGTGCGTGGTTAGCCTTCTAGATATGCAGTTCAACTAACAAATGCCATGATGCTCCACAAACCTAGAGAATGCCAATTGGCAAGCCACATGGCAGGAGGAACATAACACGTGGATGCTAAGTGTGCATGTTCCTCCGCACACCAAGGACCTGCACGATATGTTTTTTGATATTGCAGTAACTCATGGAGGTACCTCGGAACAAGACAAGTGGTGCATAGATGCCGCAGGGGGGTGCACATAAAGAAGAGTTCAAAAGACGTTGCGCATAGTTGGAGGTTTGTGCGGCAAGTAATAATGTGTTGTGGCAACTCATGGAGATACTGCAATGATGTCTGTGTGATGCAAGATATTGTGTGGATGCAAAAGCTCAAAGTCCTTGTAAGGAGTGCATAGACTCACATGGAAGTTGTGCATGGATCACCCACCTTGTCATGTGTCTATGTACCTCAGTTGTCTGACTTTGTGTTGTCTCATATGAACATTTCTTTCTTGAACATATCCAAAGGCTAAACAACCTTCATGAGAACTGCCCAAAGGATATAAATAAATATTTAGGTTGGATGTACTATTATACCAATGAGTTTGAGTTTTGTCGGAACAAGCAGGAGCAATTCAAACAAGCTTGCCCATTGCATAAATGATTGGCTGTCACTTTCAGGCATTTACGCCCACTAGTTCAAGCTGCACCAAACTATATACTGATTTTGATTGTTGACCAATGAGAAGCATCTCTCTTGATGCACTTTAACTTTTTTCCCAATTATTTTATACAAGATGATTTTGAGGTCGATAAAAAAAATTGTCAGGTGTTCGGGTAAGTTTCAGTCACTGTGGCAGCCTTTTTGGGATTCAGATCCGCTGGCACAGCAGTCGGTCTTTCTCATCATGTTATGACAGCAGCTACCCCTTGTTCAACAGTGTAGGGACGTTTTTATTTTCCATCCTCGATCTCCTTCTTTATACTTTTGTATTTGGGTTGTGACAGATGGAACTCCGACTTATCTTAAAGGGGGGGTAATATAGACAGTCGGTCTTGTTATCAACGTGTTATTAATTACATGTTAGTAGCTGATGTTGTTATGTGGTTAATGATTGTATTGTTGGTGTTAGGTATTTTGTAATGACACTTGTTGGTTATGTTCAGGGGTTGACAGTTGTGTCAACCTACAACCATTTAATCATTCGTCTTATGAACAGAAGGATATACACCGGGGTAAGGGTGCTTGTATGAGGTCCTCCCTATACTAGATGAATTGTATCGAGACTTGTCTTTTATGAATATAAAGCTGCTATTGTTTGGATACTCTGCCCTGCCATGGTATGTTTTACAATTACTATTCAATGTATGCTGTTATTTGTATTCTAATATCTCAGTAATCATTCTACAGACAAGTCAATAAGACACTTTGAATGAGAAATACATATAGTTGCAGTCGAAGATATTCTTGCATCCCCATGCTAACAAAGTGAACTACCAACTAGCATCCACTATCAAGCCAATAGAGCAGAAACAAAGCCACCATAACCATGAGAAATGAATGCAAAGAAATACATATCAGGAGAAAACAAATGTTGTCTGGACTCAAAGACGGCAACTTGATTCACCTATATGAACACACAGAAGAGTGATAGGGAGCTCTTTAATCACGTATATTTCTTTCCCAGAAAATTAAATATCCACATGCATGTACATGTTGCTTATTCATCCACATATTTGACACCAGTTTTGGGGTAAATATTTGGGAAATAAAACTCTGCGGTCAAAGCAACAACATTTTTTATTCTCTCTAATCCTTAAACATCCTCTATGGAACTTACAACTATGTGCTTCAAACATCCTCTATGGAACTTACAACTTTGTGCCTCAAGCATGCTACAACAATGTTGCAATTTCAGAAATCTACGACGCCTAGATAATAGGGATAAATATTCGGGAAATAAAACTCCACAGTCAAAGCAACAACATTTTTTATTCTCTCTAATCCTTAAACATACACTATGAACGTACAACTATGTGCCTCAAGCATCCTCTATGGAACTTACAACTTTGTGCCTCAAACATGCTACAACAATGTTGCAATTTCAAAAATCTATGATGCCTAGATAATAGTTATTTCATAAAAGCAAATTAAGAAGTGTTCATCCTAGACCATACTACATTGTGACTCTTTGCTAGAATGATACAGTGAAACCGTCCATCTCTCAGATTGAGCTCTTCTCCTCAACTCCTCCCATCCAATGACTTTCGGTTAATTTTAAACATAAAACTACTTTTTTCAATTATGAAAACTCCTTGTTTTCTTCAATTACAACATCCTTTCAGCTTCCTGAAGCTATATCTATTGGAAACTCCTCTTGATTGGCTTCAAAGTGACTATGTTAAATTTATACATAAAATACTTTTTCCGATTATGAAAACTTCTTGTCTTCCTCAATTACAACATCCTTTCAGGTTCCATAAGCTATATCTATTGGAAACTCCTCCTCGTAGGTTGCCCAAGAAACGTACGCACTAGTTCAAGCAATTGAGAAATGGAACAATTATCTATAGGCAAAGAAACAATTGTGTACACTTTGCAAACACAAAATAAATTGCAGCAATCAAGACACTACAAGTGGATGAGTTTCCTTCAACAATTTCATTTGGTGATCAAGTACAAGAAAAAAAACACAAATGTTGTGGCAGATATGCTGTCTAGGCCACCAACTACATACCAAATTTCATCTTTGGCAATAATTTCTCAACTTGAGCCTTTCACAAAAGAGGCTTATGGGGAAGCACATACACAAGATGCAGATTTTGGGGAGACATTCAAGCAGTTGAAGGCAAACAAAGTTGGTGTTGAAGGCAATCATGAATGTTACCTAAAGGATAAGCTATTCTAAGAGTTGGAAACTGTGTGCCAAAGGGAGAAATACTTCTATTGATGACGGAAGAACATACTTCCAACTTTTCAGGCCATTTTGGTGTTGGCAAGGCGATGGCCCATTTGTAAAGGTACGTGTATTGACCCCATATGCACGAAGAAATAGCTAGCCTCATTAGAGGATGTAAATTGTTTTATACAAGTAAGCCTAAGGTTAGAAAAGAAGGGTTGTATTTACCTATATCTGTGCCTACTAGACCATGGGAAAGCATTTATATGGATTTTTTGAGAGGTTTGCCAACGTCTAAGCATGGGTATGACTATTTATATGTTGTTGCAGATATGTTCAGCAAACTCTATGTTTTAAGTCCATGTAAAATGACATCAAGAGGGCATGATGCAACTGAATTGTTATTTTCTAATGTTTGGGTGCATTTTGGTTTGCCTAAGTCCATTGTATCAAACAGAAGTTCCAGTTTGTTTCGGAACCTTTGGACAACCTTGTGGAGCAAGATGGATACCGAACTCCATAGAAGCATAACATTCCATCCCCAAACCAATGGGTAAACAGAAATTGTGAATAGGACTTTGGTGCAGCTGATAAGGGGCTATTACAGCAAGCATCCAAGGACTTGGAATGAATCTTTGGCATATACCCAACACTTCTACAATAGGTCAATAAATACATCCACTAACAAGTCACATTTTGAAGCATGTTTAGACTATTTGCCTTGATCCAAAACTCGAAAGCTTTGGTTGAAAGATAGTTCAGAAATAAGAACAACACAATTCAAATAATGTTATCTCTGAAAAGAGATGTTTTATTTATCAAAATTGCAGACCCAAACATATGCTTATCTCTGAGAAGAGATGTCTGATTTCCATTTCGGGTTACATCTTCATTTATACATGTTTTAAAGGTGTGGGGAGGATGTGAAAGGTCACCAATCTCGAGGGAGATGAATTGGTTCGACTTCCATGATTTACAACAATACAGAATTCGAGGAATTACTATTTTTAGAAACTTACTATTTTTAGACTGGACTACTAAAATTGAAATTTGGGACACTTTCGTTGGGTTTTAGGGGGTCAAACTTCATCGAGCAGAGCTCAATGCCATCTCACGACGTTCCCCTCATTATTAGCTTTCCAACGGTTCAAACGGCGAGTCAATTGGAGCTACGGTGCAAAATTTATGGCTCCGGAAGTTCTGCCATCAAATGGGGTGGACCCATTACCCGAATTGTCATCTGAATTGTTGTCCAGATCATTCCTCCCTCCTTGAGAAGCAATGGTCCCCATTGCCTCAAGATTTTTCATCAAGTGTGGTAGTTTTACTTTGATTTGATTCCTGTTGCATACCCGATTGTTCACCATCTTTGTCTGACCATCAGTCTGTGGATGGAAGGTTGTGAACTTCTTCAACTCAATATCTATTTGCTTCTGTTGTTGTGTTGTTTGTGTAGTCAAGACTGTAACATTGGCCATTTTAGATTCTTGTGGCTTGACCACCATGAGAACAAATTTCTTGGCACTAATCAGAGAGACAGATGTAGAAGGTGGTACTTCTGGTACCCTGTAGCGCCATGTTCCAAAAGTGAGAGTGATCCTTCTAGTTCTTGATTCATATATACCATGTCGATCATACATGAATGGTTGACCAAAGAGTACATCACAAACATCTAGATTGACCACATCACATAAGACCTCATCTTGGAAAGGTTGTATTGCATATGAGAGAACGCATTGGTGGGTAACACGGAGGTTTCTCCCTGGACTCAACCATCCAATACTGTATGGTTTTGGGTGAGGCTTCATAGATAGATTTAGGCTTTTCACAACTTTAGCAGAGAGTAAATTCTTTTGACTTCCACTATCAAGAATGAAATGTAGAGGCTTACCTTTCACCCATAACTTAGAGTGAAACAACCTTTCCTTGTCATCTAGCATCTTGTCGTGTGTCTGTGATGAAGCAACAATGGCTTCAGGATCAGCATCTATAATTTCTTCTTCAACCTCTTCGACTGCAGGGTCTGTATGAGGTAGAGTAGAGGATTGTGACTCAAAAAGCAGTGATTTGATAGCTCGACATTCTTCTTTGGAGTGAGTTCCAGATTTGTGATAACCACACCACTTCCCAGTCTTTCCTTCTTTTTGCTTCCCATTTTGGCCTTTTTTGTCACTCTTCCATTTTGAAGACTGATTCTTTATATTCATTCTTCCATGTTTCTGCTCAATCTTCACTGCGAACTTGTATGCCTCACCGATGGTTTCCAAATTGAAGAGTTTCATTTCTCCCCGTATGTACCATTGTAGTCTGCCACGATATTTGAGAACCTTGTGTTTCTCACTTTCTTGGATGCCTAATCTCGCAGATAGAGAATGAAAAATGTCAATGTAATCTTGAACAGATTGTTCCTTACCTTGACAAAGTTGTTGCCACTCTATATACAGATCGGCATATGCTCCAATGGGGTAATATTCTTCCTTTACAGCATCTATGAAATCATCCCATGTAGGTTCTGTCTCAAGGCCAATATCATCTACACTGAATCTCTTTTTGTACACTTCCCACCAATTTTTGACAGGTAATGATGCTTTCAGAAAAGCAAAAGTAATCTTCTCTTTATCAGTGAATTTATTTATAGAAAAATAAGATGACAATTGATCCAACCAATTTTCTACTGCATCAGCATTGATTTTGCCTTCAAATGTAGAGATATCAAAATTCACCTGAACCTTGAGGGTGTTGGGGCACTGAAAGGATGTGCAGGTGCAGATGAGGAGCCAGAATTTTCCATCAAGATTTGTTGGAGAATTTGAGTGAATTGTTGTAGCATCTGCGCTTGTTGTTGGAGGGCTTCATTCACCATTTCCTTGAAAGGACGGATGCCTCGGTGTTGTCCGCCATTTGAAGTCATTTGGAGCGAATAGGTGGATATTCTGCTGGTTCTATTTTCCACCCAAGCTTCCTGTAATCTGACCTCATCTTCAGAATCATACACTCTAAAGACAAACCGCTCTGATACCATGTTGAGACATGGACCAGCTAGGACTCAAACCTAGGACCTTCCATATGCTGCTGGAGTGCTCTACCACTGAGCTACTGGCCCCTCTTGGACCAGTCCATCTTCGGTCCGAGTGTGGCTTAGCACCAACACCGCCCCTTAAGCCACACCTCTCGTGTGCTTGGGGCTCCTAGCCTGGGCCTGGCTCTGATACCACTGATCCAAAACTCGAAAGCTTTGGTTGAAAGATAGTTCAGAAATAAGAACAACACAATTCAAATAATGTTATCTCTGAAAAGAGATGTTTTATTTATCAAAATTGCAAACCCAAACATATGCTTATCTCTGAGAAGAGATCTCTGATTTCCATTTCGGGTTACATCTTCATTTATACATGTTTTGAAGGTGTGGGGAGGATGTGGAAGGTCACCAATCTCGAGAGAGATGAATTGGTTCGACTTCCACGATTTACAACAATACAGAATTCGAGGAATTACTATTTTTAGAAACTTACTATTTTTAGACTGGACTACTAAAATTGAAATTTGGGACACTTACGTTGGGTTTTAGGGGGTCAAACTTCATCAAGCAGAGCTCTATGCCATCTCACAACGTTCCCCTCATTATTAGCTTTCCAACGGTTCAAACGACGAGTCAATTGGAGCTACGGTGCAAAAGTTATGGCTCCCGGAAGATCCGCCATCAAATGGGGTGGACCCATTACCCGAATTGTCATCTGAATTGTTGTCCGGATCATGCCTACTGACCCTACTTGATGTTGCAATAGAATAGCAAAGAGAAGGATAAGAATTAAATTTAGAGGTGACAAGAGCAGCAAGATTATCTGAGAGGATTAGAAAAATCCATTTCAAAGTGAAAGAACGGTTGGAAGTCTCAAGCCAAGTATAATGATATACGTGATCAGCAATGAAAGGAGCATGCTTGAAGTACAAGACAAGGTGTGGCTGTATTTGAGCCAAGGGACGCTTCCAGGGCAATCTAGGAAGCTCAAAGCTCTAATACATGGGCCACTCACCATCTTGGTTCAAGTTGGAGAGAAAGCTTTCAGGCTTGATTTGCCCTCGTTCATGCAGATTTAGTCAGTAGTAAATTTTCAGAACTTGCATCTATACGAACCATCCATGTTGGATGAAAAGGAAGGACAATTGCTACCCTCTATAAAGGACTTTGTCATGGATGCACAAGGGGAGTTGGAAGTGGATGTAGTGCTTCAGTGAAAAGTCAAATAGACTAGAAGAGTGCCTCAAGAATCTTGGAAAATTGACATCAAAGGGAAGACACCAAGGCAAGCAAGATGGTGCCTCAAGGAGAAAGTGGGAAAACTCTTCCCGCAGCTCCTCAACCACGAAGCTTTTGTGGGTCTAAAAGCCTCCCAGAAAGTACATATAATCAATAAGGATTAGGAAAATAAAAAACCTCTTCATCAGCCAGGCAAAGATCAACCTGGAATCAAACAAAAACAAGGCTCAGATTGAATATATCTTGTAATATGACAAAACTGCCAGTTAAAACAAGTTGGCAATTATGCAACTGCCCCAGCAGTTTCGTCCTGTTGAAAGCGATGGCTGAATAATGATGTCTCTTCAGTTCTGAGTCATTTGGAGTCCTTTGGTGCACAAAGGAAACTCCTGGAGCATGATAAATAGGAGGCACAAATCCAATTGCAAGCAGTAGCATGTGAGATTCAGAGTTAGTGATTTCAATTGGTTGTAGAGAGAATAAGACAAAAAGGTGCAAAGAGTAAGCTGAGTGACCAAACAATAGAGTGATTGTTGTAATTTTTTCTATCGTAATAATTGTGAACCGTCTTTGGCCAGAAGAAGAAAGGGAAGCTCAGCTATTGCCACTTCAAGCCAGTTTCCCCAAACTGGGGTTTCCAATTTAAAGAAAATTATGTCAATTGGCGTTCATATTTCTTGTTTGTTGTTATGGTTGATTACGTTCACAATTTATTGCTGCAAGTAATGTTTTATGTTTCCAACACTTCGCTATAGTAATTCAAGCATTGATAAGCATTCAAGACTGTCATTTGAAAAATAATTTAATTAGGACATCTTGTGATTCTGTGAATTCCAATTAAGCAACTCCACCTAAGAGTTTACAGATCAGGCAGGGATCAACTAATTTGCATATTCCCTGTTGATATAGCTTACAACACCGTGGGTCTTTAATTTTCAATCTATGATGTGTCCCTTATGTGAATAAACGCATCTTCAAATTCGAATGATAAGGGAAGTCACAAATTAACAGTTAGAATTTAGAAATGAACATGAGATTTTGAAAGTTTGAAATAGTAATCTTTACTTTATTTTCTCTTCTTGCTTTCCTACTGTGAATTGAATGGATAATCAAGTTTGTAGTGAAATAATGAATGAATTAAAAAAACTAGATGCCGGGTTTTTTCAATATTCTTCTTGAATTCATGATTCATTGGACATGTATCTTGTTGTGGATAATGAATTATAGTTTATAGCAGCGTGGACATTGGAAGAGATCCTGTGAGGCTGTGAATTATATGTAGAATGAAAATCATGCTGTTTCCGTCCCCTGTGGAGTATGTTCTTACTTGCAACTCAGATGCAGTCTCTAAATTCAACATTTTGTCTTCTGTGTACTTAATTAATTGGGACTGATAGGCTTGTATATGGGTGGACATATTATAAGAGTTAGAGATCAGATTATTTTCTTATCTTATTAATTAAATTACGAATATGCAATCAAAGAGAGAGAGAGAGAGAGAGAGAGAGAGCACGTGTGGAGGTTGCATGTGCAAGTTCCAAACCACAATTTATGCCTGGCTGATATAATTATTGTTCTTATCACAATAGGAACTGCTACACTAGTATTTAGTAAATGAATTCGTGTTTATTAGACTTGAAAGAAGCTATGTAGTATTTTTATCTCGTTGATTTTTGATCCATATAGAGTCTAGCCTCTTGACATATTTGCAAACAAGGCATCTAGGAATTAATATGAGAAATTTCTTAAACTGGAGTACAGATACACATATAAAGCAAACTAATGGCAACCACATCATAAGAATAACACTGATATAAAAGCTGACAAAGTTTCAAATCTTAACTTGGAGCAGAACCCCAAAAATCATGAAGACCCATTTTCACATCAATTAACAGAATTGGCCAAATTTGGAGAAAAATCTTATGGGTATTGAATTTTTCTGTTGTTGGATCATTTGGGTTTTCTCCCTAAAACCCGCCTCCATTTAATGATTTCTTGGGCCACTTGGAATGTTTAGAATGTATCTGCAGAGTTTTGTGACCTAATTCATACCATAGAGTAAGGATGGCCAGTATTAAAATTGTCTGCAAATCCCATTCCTCCTCTCCTTTCAGCTAACAATTTGCATTTGACTATGCGGGTTCCACACCTCAATGTTGCTAAGTCACTCTATAGCAGTAAGAAACTCATCTTAGGAGCTAATTTCTTATTTTTACATGTTCCATTTGTCTATAGGTTATTTTCCTCATTCGGGGCTAGCCAAGTACCCTTGGGTTTGTTATGGTTTTCTTCCCCAACCCCTTACATGTTTCATCAGCTTCTTAATTTATTGGAAAGCTTAAGAGGCCAGATTATGCATACCAAAATTGACAGCCTAACAGCATCCACAAAATTAGTGTTAGTTTTTTTGTTCCAAACTATTTCTCATCTTATTTTATTTTTTTACTTCTTGGTTATGTGCTATTGTCTATAATAATTAATGATGTATTTGACTCAAAATGCATTTATTAAGGCATGTTAGACTTGAGTATTATTTGAAATGTAATAAGTGCATTTGTAATAAAGCATGTGATGTAATTGTGGTGCTGTTTGGATGACGTGACATCATTCTTGATGTTAACACCCTTGATGGACTAATTATGGTCACTCCCTCTCTCTCTCTTATTTCAGTCATTCAGTTAGAGACTGAGTAACATTTAGTCAAACTAAATTGACGACTTCATCAAGAATGACGTCAACTTGGAGTTATCACCAGTGATAACTTTGAGGTGACATTTATTTAATGATTGAGTTTGATTGATTAGTCCAATTGTGTGAGTCATAATTAATGTATCAATAAAGTGAGTTGATTGACTGACAGGTCTTCAGTTGCATGTGTCAAGTGTATAGTTGACTAGATCAGGTGTAATGATAACTCTGAATTGTGAGAAGCAATAAGTTCCGTTTAAACATGAATTCTAATGTATAAAACACATTCAATTGTTGGACAAATAAAAAATAAAGTGCAGGTTGTTATAATTTACTACAGCAGTCATTTGTTTTGAAGGTTATGAATATTTTGAAGCATTAAAGTCAGTATTTTTTCTCTCTTCTTCCTCTACTATTCTCCTGAATTTCTCCAAATTGATTCTTCTGTTTGCATGTTGTTTGAGAGGTGTTACTGTGTCTGCAAACTTGCTGCAATTTACAAATCAGCAAGTCTGTGATGTACAGACTGCAGCATTATTAGGCATTTAAGATATCATTTTTAGATTGTAATTAATGTTTGTAGGAATCTTGCCCAGTGCCATGTGAGTTTAACAATTAGAAATTAACATTTTTTTTACTGTTGTACATTTTTGTCTGCCAATCTGCAACATCTGCCCCTTCAAACTGACTTTTAATGTTTTCCTCCTGACCTCCTAAGTGTGCTTATCATGTAAAATGGTTTTATTCAACAGGTTCAGTGCCGATAATGCACTCAAGGACATCCTTGGCCTTAACCTAGCTTGTAAATGGTGAATGAGCAAATAGTTGTATAATCAATGGATTCTTGATGTGTTTATGCACCTAGATGTTATTAGCATAGTACCGTGTTGCAAGAAACGCAATGCTTAATGCTACGCCCGTAACCTGTAGGGTGTATAGGGATATGCGTGGCCAATTTGTGGATAACATAACCTTTTACCTTATCAAGTCACAATTCTCTATGCTCTTATATTGTTAGTAGGGTCAACCTCTGGAGTAACCATAGCCTAACTAGGGTATATATAGGAGGTAGTGGTTAGTACTTGAGGATTATATTAAGAATTTTGTTAATATTGTATGGTTGTGAAGGTTGCCCCCTTAAAGTGACTTAGCATATATATTTCCAGTATTTTGCTTTGTTGTCAACATTTGGTGTGTATGTACTCTATTCTACTCCCAATTATTGTGATCTATTGTTGTTGCTATTGTTGTTGCTTTGTTCTTGTTAATTATGTTTGCATCCATTGTTGTGAATTGGCTTGATCTATCTAAGTAATTTCATTACAAGTGGTATCATAGCTTCGATTTGAACAAGGTTCTGCAACGCAACTTTTTTAGATCTAGCATAGCAGTTGTTTTGTGAGTTGAAGGATCGAAAAAACATAACTTTCGATTTGGAAGGGATTTCTTTTTCCATCAGTACAATATTGCTTGAGGGTTTTTTTAAATTAATTTGGAAAAAAATCATACCTTTGTGCAAATTAGCAATCATTGAATTCGTCTCGGTGAGACAACTGCAATGGTATAAGCCTATGATACACTTGTTTTGACACCAAAACCCTATACCCCAAACCCTAACCCTAAATTCTTGAACCCTACACCCTAGAGTTCGTGCATGGCTGGTCCAAACACTAGTGGACATGGAAAAGGGCAAGCCACTCCAGAAAAACGCCTAGCAATGAAGAAATGGAGTCTGAAACTTCTGGGTTTCTGGGTTGGTTACCCAACTCTAGGTAAAAGTGGAAAACATGATTAAAAAAGAAGATTTGAATGAGGTCAAAGGTGACTTGGACACAATGAAAGGAAATTTGAGCAACATCAATGCATAATTGGCAACTATCACGATAGCCTTGGCTAAAATGCAAACAACGCCACCATCCAATAATTCTCCACCAGACCACTCGAGTTCTCCCAACCAAAACAATCCAAGTTCAAATACATGTTCGCAGAACATGGTACCGAAAGTAGGCATGCACAAGTTCGTTGGTAAGGATCCGATCACCTAGATCAATCAAATAGAAAATTTATTTGACTTACATCAGACCCCATCTGCACAAAAGGCGGTCATCGCATCTTTGTATTTGGAATCGACGTAGTTCATTTGATATACATGGTTATACACTCAAAAGAAAGAGAAGAGCCTTACTGTTACCTGGTCATTGTTTACTGATAGGCAGTAGATGCACTACCTCCACAGTGTAACAAAGAACTACTTCGGCCAGTTAGCAAAACTGCAACAAATAGAGAATGTCAAGGATTATTTTCAACAATTATAGAACCTATCCTTATGCGTACATCACAGAGAACAACCTGAAAGACATGTTCTTGGGTGGGCTCAAGGATAACATCCAACTATGGTCTTTGCGCGCAGCGCATAGGAAAGAGATCTGGTCAAATGATGGGCATTCATACTAGCAGAGATTGCATTACTTTAGCACAATCATTCCCTCACCCTACCAAATTAAATCCTCGACAAATTGAAGAGAAATGAGCAAAAGGGTTATGTTTCAACTGTGATAGCAAAGGAAATAAAAATGTTGAGAAGAAATTGTTTTACATTGAATGTACCAATGAAGAATAAGATGATGAGGAAGTAGCAAGGGAGGGTGAGGATGAGTCAGAGAAGGAATCAGAAAATACCCAACCAACTATATCGTGCCATGCACTTTCAGATATTAACACCCCACAAACCCTTAAGGTAGTGGGTTTCCCAAAGAAACAGAAAGTGAGAGTGCTAATTGACTAAGGGAGTAAACATAAATTAATCAACAATAAGTTGGCGACGTGCTTGAACTATTTTGTTTATCTAGTTTCAAATTTTCAAATTATGATTGCAAATGGTGTCACAATCAACTACTCATGGAAATGTCATGGTATCAAAATTGCCATGGGAGATTACAGGCTAGACCCTCCTGTGTTCTTTATTCCCATGGGTGAGGCAAACATTGTTTTGGGAGTCCAATGCTCACAACCTTGGGAATGATAGAAATGAAATTCTAGGGGTTGTTCATGCATTTCATCATAATGGCTAGACATTTAAACTAAGTGGATTGTGTGCAAAGTCTCCAAAACATGTTAGCTCCCATTAGATACAAAAAAATCTCAAGGGGGGACAGATGGGTTTATAGCACAATTGTTTTCATTAGAAGTACAACCAACAAAGATGTCTACATAGCCAAATTTATAGACAATTGTTGATAACTCAGTCGTTTTTGGAGCAAAGCCTAAAGGACTACTACCAAAAAGGGAAAATGATCATGCCATTTAACTAATACTAGGGAGTCAACCACCAAACATCAGACTGTACAACTACCCATATGCCCATAAGAGTGAGATTGAAAAGATGGTATAGGAGAAGTTGGACGTTGGTATTATCAGACTTAGCTAAAGTGCATATTTGTCTCCAATGTTAAAGATGCATAAGAAGGATGATACCTGGGGGATGTGCCATGATTATAGAGAACTCAACAAATACACCATCAAAAATAATTTCCCTAATCTAATAATTAATGATTTGCTAGATGAGTTACATGGGTGTTGTTTACTTTACAAAACTGGATCTTCATTCAAGGTACCACCAAATTCAAATCAAAGATGAGGGTATACATAAAACAACTTTCAAAACTTATGAGGGCCATTATGAGTTTTTGGTAATGTCTTTTAAACTCACAAACGCACCATCTACATTTTAGAGTTTGATGAACACTATCTTTCAGCATTTTCTGCAAAAAATTTGTCTTGGTATATTTTGATGACATCTTAATATATAGTAAGACATGGGAAGAACACTTGTAGCATGTGAATCTAGTACTGATGACTCTTGTATAACATCAACTTTACTCAAAGCCTTCCAAGTGTGCTTGTGGAGTAAAAGAGGTGGAGTAATTGGGTCACATTGTTTCACATGAAAGCATCAAAGCGGACCCACCCTCACAAGATCAAAGCCATAATGGAATTTAAAGTTCCAAAAACCCTCAATAACCTCTAGGGCTTCTTTAGGCTAACAAGTTACGATCGTCGTTTTGTAAAAAAGTATCGCGGCATAACAATACCAATCACAACTTTGTTGGACGACTCCTTCCATTGGAACAAAGCAACCACCAAGGCATTGAAGAAGCTACGGGAAGCCATTGCACCACTACAATTTTGGCTACTCTAGAATTTTTAAAGAACTTCATTATTGAATGTGATGTGTCGAGGTATGAAACAGGGGCAGTACTCATGTAGAAAGAACTACCCATTGCATTTGAGAGTTGTCAACTCAGAGGTACTAATTTGCTAAAAGCCTATCTATAAGAAGGTGATGGCTATTCTTCATGCAATCAAACAATGGAGACCTTACCTAATGGATAGACACTTTAAGGTGAAGAGAGATCATGATAGTCTAAAATACTTCTTGAAATAGAGGTTTTCATCCGAAGAACAAAAAAGATGGGTGACCAAAATGTTGGGATATGACTTTTAAATCATATATATGAAAGGAAATGATAATGTAGTAGTGGATGCACTATCCAAGAGGGATGAGGCCATAGAGGCATTGTTATGCACAATGTCCATATGACAGGGAGATTGGGTGGACGAGGCAAGATCGGAATGGGAGAAAGATATTGATACATAGGTTTTGATTCAGAAGCTCCAACAAGATTCTAGTGTCTCACACAAAATTGTGTGGAAAGGGAATGGCCTATGGTACAAAGATAGGTTGTACCTGTGCAAAAATTTTGCCCTCAAGCACAAGATCCTTACAAAGCTCCCTACATCTCTAGTACAAGCATTTAGGAGTCTTAAAAACCTATCCTAGAATCAAGCAAGATTTTTTTCAAGGACTCAAGGGGTATATCCAAAAATTTGTGGCCAAATGCATGGTGTGTCAACAAAACAAAGGTAAGACAATTAAGACCCCAAATCTTCTGAGTCGGGAGGAGATTTCCATAGATTTCAGGACAAGGTTGCCCAAGTCGAAAGCTAAAAATGTCATCATGGCAATCTGGACAGACTCACAAAATATGCCCATTTTTGTGCCTTGTGACAGCCATTTGTAACAAGTACAATAACAATTTTTTTTATGCAATTCAAAAGCTACATGGTACCCCCAAGATCATAGTAAGTGATTGTGTTACTATATTTACTAGTAATTTTTGAACTAATTTATTTTCTTGTTTGGGTACTCAATTGGCTCATAGCTTGTCATATCATCCTCAATTTGATGGGCAAACAAAGGTGGTCAACAAATGCCTAGAGGGTTATCTCCATTGTTTTACATCTGATAAACAAGAGAGATGAGTTAATTGGCCGCCACTGGTAGAATCGCAGTATAACACTTCCTTCTATACCTCATCCAAAATGTCTCCATTTGTAACATTGTATGGGTATCAGCCTCCACCATCACCTAATCCTTGAGGTTACAACCAAAGGTTTGAGTTGTTGAAGAACACATTCAACACCAACAAAAGGTTCTGGCCAGTTTAAGAGAGAACTTAGCAATGGCACATAACTGAATGAAGTAGCAAGCAGATCAACGCCATAGCGAAACACCATTTGAAGTGGGCGATTGGGTTTTTGTGCGCCTACAATCATATAAGCAAATGTCCTTGAATCAACTAAAAAAGAATAACAAACTCTCTCCTAGGTAACATGACCTTTATCAAACCCTACAAAAAATTGGCCATGTCACATACAGGTTGGAGTTACCTCAGTCTACACGCATACATCCAATATTTCATGTCTCCTGCTTGAAGAAGGTAATTGGACAGAGAGTATCCAACCAAACTGAGTCACCAAAGCTAGATGAGGAGGGCAGAGTCGGTATGGAACATAAGGAGATCCTTCAAACACACACTAAGAGGCTGCGATCAAGAAACATTATAGAGTATTTGATCAAGTGGAAGAATCTGACCAGTGAGGATGCAACATGGGAGGATGAAGTATTCCTACAAAAACATCCGGTGTTATTCAACATTGAAGGCGACGTTGTTTTGAAGGAGGGGCATGCTACGCCTTTAACCTAAACAAGCATAGGGATATGTGTGGCCAATTTGTGGTTGACATAGGCTTTTACCTTATCATGTCACAATTCTCTATGTTCTCATATTGTTAGTAGGGTCGGCCTATGGAATAACCATAGCCTAAATAAGGTATATATAAAAGTTAGTGGTTAGTGCTTGAGGATCATATTGCGAATTTTGTTCTTATTGTATGGTTGTGTAGGTTACCCCTTTGAAGTGGCTTAGTATTATATTTCCAGTCTACTATGATGTCAACAATTGGTGTGGATGTGCTTTATTTTGCTCTAAATTATTGCAATATATTGTTTTTGCTTTGTTATTGATTTTTAAATGTGCATCCATTGTTATGAATTGGCTTGATCTATCTAAGTAATTTTATTACACTTAACTACCATTTCTCCTTAAAGCTGCCCGAAAAGTTGACATGATGGGAAATAGCATTTCGGACCATTCCAATATATTTTATGGGTAACTTTCTAACATTTAAAAAGTTTAAAAATGTGGAGGGGGGTCTAGGTGAGTTGGTAGCCCAATTTCGAATGAGAGCATTCAAACCTCTCCACCCAGGTTCAAACCCCCTTTATCCACACAAGGTAGTGGTGGTCCACCTCTTAATAAAGATATAATTTAAATATGGTTGAATTTAGGATTTTATTTTTTAGATTAAAGATATATATATAGATCCTGTTTCTCATGCGCAACCTCTTCCAATCAAGTTTCGTGTCACACTTAAAGGTAAAATAAAACTCAACAATAATTTATACAAGAGTAAGGGTTAAATTTATTGGTAAAAATAGACTCAAAGGTGTTTTTCAGAGTAAGACTAAGGGTTTTTAGGGTAAAGGTGAAGAGATTTTCACTATAAGGGAGTTATGCATTGCTAGATTAAATTATAAGTGGAAGCAAAATTGAGCTTGAGAGAAACAGTGGAAATTGAGTCTCTGCTGCGGTTAACACGGAATGAATAAACTAATTTCACAAGGTCCATACCCCCTCCATGGCAGATGAAAATAATGGCAATACGATAAATAAATAAAATATACAAAATTGAGAGCAGAGAAAAGGCGAAAATGCCAAGAGATTGATCTTACGTCAAACAATCAGAAATCCGATCAAAGTGGTTTTGACCATAAGCTTTGCTCAAATAATCTCTGACTTGTGGGTCCCACTGCAATTTTGGGGCATAGGTGTAGCGTTCCTTTTCTTTAACCTTGTAGCACTCTTCCATCTGACACCTCACATTCAAGTGCCAAAATCAATCCTCAATCGCCCAAAGCAGAGCAGAGTGAGTGCGAAGAAACACATTAAGAACCGTAAGGGAGAGGAAAAACATATTAAGCTGCATTACCTATGACTTTTATAATTAGCCGCAACTTGAATCGGCCTAGCCTGCGACGAAAGCAAATCAACAAATGCAGGCACTTCCTTTGTCAGATGCTCACGTTATCTGTGCTTTCGCGCTTTCATTGTTGGTGGTTTCGAAATTGCAATTGCAAAAAGAGTGACAAGGTCAAAGTTGTACAATTAAATTACAACACCAATAACTTAATTGCACTAATTAAGCATCACCATCACGATCACCATCACCGTCGTACACATGTAAAATAGAGTAATAATGCATGTTTAAATCGTTGAGTAGGGTATTTGTATAGCGTTTCAGTATTTATTTTAAATAAATCAAGATTTAGTGACAACTATATGAATATAAATTTAGAAATGTATGTTCAAGAGTATCAATAATCTTGTCCAAAAGTTTCGATTTAATTAGGGAAAAAGGTATGAAATATTGGAGATGTTTTTGAAAGTCACTAAGAGTATTGGGAGTGTTTTAGAGAGTCTTTGGGAGTGTTTTAGAGAGTCTTTTGTTCTCCTAATTTTGATTATGGTTTCCTTGTCTAATATGTGCACTATGACATTTGTAATTTACAAAACAAATTTTCATCTCATTACCTTAGAATGGTCATGATATGTGTAAACATAAAGAAAACAACATGACTTTAGGGGCATGTGTTGAGGGTTCAAAGGGTTCTATAACAACATCTAATTATCATGTTTCTAATGGTGGAAATCACTCTAACAAAATGTTAAAAAGTAGTAAACTACATAAATAAAAATAACTTCTGAGACATACAAATGCCTATGCTATATGCCAAAAGTGTTGCATAGGAAATTCTAGCTTTAGACAATAAGAAATGTTTTAATGATTGTTTAATTGAGCTCAAGAATACATGTGAGTGCTCAATAAATTCTTTGTGAATAATTACCAGAGACTTTGTGTTAAATGAACTACAAAGTTTGTGTATTCATGAATAATTAAATTTAAATTATGACCCCGTTAATGTGCAAACTAGCATCCAATGATTGAAAAGTGAAAAATATGGGACAAAGGGGATAAGTGCACCCTGACCTAACAAAAATCAAAGGAAGGGCCCATGAATTTTGGGGATGTTCCTACATATGTCATGAATGTTAGGGACATTTAGGACATGAGGCTCGATAAGGAGAGAGAAATATAAAGAGAAATGAAGGGGAAGAATTGAGGGGTTAATAAGAAGAGTGAAGTCCATCAAAAGTTGACAAATGTGCCAATATACTCAATAAAGACTAATAATTAACAAATAGACAAGCACCCTAAAAACATGTTAGTCAATGACTAATAAATTCATTGGGGCCAATTTTAGGTGACTTTATTTTTCTCCACTTTGAAGCATGTGTGTGAGTACCCACTAAAAAGTATAGAAAGGGATATGTGAAAAGGATATAATTGCATACATGAATCTTTAGAACAAAATCCAATGCGCCTGGGAGCATTTACAATCATTATTTTATTTTGTTCTACAAACACGAGTCAACATTAAATAATGATAACTATTAAAATCTAAAATATTAAAAATAAAATACCTCAATTTGCTGAAAAATATATGAATACCTTAACAGATATGGGTCTCAACATCTAATAAAATTTGAGTCATTGGAGTTAGGCACCCTCTTGGATACGATTCTCCAAATCTATCATGTTGGTATGATGATGTACATGCCCCATAAGCATGACCCTAAATATAATGAGTAGGATATGTGCCCCATTTTTGAGGTGTGGGGTGAACTTGTGAAATGCATATCTCGAAAGAAATATATCAAATATAACATGTGTAATATAGAAAATATATAATTGTAATATGTAGAGATATGGCATTTAAGAATGTGAACCAAATATGTATTATCCCATGTTGCCCCAAGGTAGATCAAATGGTAACATAACAACATGGAAAAGCATAGCAGTGAGTTATTAGTCCTTAAGATATAATAATGATTATCATAAGCAATGCAGTGGGGTTTTCCCCCATTATATGCACCAAGTATACTCAATGTTATGGATCATGGTCACATAATGGAGACACAAATATAATGGATGCATGATAATAATCATGGCAACACAACAACAACACGTTAAGGAACATTGACATGCATGTAAGTAAGGTGAACATGATAGAAGACATGTCAAAGAGATGATAGGGGACCAAAAAACACTTCACACATGGAAATGAATGTATAAAGCAGGGACATTGAGACACAAGAACCTCAGGCACAAGGAAGCATATAAGTAGTAAAATCATGCTAGACATGTAGAAATCACTTCAAACAGTGAAATCATATCATACATATAAGCAATATAGTCATAAGAAAGAACATAGAAGACGCGTGGAAATCAAATCATGAGTGCACATTAAAGACATAATAAATTGGGCACATGATCATAGTAGACATGATAGTAAACCAAGTAAGACCATATATTGGTGTGACATTAATTATGACAACATGGGAAGATACAGGTATGGATAACATAGACATAAACATGGAAAACATAGAAATAATAGATATAATAGAGAGATTAACTTGTAATGGATCAAGGAAATGCCCCATATTACCCCTAGATTTTCCCCCAAGCAAACATCAAATTTCCCTCTACCCATTATGAATATGCCATATTGAACCTACAACATATTGAAAACTCTGCATTTATCTTGTTAATCTTATCAATACCTTAAATGAAAAATAAATGAACATGTGATTTCATCTATGTGCATGTGCATGGCATGAATTTGAAGTATGTGGTCTAGAATAACCACAAGATAAATAATATTTCAATCAAAGCATTAAAGTAGTAAATGACAAAGAAAATAATCTATGGCATAACATTTCATGATCAATAATAAGCATGAACAAGGCTAACCAATATCATTATAAGAAACATTATGAGAATCAAGTTTGAATATGGGGTGTTGAGGTACCTAAGGATCAAGCCATGATAATTTTTCATTTTAACAATCATATTCATCATTGTTAGTCCTTATTATTGTATCTCTTGCACATCATTTTGATTGTCCAGTGACTTGATGTAGGAGTATCACAAGGATCAGGCAATCTTACATAACCCAAAAATATATACCAATGTCCATGCACATTTGGACCTGATTACCAATGAGAAGATAACCTACAAGGACCCATGGGGGTTAATAACACTTCAAAAGGCTCCTAGAACAAAGAAAAGACAGGTTCAATTATAGAGATAAGTAGTTGTTTATCTCGTGACATAACCATCAGTTAATACAACTTTGTGTTAATCAGCAATTACAAAACTATCAAGGTGGTTTTGCCTATAGCAATTGCCTGAGTTAAATAATGGCCCCAAAAAACTAAGTGTTTGTTTTGAGTGTTTTTAAAGATCCAAGGGATTACAAGAGTCACTTCATGGAGCACAAAATGAGGGGAAGGATTTGAAGAATGGGGCTAGAGTGAGAGAAAACTTTTGGGGAAGACTATGGGTGCTTTATGAGAGAGCACACAGGAGCATATTATTAGACCCAGTCCATCGAGGGACTATTGGGTGTGTTTCAAACTGAGAAGGGAGTGAGTGTGTAATTTTTAACCTTTGTAAGTCCCCATGAAAATTAAATAAAGTGGTTGTCTTTGTTTTTCAGTCTTATACTAGGTTATGTGAGTGTCTATTATATGGGTGTGTGGTTAATAGTTGTGAGGATAAGGTTGTCATTTAGTTGACCCCCTATCCTCATCTACATCAATTGGTATCAGAGTTGGTAGCAACTCTAGGAAGAGTGATAAAGTGTTGAAATGTTTCCTTCAATAAGGAATAATTAGTAGAGGGCTAGAGTGCAATGACAAGAGTGTTCTCCACATTGTGTAGGTGGGTAGATAATTAAAAGTGCATCCTCCATTGAGTGAATAATGAGTAGAGGGTGCATATAGTGCTCTCTATATTTTTTAGGTGGGTAGAGAACAAATAGTTGAGAGTTAGGTATAAACAGGTATATGACTTACATAGGATTGTAATAGAAAGTTTGTAGTAATGGGTTAGATGTGTGAGCGAGAAAGTGTGTAAAATATAGATGAGAAGGATGTATCCCAAGTTGTTGAGTTGAAGATTATTTTGAGGGCAATGCAAGCCCAAGTGGATGTTGAGGAAAAGAGGAAAAGTAAGGGTGGTTCTATACTACATATGATAGAGGTTGAGGAGTTGAAAGAGGAGTTAGAAACTATACAAGCCATGCTATAATTCATGGAAGGAGATATTGTTACTACAAGGGAGGAGAAAGTAAGAAGGAAGCAAGCATGGATCAAATTGTGCATTATGATAATGAATAAAATGAAGGTTTCTTAGAATAAGAGAACCTTGAAGCTAATTGAGGATGTTATAGTTGAAGAAGGAGCATCAGAAGCATGTCTTTTAGATGGATGAATGTGGAGATGAATGAAGCACAATTGAATGCACATGATGAGGAATACAAGGAAGTGTTGAGTGAAGAAGAAGAAAAAGATCTTCCATTAGAGATAGATGAGGTGATTATAGTAAAGGTAGACATGGTAGACTAGAGGGTGGTTCATGAAGGTCCCATATTTGACAAAGAAGAAGTAGAAGGCCATCTCTTACTTGAAAAAGAGATAATGAGGATTAAGGTAATGTTTGATTCCATTAATGTTGATTTTGTTGTAGGTAATGGAGAAAATACAACCTCTAAAAAATAAAACGAATAAATCCTTATGATGAGGATAGAGATAGAGAGATTGAAGAGAAGAGGGTTGACTTAAAAGGAAATGGGAGAGTGAAGTTGCCACACGATAAACTTAAAATTGTTTTGGAAAATAACAAAGAGAAATAAGGATGTAAGCATATGACAAAGGCAAATAGAGGATAATATGCATCCATTTTGCATCTTGAGAGATGGGTAGAGAGTGAATTGGTGGAAGAAGTATCCAGAAGAACATTTAGAGAATGGAAGATAAAGAATGACACACATATGGAACAAAGCCAAGGAAGGAGATAGAGGTGATGGATGTGATTTTACAACAAGAACTAAATTATGCACAAGATTGTGCTTACGTGGGAGAAGCCCAAAAAGGATTTGAAGAGAAGACTCTCATGAGTCAAATATCACCCTATTTTTATATGGGAAAATGGGGTGAAAAGTCATTTTCATGCGGTATACATATGATGTCAAGGGGGATGAGGAGAAGAGAAATGAAAATAAAAGAAGAATAAAATGAGATGGAGTAGTTGATGTCGTTACCAGTGCAAGCATGTGTATAAAATGATGAGATTGCATCAAGTGATGAAGAATATGAATAAATATTACGAGGGACAACATTCAAAAAGGTGATGGATGAACTCTTTGAGTGCCTATTAAAGGTAGAAACAATAAAGGAATGTGTTTTTACAATAGAGGTAGTGGAGTTGTTTAATATTATGATGAGGGTAGTAAGAGAGGATGACATGAATATTATCCTAAATATAACAATGAAGTTTATTGTTAATCATATTGATGCCACAAGATGTTATAAATTCTTCAACAAGCAAGCTAAGAAGGAAGATGTAGTGGATGAGGTTTACTCTCAAAAGAATAGAATGTGTAAGGTTAGTGTAGAGGACACTTGGGTGGGGGTGGACAGGAAGGGGTTTGTAAAGGCACATAAGAGGGTGGAAAATGGGAAAGATATATGTTTGGAGGAGTATATTCTATTATTTATGAGTTGGATGGAAAAGATGCAAATACCTAACATGGTGGAAATGCATGGCATGGATTCACTCTAGAAGTGAGGAGGATGGTTCTGCCATCTAACCCTAATTTGTGATCACCATGATCACAAACTTTACTTGGGATGTATGATGTAGGAGCATCCAAGGGATTAAGCTATTTTACATCACCCACAAATATCTACTAGTGTTCATATGCATCCAGCCCTAATTTTTATTGCGAAGATGGTCTACAATGACCCAGTGGGATCAATAGTACTTCAACATGATTATAGAACAAAGAAAGGAAATTTTTAGTCATGAACATAGGTCTCATGAAGAAATCATAAATTAACACAGGTTTTCATTCACCTATGGTTATCAAATAGTTAGAATGATTACATAACCATTATGGCAGTTATAAAACTATTGCTCTACATTACACAATGGTTTTGCATATGACAATTTCACAAGTCAAGTGATGACCCATAAACTTTTGAGTGCTCTTTTTGATAAATTTCCAAGATCCAAAGGATTCCAAGAGCCATTTCATGAAGCACAAATAGAGGGGAAGGATTCAAATAAGGGGGTTAAATTGAGAAAAGACTTATGGGGAAAAGAGTGGGTACTTGTTGAGAGATCACAAGGGAGTAGAGAGTTATACCTAGTCCATAAAGGGATTATTAGTGTGTTGTAACTCAAGAGGGGGGCAAGTGTGTGGTTTATAACCTTTGAAATTCCAAATGAAAATTAGAGAAAGTGGTTATCTTTATTTTCTAGTCTCGTATTGGGTTGTGTGAGCATATGTTTTGTGTGTGTGGTTAAATAGTTAGTTGACCCCTATCCTCTTATGTAATATGTTGTATATTTTTCCTTATTTTAAATTTATTCGAAATGGACTTGTAGAGTTGTGATTTATGCTCTCTTGATTTAAGTCAACCTAGATTCCTTACAAGTTGGTGTTTCTTCTTATTCTTACTTTTTTCAAAAAACATTATCTTTATGATTTGTAATAATTTGTACCACGTGCCTAAGTTTTAGACATTGATGCATAGTGAAGAGGATTGATTTCATTTGGTATATCCAAGGTTTCTTAAGTAACACATTATATGACCCATAACTAGGTACAACATGAAATAAGCTTTAAATATTTTTTTGATGAACTTAGATAGGAAATATAGTACAATCGAGGGGCTCTTTCATAACCTTGTTTGATTATTTGAGTGTATTTTAAATCTTCCTTGCAAATTAAAAAACCACAAATGATTTTATTGGTGCATAAATTTAATTTTGAGATAGTGTATACCATTTTTACTTCCTTATCATTACCAACAATAAAGGCTCTTATAAATAAGGGACCATTGTATGAACTATCAAGTGGAATTTCAATTTCATTAAAAAAATTTGAATGAATGTTTTCTTATTCTAATTCAATTAATAAAACCAATCAATCCATCAAGTGGGTGAGTTCCATAATTCAATGACATTTTTTTGCAAATCTCACTTACGGACCATATGAACATTTGACTTCCCTCTAGTTAGTGGTCATGGTTTAGAAGAGGATAAGAAAAATATCCAAATGTTGATTTGGAGGAGCCACCAATTCATTAATATTAATGTTGAATCCTACTTAAATATGGTTGTTTTCAATAAGTTATTTGATCTTATGCTTCAAATCCATGTAGGCATTTATTGAATGTCCTTTAATTCTATGATAATCAAAAATGCATTTGGTCATAACTTCTAGGTAAAGATCATTAAGCATCAAACCCCTTAATTGGAGGTAAGGCAACCACATTACACTCAAATAATTTTTATGTTCTCTCATTGAGCCTAGTAAATTATCTTTGTCATATTTGTTGAGTAAAGATGAGCCTTTGAGTTGGTTTTTATATGACTTTGACTTTATTTCTATGATCATTATGTATTATAAATTTATTATGATTATTGTTATTCTTAAAGGTTGACTTGTTTGGAAAATTTAAAAGCATTATAAGAATAAAACACATTGGGAGAATACTTTAAAAAATTCATCTAAGAGCTTGATGTTACTAACAACATCACAGAGTTCAACAAAAAAATTATAAGAATCAAAATTAATTTTTCTTTAATAATTGGAAGCAAAATATCAACAAAATTGCTATGTGACATAGGATCATCCAAGTCAATAATAAATCTTGTGTCAACCAAAAACGAGAGTTGGGATTTGTATTCATGTTTGTAAATCATCAATAATGTCAACATCATTGTGTGTGTTTAATATGATCATAACCAATCTAAAAAAACATCATAAAATATCCAACATCCCAAAAATATAAAATGGATCAAGTTTCATTCATATCCTTTAGGTCAATTCGACCCCTTTTGGGTAGATGATGAAACCGTCACTTATGTCAAATAGTGATTTCATAATAGGCGATTTGTATTAACTAGGGGTTTCTCCCATAAAGTCTAAAAAGGTAGAGTAACTATCTAAATTAGGAAAAAATTGACATGTGGGACTATTTTCCAAGAACATAGGAACTAGAAGGGGGCCCTATAGAGTTAGAGGAATTTAGGTGAGATGTAGGTCAGTCTTGAAAGAGCTTAGAGACATCATTTAGGGAATAGATCCAATTAGTTCAAATTTAGTTAGTTAGAGAGAGAGAGAGAGAGAGAGAGAGAGAGAGAGAGAGAGAGAGAGAGAGAGAGAGAGAGAGGAGAGGAGAGAGAGAGAGAGATGAGAGAGAGAGAGAGAGTAGAGAGAGAGAGAGAGAGAGAGAGAAGAGAGAGAGAGAGAGAGAGAGAGAGAGAAATTTATAATAATGTTGTGTGCCCGTAATAGATAAGAGTGTGTAAGAAGTCCATCAAGGGAATGAAACTAGTATGTAATCTTCTTCATTGTCTTTGTCTAAATGAATAAGCATGTGTGTGTCTTAAATCATTATAATACTATCATTCAATAAAATAAAGGATGTGTTTTTGGCTTCAAGTCAAAGTCTTTGTGTTCAAATCATATCCATAAGGTGAGTAAGTGAGTCTAGGTTGGGGAACAAGGCAACCATTAATTTGGCCCCCTCTTTCTCAACTACATCATTTGGTATCAAAGCATGGTTATTTCTTACTTGCTTGAGGATCTAGTTGTGACAATTAAAAGTTATGAGATATTCCTACATTTTTATTGTTGATAATTGTGAGATGTAGATATGGCACACATATGAGCACCCCATTCAAGAGGAAGAAGAGTTACAAGGGTTATAAACTTGGTAGAGATGTGGAGAGCGATCCAAGCTAGATTGGATGCTATAGAGACTGCACAATACAAAGGAACTATTATTGCACATTTAATTGATGATGAAGAATGAGGAGCACCCAAAGTTGAGATTAAAGATATAGTTGATCAATAAAAGGACAATTTTTGGAAGGCCATTTCCAAATAGGATGGAATTCTAAGTTGTATACTCATACCTATTTAGGATCCAGAGGAGCTTATTGATTGAATGACAAAGCTGAGAAAGCATTTTGGCTATCACAAAATGTAGATTCATAAGAAAGTGAAGTTTTTAAACACCAATTTAAAGGGATATACATCCATATGCTTTTCTTATTTTGTGATTAATTTTATCTAAATGAAGCAAAATTATGAAAATTCAAATTATGTAAAATAGAGCAATAATCATATAAATATGAATGTAAAATGGTAGATTGATATGGAACTTACTATTATCACTTGGATTTGCACCCTTTGAGGAGATGTCTTAGCTCTCCTTATCTAAATGGCATAATTGAAACACCTCTAGGCTTGTGGGTAGCCTAAGGATAAGGTGAATATCTAGATAGGGCTAGCTCCCTTGATGTACCACTTTGGACCATTACTACAACTAAACTTTGTGAGGGAAAAGGGAGAGAGAAAACTAAAAGCAAACTATCATAATGGAGGTGATACACCATAATTATTGATGACTACCAACCAAATGCATGTTACACATGTAACAAAGAGACTAACCAAACATACACTTCTTCAATCTGCAACTTCTCACATCAATATTACATTATGAAGTTATATATGAATATTTAGGCTAGGAGGACTAGACAAGAGGCCTTGAATGGCACTAGTGAATAGACTAAATCACTCAGCCTTGACACTTCCTAGAATACTTCATATGCCTTGCAAGAAGAATCTTTCCAACTATAAATAGGTGAGAGAATGAAACATGTTAAGGAAACAAGAGTTATCACTAGGCAAAATTAATAATCCAAGTGAACACACTATGAATAGTTATGGAAGAGGTAAAAATTAGTAGTGTTATTGATCAAATGGTATGCAAATGAGTAGGGCTTCACCATGCTCAGGTGGAACATAGTTTACAAAGGCCAAAATGGCTAGTTCTTATAGAACTTGAGAGAGAGAGAAGAAGAGAGAAGTCCTAAGGTCACAAGGACACTTTCTAAGCTAAGAATATGAGTTACATATACATGAGAAGAAGGTGTGAAATGAACCATGTAAGGTTAGGAAGTACAAGTGTCCATACAAGGCATGAAACTCTTGTAATGTGGTGTAGAAGTTCTCATTCTGGCTCAAAAAACTACCTTTATGATTTAGCCCTATTTGAACATCCCAAAAATAACTAGGGATAGGTCTAATGATTGGAATGAAGGGGAAGGGTTTTAGACATGCCTCTTCATGCATTGGTTACAGTCCTGGTCCTCTAGAATCATCTGGGAATGAGCCTTCAACATTTATAGTCTAAGAAAACTCCTCTTCCACACACCTTGCACCCTTGAATTCCAAAAATCATCAAATTTCCATGAAAATTCATAAAATTGAGTGGATGACACTTGGAAAGGCCCTTTATGGCCTTAGACTATTCAAGTAGACCTTAAAAAGCCATATACTTGAAGTTTTCACACTTATCACTATCTTGCTCACTATGCCGGTTTTGACTGGCTGAAATGAGAGCTATTGTTTGAATAATTAGGAGTTTTTTCAAAGAATTATATGGCCATATTGAGTTATTAAAAGTCTATATCTTCCTCCCAAGCTTGATTTCATCTCTTGAAACCTCTTAGAACCTACACAATGCACAAAATAGTCAAAAAAGAAATTATGTCCCATGTTTGTATAGATTTCATTTAGTCCAATAGGATGGGGAAGAGCCTGAGAGAGTATTATAAAACCTCCAATAACTTTCATGGTCACAATAGTCCATTTGGATGCATCTCCAACCTTATTTTCCCAATGGGGTCCTTCCAAGGGTTTACCAAGGGTTTTGGGTACTTTACCCTCTAAAGCTTTGTTCATAAAGATGAAACATTGGAAATACAAAAAACATGATGTTAAAGGACCCTATTAACCTCCCTAAACTCCATTGACCTCCATGCACATACTCAAGTGAGATGTGAGTATCTCAAGTTGTTTACTCAAGCTCTCTTCACCATTCATGTAGGCTTGAAGTTATCTTGAGCTAAAAAATAGATTCCCCTATAAAATTTTTGCCTTTCACAAGATTTATCACCTCTATAGTGACTTAATACACATGTAAAAATAAGTTATAATACTTACCCAAGGTTGAAAAGGAAGTTGACCCCTCATTTGGATTTTAGGCCTAAACCTACTTAACATGTTTGAGTTGTCTTAAAGCCCAAAATTACCTTTTGATGGATTTCCATAGATAAAAATAGCTCAAAAAAATCTTTTATAATCCTATGAACATGACCAAATGTATTATAATACCCCTTTCAAGGTGGAAGTGAAAATGACTCTCCATTTGGCTTTAGGCCTAAACTATGCCTTACAAGCTTGTTTACAACTCTTGTGGGTTTGGACCACCCGTTAAGTTTCACTCTTTATTGATTTATTCATCCTATTTGTCTAGGTGCATTTCAACTTTTCACACCTTCTTTCTAGATCTCTGTATTCTCTGGTCCATCCTTTAATCCTCATTTCCTAAGACTGTAAGTTTCATACACAAAGGGAGTGTACTCTGTCTGAGATAAATTAGAGGGCACTTCCCCTATTTGCCCATAAAAACCAAGTATTATAGGGTTTATCCAAGTTTTTGAGACACTCTACACAAATTTTCAGCCCTTTTTCAGGTCTCTAGACCCTTCAAATGCATTGAATCTCAGACAGACCTGTGAAGAGTGGACTGTATGCAGGGTTTCTAGCATGTGAACTATGTGTTATATGTTTAGGGTCATATCTCTTCTTTTTTTACATATCAAGACCCTATAGAGAACATAATTTTAATAATAAATATTTCTATGTCTAATCACCATCTCAATTTTCCATACATTCCTCATACTGCTTAACCCTCCATTTCATTGTCTTAGACTGTAGACTGTACTTCTTATTTTAGAGGGTGCTTGTAGGTATTCCTAGCTTGAATTTGGATTTGGATACATACATCAGACATATTAAAGCCTTATTATATAATTTTTTAGGTGTTTTAACTCATTTGTCTCATGCTCATGTTATTTCCACACCAAAACATTGCTACCCTGTTCACTGTCTACAATAGTCAACTATAGTTGACTTTCTTGAAACAAAAGGCTTGTAGATTGGCATTATTCTTTGAAAGTCATGCCAAATGTTCTTTGGGAGGATTATAACCTTATAAGTCACTTTATAATAACAAAGTGGGTACCTTCATGTTCAAACTCCTCATTATGAATGATGTCGGGGATGGCTCCTAGCTATAGTTGCATAATTCAGGAAGTAGACACCTATAGGTGCTTATGAGGACAAAACCACTACTTATCCTCTCCTTATGATGATAATTTAGGTCATGAATGTCACTTTCACCATTTTTA
Source organism: Torreya grandis (assembly GCA_037957365.1). Taxonomy (NCBI): domain Eukaryota; kingdom Viridiplantae; phylum Streptophyta; class Pinopsida; order Cupressales; family Taxaceae; genus Torreya; species Torreya grandis. The sequence continues at coordinate 5,115,728 of JARHVA010000278.1, forward strand.
AACATTCACATATAGTGGCATAGTCCATTTTGCAACATTGGGTGAAACAAGTTCTCTTTGGATCAAAATCCTATAGATGTTAATGAAGAAAAATATTGTTCAAATGGCAACTTTAAGCCTCTTAATAACTAATATCCACTAGTCATTTTCCCCTTAAACCTTGTGGAGCTCTTGTAATATATAGGAAATGTAAGACAAACACATTTAAAGGCTTCAAAACTTCTTGTATCCCTATTGTATGCTTTTGATAAAAGTGCTTAGAGCTATGTTTTGTTGTTTTAGGGAAAAGATCCCTGAGTTCAATCATCTTGTGGTTAGAAGGTGATTTTCAAATTTACTTAGCAGTTTAACACATTAGATGGGTCTATCATGGTCTCTAGACCATTAAGACTTTAAGGGGAACTTATTCACATGCTTTAACACTCCAAAATAACTTATTAGCTTTCTGTTAAGCCACCTGTAGGTGGTCATCCGCATACATATGTAGTAAGTGTAAATTTAGGCAATGAGCAAGAGATACAATCCCTTAATGAGTTTTAAACATGTTTCAATGATTTAAAATGGGCTATTGTTACTCCTTAGGACCTTGTTCAACTTAGGTACTCTTCTTCCAACATGATTTTCTTCATGAGAACACCTATAGGTGACCATCCCAAGGGTAGATTGTATGAAAGTATTATATATGATTGTAACAACCCTATATAAACTATTTAGAGATTCTTGATTATTTATTCCTACTCCTAAGATATGTTTAGCATTTGTATACCCTCACTACACTTCCATGAGCACACTAGACAGGTTCCACACATGTGATTCAACATGGTAGTAAGTGAAAATGGGCAAAGACTTGACTATGAGCATGGCAAAATTGAAAAATTGATCAAAGAATGGTGTTATTTAACTAAAAATGAAGGGAGGTGATAAATATGACATGGAGACATGGAAAACACCATATACTATTCACATGAAATCCCCTGTAGATAGTTCAACCTTCTGTAAGTGGAAAACTTTGACTGAGACTTCACATCATGGCACCTTCCTACAACATGTGACAACTTGTCCATAAAAACACCATGAAACATGAAACCAAGCATGAAGATAATCTAAGAAGAGATCCAACATCCTTTTGAGTAACATCACCAATTGGATTGTACAGACTTGTCCAAATTAGAGCAAAACCTATAGGGTGCAGGAAATAGTGAGTAAAAAAACATAGTCAGCTTGTAAAGGACGGTTCATAAAGCATGGTTAACCAATCTTAGAACTCTTTTTATGTAAATGGAAATATTTTAGTTTACTACAACCTCCCAAATGAATTTTACTTGGAACCTCTTCTACTGACCGTACCAATCACAAGCCTGTTGATCACTTCTGCATGTCTAAAAGGGCAAGAAAGGAGCATAATGGTTTTAGCTCAAAAATGAAACTTAAAAAGCATTTCAAGTGTGTAAATTAACCTAAGGAAGATTAAGAGACATTACATCACCTTCTCCCATGTGTCACCTTCCCCCATGTGCCATACAAGTACCAAACTCTCCCTTTTTCAGTTAGTTTCTTGAATTTTAGTTAGATAACCTATAAGATTCTGATTTAACTAACATTCTTGATAGGGAATCTGACCTCTTATATGTTTGAATGGAAATAGGACACCTAGAAACCTTGGAAAATGTGCCAATTGCATTTATGACCCTTAAAATCCCATTAAAAGACTCAAAATAACAAATAAACTTATTAGACCATGACTAAAGGTAAAAGGGCATTAAATAACATCAAATGGATTATAACATACCCTATGACAAAGTATTAGACCCCTAACACATCTAAAAAATCAATTTTTTTACCTATAGGGGTCCAAATTTGACCTTGAAGTCAAATTTGGTCAACACTTACATAATTACAAATTGATAAAATGCTAAGAGAGGTAATTAGTTTATTATGATAATCTATTCATCATTGTATTCATCATTATATATGAATATGCTTTGTGTTTTATTTATAATAGCTCATATCATGAAATAAGAGTTAAAACCTTGCACAAACATTACCAACAAAACTCAAACCCCAGTGGCAACTGGTGCCATTTAGGCCCTACCAAAAGTGTCCCTATTTATTGCATAGGTTTTTGACACCTTAAAAAACTATCCTTGCACCTGCACATGCCTCTTGTGTGCATATTAACCTTCAATATTGTGCATGGATCTATGTTTTCCTTCTCCTTCCTTTGAAATAATATTTTCAATTTTGACCACAAGATGACCCTTGAAAAATTGGTTAATATGTTGGGTTAGATAGCCCCAACCATTCCCCATTGAGTGATTGAGTATTTATTATATTACAATAATTTGAATGGCTCAAAACACACATATTTCTCCCACTTATGTGTGTGTATGTGTGTGTGTGTGCACTGTCATGATCATTGTAGAATGTAATGCAATGTTTGAATTTTGACACTTGACAACATGCAACTTTAATTTTTTTGTGTATTCAGATTTAGTTATAGGGTTGCTACTCAGAGGGATTTTTAGATGTGTATGCCTTTGTGATAATGCCTCAAAATAGTTCTAATGGATTTATCAAGCTTTCAAGTGATTCTAAAAGTAATAACCAAGTAATTATAACCTTAGGATTGATTTTTATTTGTAACCGACTCTATAATATTTCCCACTATGATCGACCCATGAAACATGTCTAGGTTGGCCTAATGGATACTTCTAGATTTGAAAAGTATCCATTGAGTGTTATTGGATACTATCAGAAGAGGCAAAAACCTATGATAAACTATAATTATCTGACTATTACTAGTATTATCATAGGAGTGAAAATTTGTAATATGGGATATGGAGACATCTGTTTAGGATTCTAGAAGGTTTTTGAACAAACTAAGGTGATCTTAATTAAGTGTATCTACTAAATTGGGTTGTATAATATAATATGTGGATAGTTAGATAGGGGAAAGTGTGTATAAGATTTAAATGTGTACACAAAGTCTAAGTACGTCAAAGTATGCCAAAGTTGATGTTGCCAAAATGTCTAATACAAATTTTAGGTATCTACAAATGCCCCCATTTTAGTCTAGTATTGGAAATTCTAGATGAAAATGATAAAAGATTAAATTTAGTACCTGTGATTAATCACACTTGGTGTTGACAGGTATGCCCCAATTGTCTTATTTGCTCCATGCAAATTCTACAAAGAAAAATGTGTAGATTAATGTTTATTCATGATAGAAATTCTAAAATATATCTAGATCATTGAATTATTTGAAATTGAAAATTCAAAGAAAAAATACACATGAGGGTACATGAACCAAGATACCACTTGTTGGGCTCATTTGGAGAGTGCCATGGGGTGATTATGATGTAAGGAAATGCAATAGATGAAACCATGAGTTTAGGAGTGTTAATACCTCAACCACAATTGGAAAAGGAGGATTGTTATAAGTTAAGCATCATATAAACTTCAACTTCACTACTATGAATATCATTATTTTTTTTGAACCCTGGATCCAGGTTTGTATGTGAAGGTGGAACCTTGAAATAGGCTCGTATGTCAAAATAAAACCCCAAAATAGGTTCTGATGTCAAAATGGAACACTAAATAGGTTCATATGTAAAGGTGGATACTCGAAATAAGTTTTTATGTAAAGGATCAACCACTGCAAATGGATTATAGATCTAAGGGCTTATGTACCATCGTTCCCCATCAATATAAGATATAGAAAATAGAAAAGTATTTACATGAAAAATATTAATTCCCCAAATTTGATCCATTTTTACCTAAAAGTGATATACAATGCCATAATCTATTTATCATGATTTTAAAGAATGCTCCTCAATCTACTCAATCTAACCCATATAATATGTTTGTAGTGAAATTACTAAGATAAATCAAGCTACTTCACGATAATGCATGTAAATATAAATACTATGAGTAGATCAACAATAATAGAATGTAACAATGAGAGCAAAATATAAAACATCCACACCAAATTTTGGTAGCAAAGCATAATAGAAGATAAAGCCATTTCGAGTGGGAAACATCCATAGCCATGCAATAAGAGGATAATCATAATATAATCCTTGAGTAGTAACTTCTACCTCATATATATACCTTACTTAAGCTATGGTTAATCCATAGACCGACCATACTAATAATATGAAAACATATAGAATAGTGACATGACAAGGTTAAAGGTTATGTTAGCCATAAGTTGGACACACTATCCCTATACATGTTATAGGTTAAGGGTGTAGCTTGCCCCTCCTATTCAAAATAATTTTTTCCTCTATATTGATTAACTTTGGGTGCTTTTTTAGGAATTATTCATCCTTCCATGATGCATCCTCATTGGTTAGATTATTCCACTTGATTAAATACTCCTTAATATCTCTTGCTCATAACCTCTTAGTACATGTTTGAAGGATCTCCTCAAGTTCCATAATGATTTTGCCCTCCTCATCTATCTCTAGTAACTCAATCTGTGCAAATACTCTTTGCTTAATTACCTTATTCAAGCAAGATACATGAAATACCATATTGATACATGTAGGCTGAGGTAACTCTAGCTTATATGTGACACTAGAACTTTTATGTAGGATTTGATAAGGGTCGTTATACTTAGTATAAAGTTTGATATCATTTTTATATTGCTTCAAGGACATTTAGTTTTATGGTTTTAGGCACACAAAGACCCAATTACCCACTTAAAAATGCATTTCATTGTAGTGTTGATCCGACTATTACTTCATTTAGTTTTGTACCAATGCCAAGTTTTCTCTTATACTAATTAGTTTCTCCTTTGGTGTTGAATGTGTTCTTCAACATCTCAAACCTTTGGTTATACCCTCAAAGATGAGGTGATGGATGGGCATTGGTACCCATAAAGTTCCAAAAATGGAGACATTTTGGATGAGGTATGAAAGGAAGTGTTATACCACAGGCCTACTAGTGGCAACCAATGAACCCATCTTTCCTATTTATCTAATGTAAAATAATGAATATAATCATATAAGAATTTTTTGACCACCTTTTTTTTCTTGTCATATTAAGGATGATATGATGAACTATAAGCCAACTACATACCTAAACATGAGAATAAATTGGTCTAAAAATTATTGGTAAAGATAGGATCATGATCACTTATTATGATCTTATGGGTACAATTTATCTTTTGAATTATATCCAAAAAAAGTATATGCTACAATGATTGCTACAAATGGATATGGCTAGGCACAAAAATAGGCATATTTTGTGAGTTTATCCATAGTTACTATGATGACATGTTTTCCTTTTTACTTGGACAAACCTAATGAAATCTATGGAAACCTCATTCCACCTTTGGCTAGGAATAAATAAGGGTTACATAAGACTTGTGATCATAATTATCTCACCCTTATTTTACTGTCACAGCATAAATTCAGCCACAAACTTCATGATAACCTGATTGAGTCCTTCCAAACATAAATATTTATTGATTTTATGATAAGTTTTTAACAATCCTAAATGTCTCCTATTGGAGAAGCATGGAGCTTGGTGATAATAATTGCACATGTACAACCTTTTTTTGTATCAAAGGGCATTCTCTTTACACATTTTTATAAGACACTAGAATCTTGTTAGAAAATTTGAATTAGAACTTGTGTATCAATTTCATTCTCCTTTTTTGATCTTTCCTCATTCACCCAATTTGCCTTTCATGTAGACATTGTGCATAATAATGCCTCTATGAAATCATCCCTAGTAGATAGTGTATCTGGCACTACATTATCCTTTCATTTATCATATATGATTTCAAAGTCATATCCTTATATCTTATCCACCCTTTTTTGTTGTTCTTGGGATGAAAACCTATTTTCTAATAATTATTTTAGACTATCATGATTCGTCTTCACCTTAAAATGTCTACCTAGCAGATATAGTCTCCATTGTTTGACTACATGAATAATAGCTATCATCTTCTTCTTAGTATTTAGAAAATTCTTACATTTCAACTAACGAATCTTAAATGTAATGGGTCATCCTTCTTACATGAGTATCTCCCCATTCTCATACTCTAACACATCACATTCAATAATGAAGATATTTGAAAAACCTGGGGTATCCAAAACCAGAGTGGTGAACATGGCCTCCTTCAACTTCTCAAATTTTATGGTGGCTACTTCCTTCTAGTGGAAGAAGTCCTTCAACAAAGTTGTGATGGCAGTTGTTATGTTTCCATAGATTTTTAGAAAATGATGATAATAAATTGTAATACCTAAGAATCCTTGAATGTTCTTGAGGCTTCTTTGAACTTTCCAGTTTATCATGGTCTTGATCTTATGAGTATCCACCTTGATGCCTTCATATGAAATAATGTGACCCAAGTAGTCTACATATTTCACTCCAAAATCACACTTGAAAGGATTTGCATAAAGCTTATGTTATTCTAGAGTTATTAGTACATGATTCACATTCTACAAGTATGTTTCCCATGTCTTACTATATATTATGATGTCATAAAAAATACCAAGACAAAATTACACATATAATACTGAAAAATAGTGTTCGTGAAGCTCAAAAATGTATATGGTACATTTGTGCGACTAAAATGCATTGCCAAAGACTCATAGTGGCCCTCATAAGTTATGAAAGTTTTCTTATGTATATCCTCATCTCTAATCCAAATTTGATGGTAACCTAAACAAATATCTAGTTTTGAAAAGTAGATAACACCATGTAACTCATATAACAAATCATCAATTATCAAAATAATAAACTTATATTTGATGGTGTACTAGTTTATTTCCTTGTAATCAAGGCACATCATTCAGGTATCATCCTTATTATGCACCGTTACTACTTGAGATGAATATGCACTTTGGCTATGTTTGATAATACTAGCCTCCAACATCTCTTGTACCATCTTTTTATTCTCACTCTTCTAGCCATATAGGTACCTATAATTTCTAATGTTAGTGGTTGACTCCTTAGTAAAAATTGAATGTAATTGTCACAATCCCTTTTTGGTGGTATTCCTTTAAACATTGATTCAAAAATGACTGAGTGGTTATCAATAATTGAATGTAAAATTGGTCATGTAGACATTTTTATTCGTTGTAATTCTAATGAAAAAATTGTCCTACAAACCCATCTATGCCATTTTTGAGAATATTTTGCATATGATGAGAACTAACCAACTGTGGATATTTTGAATGTAATATACGTAGTTCAAATTTCCTACCTTCAGAATAAAAATGCATGAACAACTCATAGGAATTTATCATGATCATTCCCAGGTTTGTGAGTTGGTGGACTGTAAAAATGATGTTTTCCACAACCATGGAAATAAAAAACATAGGAAAGTATATCATGTAATCTCCTATGGTGATTTTGATACTATGAATTTTCTTTTAACAAGTGATTGTGACACCATTTGAAATCATGACCTAAATTATAGAGCTAGATAAACAAAATAGTTCAAACTCATCAACAACTTATTATTGATTAAGTTATGTGTACTCCTCGAGCCAATCATGAATATCACCTTATATTTCTCTAGGAAACCACTACCTTGAGGTTTTATGGTGTGTTAATGCCTAAAAGTGCATGGCATGAGATGGTTGGGTAGCTTCTAATTCCTCCTCAAGCTCATCCTCAACCTCACCTACTACTTCCTTATCCTCTCCTTCTTTATTGGCATCTTCAATGGATAAAAATTTCTTTTGAAAACATTTATGTCCTTAGTTGTACATGATGTCACAATTGAAACACAATTATTTTGCTTATTTCTATTTAGTAGCCTAAGGGAATGATTGTGCTAGAGGAATGTAATCTCTGCTAATAGTGACTGCATATTGTTTAACCAAATATCTTTTCTATTCCCTCTATGAAAATATCAAGTACTTGGATATTGAGCTTAGATTTAATATGCAAACATTAATTTAGATGTTATCCTTTAGCCCACCCAAGAATAAGTCTTTCAAGTTGTCCTTTTAATGAACTCGAATACTATCAAGACAATAAAATTCCAATAAGCAAAGCTTCTAAAATAATAACCTATATTAATTCATATTAAATGATTCAAATAATTAAAAACCATGCATAAATAAGTCTTAACTCAAAATTGGAGTTGACATTCAAAATTTAGAACTCTAAAAATAAATAAAACTTGACCTACTATTTTTTAGCATATGTTATTTTTAGTAAGTTTCGCATGCAAGCATGTACAACTCTAAAAATCTCAAAAAATAAAATAAACACTAAAATTAATCTATCAAACAAATTTCAACTAAAGTTCAAGTCTAGTTACAAAAATAGACAATTTATAAATTTAGAAAAAACCTGAAAATAATATTAAATTACAATTTTGAACCCTAAATGGTTACGTATGGCCTTAAAAAAATATCAAAATGTCCCATAACCAAAATGTAAGGTTATGTATGCACTAAATTTTTTGAGATGGTCATTTTGGTGTGAAGATGGGCTCAAATGGAGCTATGAATCAAAAGTAATAGCCTTTAGAAGTTCGGCCTCTTTTTCTGCATCATTCTCCTCTAGTTGAAAATAACTCAGCTCCTACGAGTTGCTCTGATTGTACTGCTACCATTTAGTCTTATCAATCTTATTTAGATCATATTATATAATCCATGTTTTATCTTCCTATTATAATCCTTCCCATTATACTAAATATCTGTCATAACTTCCTCGCCTTGTGTTTACTATCTTCTTATCCAGAATCTACACTATCTTTTCTTTCTTCTTCTTTGGCACATATTGCTGCCTACTTCTTCATCTTCTTCACCTTCACCATCTTGTCCATGGAAATCATATAAATTTGAAACATTAAATACTTGACAGATAACAAAATTTTGTAGTAAACTCACCTCATAAGCATTGACATTGATTCTCTTTACAATTCTACATGGTTTAATTTTCTTGTACTTAACTTATTATATGTGCCTTTCAAAAATCTCCCTCTCCTCAAGTAAACCATCACTAAATATCCTTATTAAAATATTTTTGACCTTATTCTAACATCTGTTGCTGATTTATACTTCTTATTACTTTCCTACAACTTTCTTCTTACTTCTTATAACTATTGTATATGTTTTGCAAATACTTCTACATCATCGCTAACTCATTTTGTAATTGGTAACTATGCCAAATCTGAAACATTCATAGTATTACTCGCATAAATAATCTAAAATTTTAATTTTCTTGTTGATCTATTCACTGAACTATTATATACAAACTTAGCTTGTGGTAAAGCCAAGTCCCATTTCTTGGGCTTCTCTCCAACTAGGCATCTCAATAAATTTCCCAAGCTCCTATTTACAACTTATGTCTATTCATCTGTTTGGGGGTGGTACGCATTGTTGAATTGTAGTTTAATCCCCATATTCCTCCAAAAATGACTTATAAATTTTGTGTCCCTATCTGATGTAATGGTTTTTGAAACAACATGCAATCTCACAATATCCTTAAAAAATAGTTTTGCAACTCTAGTGGCATCATTGGTTTTTTTACATGCAATAAAATGAACATTCTTAGAAAATATGTCTACAATAACAAAAATTAAATTATTACCTCTCTGTGTGTTTAGTAATCCCAACACAAAATCCATACTCAAATCTATCCATGATCCTCTTGGAACTAGTAATGGCATGTGCATCCCTGTATTTTGTGCATGCCCTTTTGCCACCTGACATATCCTACAACTTGAAACATATCTTTCACATATCTCTTCATCTTTAGCCAAAAATACTTATCCTCCACCAAAGATATTGTATTTATCTTACCAAAAGTTTCAACCAAACCACCATTATGCAATTATCTTATAATATTGTCTCTTAGAGACCCAATCGGAATACATAATTGTTTCTCTTTGAAGAGATAACCATCCTACATAAGATACTCATAATAAACATTAATTTTATCACCTGCCAATAGATTCTTGTATTTCTCAACTGTATTTCTAAAATATGGATCAATATCATATACTTCTTTAATAAATTCAAATCCAACTTCTTCACTCACCATAGTAGTTATCAACCAACTCGCTTGCTCAAAGCATCATCTACCTAATTTTATTTTTCTGATTTGTGCTTCAACACAAAATTATAAACTTGCAAGAAAGACACCCAATTTGCATGCCTAGTATTTGACTTCTTTTGGGTGTTCACATACTTCAAAGCCTCATGATCAGTAAATAGGATAAACTCCTTAGGCACTAGGTAATGCCTTTAAGTCTTAATGCTTGTATAAGGGCATAAAATTCAATATCATATGTAGAGTACTTTGTTTTTACCTCATTCAATTTCTCACTGAAATATGTTATTAGCTTCTCTTCTTGACTTAACGCAACACCAATTCCCACAAATGAAGCATCACAATAAACCTCAAACACTTTGCTAAAATCTGGTAATACTAAAATATGATTTTTTTTAATCTTATTCTTTAACAACTCAAAGCTTTTTGTTGTTTCCCTTGTCCATGCAAATTATTTTCCTCTCATATAATTTTTTATTGGTGCAACAAGACTACTAAAATTATTAATGAACTTTCTGTAAAAAATTGCTAAACCATGGAAACTTCTTACCTCTGTGATGCTCTTCGGGATAGACCACTCAACAACTACCTTTAATTTTCTTCATCCATTCTTACACTATCTGTTGAAACTACAAATCACAAAAATACCAAACTATTTTGCATAAACTTGAACCTCTTCAAATTTTCATAGAGCTTCTCTTTTATTAACAATTCTAATACCATTCTCAAATGTTGTAAGTGTTCTTCTTTAGTCTTACTAAATATTAAAATATCATCTTAATAAACCACCATAAACTTACCACTGTATTCTCATAGTACTGTGTTCATCACCCTCATAAATGTTTTGGGTGCATTAGATATTTTGAATGGCATCACCATCCACTCATATAAACCATATCTAATCTTGAATGTTATTTTCCATTCATCTCCTTCATGAATTTGTATATGATATTATCCACCCCTTAGATCAATCTTGGTAAAGTATTTTGCTCCTGCAAGAACATCCATCATATCATCTAAACAAAGTATAGGAAATCTATACTTGATTGTAATTTTATTAATTGATCTACTATCCACACACATCCCCCACCCTCCATATTTCTTTGGTATTAGAACACTAGTGTTGCACATGGACTCATACTCTCCCTTTCTACAACCTTCCTCACCAATTTATTAACCTTCTTATTTAATTTTTCATGTTCTATTAGACTCAACTTATAAGCTACTTGACTGGGTAGAGTTGATCCTAGAATCAAATCAATACGATGTTGAATATCTCTATTTGGTGCTAAACCACCTGATAACTCATCAGGTATAACATCTGCATATTCTTTCAACACTATTGTTGCTTTTGTTGGTACTTACACCTCTTATATGTCTTCTTTCTATGCTACTAATGCATAAAAACAACCTATCATATTCATGTCTTTGATAAATTATTTTGTATTCAACATGCTTTCAACCTACCCTTCTTATTTACGAGGTAACAAAACTACCTTCACACCAACTTTCCAAAAACTATATGTGTTCTTTGATCCATCATGAATTGCTTTTCTATCAAACTGTCATGGCCTTCCCAATAATACATGGCATATATCCATTGGTATAACATCACACCATATTTCATCCTTGTAAGTTTACCTATAGAAAACTTGATTAAACACATTTTATCTACTATAAATTCATTCCATTTCTTAAACCATGAAATCCGATAAAGATTATGGTTCTTTTCACACTTAGTTTCTCAATCATGTCCTTAGAAACCATATTTTCACAACTACCACCATCTATAATTATTTTACATATCTTACCTTCTATAGTACACCTTGTTCAAAATATATACTTTTTTAGCCATGCATCACCACCTTTTTTATTTTGCACATGTTCTTTCCTTGGAGCAATCATTGTTCATCTCATCATAAGATTTTCTCTAATATCTGTTGTTACAACTTCAATATTTTGCTCTTCTATTTTAGGTTCAACTAAATTCACTCTTGGGCAATCCTTTTGCCTCTAATATTGATCTTGGTATTGTGGACACTCAAATGCTCTAAGGCCTTTTTCTTCACATCTGTAACAAACATAATACCTACATTGATTTTGAAACTATATAGACATAATATTTTTAAACTTTATCAATTATTGATGTTTTCTCTCTTGCAAAAATTTATCGAGTCTAAATCTCTTTAAGTGCATGCCTTAAATGGTGCATTAGAAATGGGGTGGATAAACCATTGGTGTTTCGAAAGATTGTTGCCCCTTTACTACCACTTGCTACCTACACAACCATCTTCTAAAAACATTTCCCTAAGCTTTGCCTCCTATTTTGTATCCTACTTTAGTTATTTTCCACCTTCATTAGCCTGTCGCTAGCCTAAACTAATTTTTAACAATTTATGATACACTGTCGGCCCCATTGACCCTATACTTTAATTGATAAAACTCATTTAGGGTATAGGTCAGCCCCTAGCTGACCTAGACCATGACCTAATTTATTTTTATCAGTAATGATACATAGTCAATTGGGCTGACCCTATTATTGAAACTTTAAAAAAGGATTAGGGTTAGATTCAACTATATATACACAAACTCATTTCATCATTTATTAAAAGAGAGAAGAAGAAGAGATATATATTTCACATTTACTTATCCACCATTCTACTTGAGTAGCATAGCTTAAGGTTTCATACTTTCTTTGGAAATATGGATCTTGTCTTATGGAGAAGTCTTTTGGATGCATAGATAGGTTGTGTTGCCTAGAGCTGATTTATCCTTGTCATCCTTACATACCACAACAACCTCTTGTGAAGCACCTTGGACAAGGGAGAGATTGAGGCTCGATGGGTTCGTCTTCAAAGGTAAGTATTCTTAACTTTGTTTCTCGTTTGTAAGAGTAGATAGATATGCATTTTTACTTTTCTCTGATGCATTAGGATTCTGTATACATTGATGAGAGTATATGTCTTCTATGCATATTTAATAACCCCCATTTTTTGCCACAAACTTTAGCGAGCACTAAATTATAATTTACTTTACTCAACATTTACTTTTGTGAACATGAAAACATAGGACCTACTTAGGATTATTGCATAATTTTATTTGACTGGAGGCTTTAGAACCCTCCCTAGTGATACTATTGTGACAAGAGATCCCTTGATTAGGTCTAGTAGATCCATCTTGGTCATGACTTCGAATATCAAATATATCAACAATCAGAAGTGTAATTAGGATTTATCTTCTATGAGATAGGATTGATTTATAGATCAGTTGCATTTACCTTTGCATCAATTCTGGTGAACCTGACGTGAATATAACCCTTGCAAGTTTCCTTTCACACCATCATTCTTATATTTTTATTATATTTTTATATTTACATTAGTGTATCAAAACACTCAGTATAGTTCTAACTTTTTTTGTGCAAATTTAACACACAATCACTTCAAAATGACTTTTTTATGTCTGTGTAGGTCTTCATCAACTACATGTTACTAGATCAAGTAATTTGACACAGTATTCTTCTTCATTTCTAGATTAACATACACTATCAAACAGGTTGAATATGTCTGTTATTTTCTTCTATCAACATATAGGTCAATAAACACTGTTGAATAGGTCAACTTTGCTCATTATTTTCTTCAATATACAGGGTTTTATAGGACTTAATCGAACTAGTCGACCCAGTTTATAGAATTTTATGTCAACAATTAAGCACTACAACATAAAAATTTGCAATCTATATCATCTTTAAGCACACCAAGGTTATTTTATCATCTGTCTCTATCTTTTTAGCTCTTCCTTTAGTTCTATTTTTCACAAGTTAGTAGTCTTCAAAAATAGTAACTAAGATGACCTGGTTGACTTAGTTCTACAATATGTCTTGTATTTGAGAGACATAGTCAACATGTTCGAATATACTTTTAAATACCTTACTTTTTTAGAAAAACATCAACCCATTCGACTATGTTCTATATTATTTGTGTACGGTGTCACTTGAATTGACTCTGTACTATTTTTAATCAAGGAATTAACATTTATTTACTAGTAATTTATTCACATTTTATTTTTAGTTATTTGCATGCTTAGAGTAAATCATATAATCTAAATAGGTGGTTTTTAAATTATCGTTTTAGTTACACTATTTTACTGTTTTGCACACACTATCAAATCACTTAACATTCAAAAAGTATTTAAACATTTGTCTTCATAAGGCCTACCTACTTAGATTTCATCACTAAGGGGGAAGCTGACTTAGTTTTCTAGCCAAGTATAAATACATGGTTAATGGTATATATTGGCAAATCACTCGACACCCTTATCACTATAGGATTGTGAAGTGAGGGGGTAAGCCCCAATACCAAGCCAATATTATTGTTAATATGTGTTGTTTTCAAAATTAGCTTAGCTCATTTTTGGGAACAACCCCATACGAAACTTGTCTGTTTCGTCTCTCTAAGTTTATTTTCGAGACGAGTTTTTATCGTTCTCATCTTGGTCCAACTGCACCTTTCAAAATTCGTAATGCCTTTTTGTCACGTTTTCTCAAAAATGTAAAAGTTGTTACGATCTCATTACGACCAGGAGACGAAAACCTGCCTCTTCCAGAGTTAGTCACTGTTTCTTCCATTTTTGTGCACGGGCGGCAAAATTTACCGCCAGTGCATTTTAACTTTGAGATGCAAGGGCGGCAATTTTTGCCGCCGCTACATTTTTCCTTGCAAGGGCAGCAAAAATTGCTGCCCCTACATTTTGACTTGTAAGGGCGGCAATTTTTGCTGCCCCTGCATCTGAACATGCACGGGTAATGAAATTCGCCGCCCCTGCATGCCTCGTTTTCCATGCACGACATTTATTGTCATGCATGACAGGTTGTTGGGGTCGATTTTCACCCCATATAATTCAATTTCAGCCTTGTTTTTCTTCATTCTTCCTCTTCTCCTCCTATCCTCTGGCTCTGGACGATCCTATGAATGAGTTAAAGTGCATTTTTGTAGATTTGTGCTCGTAGTGCACATATTTTTCTAGGTAGGTCTTGTTTTTAACATTTATTTCTTTTCCTTCCTTCTTCGTAGTGTTATTTTCAAGTTTTTGTTGTTTTTGGGGGTTTTTATTATTGTTTTTCCATCTTTATCCCTGTCGGCCTTCCCCATTTCTTTTCCATGCAGGGGCAGCAAATTTCGCCGCCCCTCCCCTTTGCCTGCAGTTTTCTTCTAGAAACCTTCACGAGTAGCAAATTTTGCCACCCGTGCCTCTTGGCTGCCCTTGTTGCCTTTTATCTATGCGGATGGTGAATTTTGCCACCCATGCAAATGGATCTTGCACAAGTGGTGATTTTTGCCGCCTGCACCCTTTTTGCTCAAAACTTGCATCGACGACAAATTTTGCCACCGATGCAGGCCAGAGTTGTAGGGGCAACAAATTTCACCACCCCTACACTTTTCCCTCCAATCTGTAGGGGTAGCAAATTTTTCCATCTGTGCAGGCTGATACTGTAGGGGCGGCGAATTTCACCGCCTCTACACTCTATCTATTCATCATGCAGGGGGGACGAATTTCACCGCTCATGCATTTTTCCTCTAATCTTTTTTTCTAACTTTGGAATTTTTTTCTCTTTTCTATCTTTTTCCTTTTCTCCCCTTTTTTATTTAGTTTCTGACCCAACCCTTTTAAGTGCCCTTCCTTGGTCATGATCACTTAATATGCAAATTCCCCAACTCGCCCCCTTTTCCCTAATTATGTGATCATGACTGCAGTACTTTCGGAGAAATCTTGCTTGTCAACACTCGTTCGACTGAGGCCAATTCCGATGTCTGAAACGTCTCCCAAAAAGTCAAAGACCATGAAGTACAAGTACCAGGGCATCTTTTCGATCACTTCAGTTACCTCTAATGTTGATGACATCAAAGACACTGAGATTGGCCACGTGGATATGGCCGAGTTCATGACCCGAACTAAGGCAACAAACCTGAGTTTTAAAGTGAAGAGAATCATTGAAAGCAACATTCATCTGGTTGTCACATTCTCAATGGTAGCACATCATACAGAGTTTGTCCTTTAGTGCGTCTAGTTTTACAATGAAGAGACAAGATCAATCTCAGATGCCAGTGGCAACATAATAATTCGGCTGGATCCAAAATTTATCGACAAAGTCTTCATGTGCCCTCCTGCTACCGAAGTGTTAAGGATTGACTTCATAGAAGCACAGAAGGAGTATGACAAGGACCCTAAAAGGGTAAAGAAAGTGATGAATAACAGGTGGCTGAAGACACCCAGAACCAATCTATCCAGGTGGCCGCGAAACTTTCCAAGGAGCGATTTCATTGAAGAAGTCAGTGACTTGATCACCCTTTTAAGCAAAGTGCGAGGCCTCCCGTCTTCCTCACAGTTCCACGAGTGGATGTACTCATTCATCAAGATAATCCTCCAGGGTAAGCAAGTCATCTTTTGGGGTGAGCAGATTAGCAATGCCCTTCACGAGCAGCTAACCAAGGTACAAACTTCTTCAAAGTTCTATATGAGTTCGTACCTTGTGTACATAGTTGCCTCGATGTGAACCTTTCCAGGTTTGACAACTGAAGGGGACAGAAAAACCACCCCAGTCTACTCATATTACCCCTAGTTAATGCTCTAAGGATCGATCCACCATTTCAAAATTGTAAATGATGCTTTCTTTGTCGTATTTTTATTCCTCTTCGACCCTCAGCTTGAACAACAGAGAGTATCTGATGAGGCTTAGACGGTCGTCAACGACTATGGTTGCATGTTCCTTCAATTTCCCACCTTCTTTTATTTTTGGGTTGGCTTTTTTCAAGGCTATCCCTATATGCTCCCTAGGTTTCCTTCTGATAAGTTAGTTCTGATGGAGCTTTGTCGACAAATGGCTGTCGTACATAGTAAGCAGATGAAGCTGAAAAAGCCAGGTTTCAAGTTTTTAGTTGAAATTGGTAGATACTTTATCTTGACAGTAGCCAAAGCCAAAGTCATGAAAATAGAGATGCAACTGGTCACCATGAAACAATTCAATAGAAGGGACAAATTTGACTATAGGGGTGTCAAGGACATGATCAGACGAAAGACTCAATTTCATGAGCCTATGATAGAAGACATCTAGGTAGACCTGAGAACAACTGAAGAAATCAAGAGCATTATCAATAGCAGGTACATGGCCAAAAAAATTGCTGACTCCCCTCTTCCTCCAATTCAGTGGTCTCAGAAAGAGCTAACTTCTCTGAGAAAGAGATTTGAGCCAATATTGGCTAACACCAATGATTGGTTAGCAGCCAAAGGGATCATACTAAAAGAGTTTATTATGAGATTAGAGGCTGAGTTCTAAGCAAAGATGAGGAAGAAGGCAGAAAATAGGACCAAGAACAAAGGTGATGTTCTTTTCCCATCTAGGCCTCACAAGCCTAGAATCATCTTTGTTTCTAAAAAATCAAAGGTTACTGAAGAGCCAGAATCAGCAGCTAAGGGAGTTGAAGAATAAAGCCCTCAAGAACAGGCAGCTCAGCAAATGGAGACAGATGATAGGCCCTCAGAGCATCAAAATACTGAGCCTCTACCTTCCCAAGAAGGGGCACAACCACTTAAAATAGTCTCTCCTTCTCCACCTCAATCTCCTGTGGTATCTTCTTCTCCTCTCTCTCCTATCAGTGTTCCTTCTTCTAGAGCTACCTCTCCTTTCAGAGTTATATTTAGTGATCCTTAGGGCGCTTCTAGAGATACTCTTCGCTCCTCTAGATCCATTCCTAGTTTGGCATCTCCTTCTTTCAATCTGGGAGAAAGTTCTGTGCTTGAGCCAAAATCAACGGTCGATACAGTTTCGCCTGTTACTCCTACTACAACCACTGTTACTACTAGCAGTGCAGATGTTATCATGGTAACACGAGCTATGAGAACTATTGCCATAGTAAGTACTCCTCTCCCACCTTGGATGTCAGCATTCATGCCCAAAAGAAAGAAGTTAGCCATCTCTTTAGATGACTTCAATTTTGTCAAAATAGTGCCGGTGAAAGCTAAGGCTCCTAAGAGGCCAAAGATCCTCTCAAAATTGGTTGAAGAAAAGGGACATAAATTTCTAGAAATAGCTAAGCCTCCACAGGACGCAACCCTTGAGGGTTTTGAAATGAGCAGCTATCCCATCTCTCGTGTTGAACTTGGCAAAGTTACTCACGAAGGTGCGAAAAGCGATCTACAGTCTGCAATGGACATCATGGTCTAGAAATTTGATCGAGAAAAGGAGAGGAAAGACTATTATAAAGCCAAGACGAAACAACTGATGACAATAATAAGGAAATTCACTGTTCCCCCTGAAGTGGTGACTCCAGAGGCCTTCTCTATAGACGACCCTGTCATTCAAAAGGCATAAAAAACTTACTTAAAGGGAAAAGTGCTGGAGGATTATGTTGAAAAGATGCATACTCAGGGAGTGTCCTTGCTTATAGAGGTTGCAAAAAAGACAGACAAGATGAAGAAGGTGAGGGCAAATTTAGATGACCTTGTCTCTCTTATCTCTCAGGATATTGACAGTACATAAAAATATCTTAGCAAATAGAGGGAGATGAAGGATCTAAAAAAAAGCACCTTGATATGTATTGGTGTCATTTCCAACAAGGATTCCTATGTTGAGATCAAAGAGTCACTGATATACAGGATACAGGTACTCAAGGAGTTGGTTGAAGATCTCATATCTTCTAAGGATGCTAGTGAGAAGAGCAACATAGGCCTGCTGAATAGATTGGAAGAACTGCCTTGCAACCTTACTTCCAGAGATAACCAATTTATTTCAGTCAAATAAATGATCCAAAGTTTCAAGGGGATGATTCAAAGACATTTTGAAGAGAAATCCTTCTCAATGACTTCTATGGATAACATTTTAGACACTCAGTTAACTCTGAATAATTTAAAATCTAGGTTAACTAGTCATGTTAAGGCAATCATAGCATTGAAGGACGCTTTAATTAGAGCTAGAGTCATCTCCAAGAACATGATTGCATCAGACAGTATAGGAATTTAGGCATCCATTGCTATGTATGATGCTCATCTGAAGAAGTCTGGCGACAGGAACTGAAGTTTTTTCCTTTTTCTCTCTTATTTCCTTATGCACTTTTGTCATGAGAAAAGTGCATGCAATTTTGTAATGTGTAATTACATGTAAAAAATCTGAAAAAATATCTCAAAGTCAAAGATGAGTCATCTTTGACTAAAATATTTTTGTATTTTACTATTTTCTAAATTTTGAGAGTTTCTCCCTATATATAATGGAGACCTCTTTTGTAAATGGATCTTGGATAATTGAGAGCAAAAACTCTGCCGAAATTGAAACACTTTTTGAGACTTTGTGCTCAACTTGTAAATCATATTTTGTTAAATGAATGAGAAGCAAGTTTATTTCAGACTTTGTGTTGAAATTATCTGTGTTATTTAGGAAACAGTTTTTATGTCCTCTTTCCTGATAATCTCTTATTTATCTGATTTAATAAGCAAAGTGGGTGTATTAATATTATCTGAGGGCATTTCTAAAATGTAGAAGAGAGACTTTGAGCTACTTTTATCTTTGTGATTCTGTTATCTTTTGTAGTTTCAGGTGAAGACTTTGTGCTTCGTTTCACTCTACAGTTACGCTTGTTCCAGATCAACAGAGGAGACAACGTAAGACTTTGTGCTTACGTGGGTTTTCTATGACTTTTGTTACTTACTTCAGGTGATTTTTTGACCTACGCTGGATACCATTCCTAAAATAAGAGGAATGTTATTAGGCAATGACCAAGATTTCTCTCTCTTGTTCTTTATACATCACCTCTGAAAAAAGAGAGGTGGATGCTGTTATACCACCCCATGTGTTATTTTTTACTTAATTATATATATACATATAGCGTATAAATATTCATAGGGAACCTCCCCTTGATGAGAGGAGAGATTTACCTCGTCTAGATCTGGTAAACCCACACTTTTTGTGGCATAAATCTTCCTATGCTATGGTTGATATACCCATTTTGTCATCAGTCAGTTGACGATAAAATATTCACCCAATAGTTTTTGGCGACTCTGCTGGGGATCAAACGTGCATTTTGAAGCCTCAAGCTTTAACTTGAAGCAGTTTCGGTCTCTTTTTCATTTGAAATTTGGCAACTCCACACTACATAAGAAGCCAGAGAGCCAAGGGTATTTTTGATCCCGTGTTTGAGTTGGCACAGTTGAGCAATTTTGATATGTTTCCTCCACCACCATTCCTCCAACGGTCTAGGAGTCTTCCTCCTGACCTTATCGGGTCACCAATGCAAAGTAGATCTTCTTTTCCTGTTATTAATAAGGCCCTGCCTATAAACACTATACTAAGGTTTGTTATCCCACCATTTAATCGTCTTATCATAATGGCTCAAGGCCTGTGGGGTAATTCCTTTGGTCCTCTTAATTTGATTGCACCTTTGCATGAACTACCTCGTAGTTCTAAAAAAAAAAATTTAAGTTTTTTGGTGACGGGAAGGTTCATTCTGACGAGCATATTGCCACTTTTTCCATAGCATGTGGCATAATCGGTGTGGAATTTGAGGATGTAGCAGTGAGACTTTTTATAGAAACTTTGTAAGGTGCTACTGCAGACTGGTTCTACCACCTGCAGGCCGGGTCAGTGACTGACTGGGACACTCTCAAAGCCAAATTTGAAGGTAGATTTAAACCTGCTGAAGATGCACATGCTTTGTTAGCACAGCTAACCCAAATGAAAAAAGAATCTTAAGAACCCATGAGGGATTTCATAGCTAAATTCAACAAGTTAAGGAACCGGATTCCAACTGTTGCTCAACCCACGTCGAAAAATCTCAAGTGCTTTTTTATCAACTCGTAGCTTTTCGAAGTAAGTTTCTTGTTGAGGTGAGCTGGCCCTATGGATCTAACATTGGCTCAAAATTTGGCTACTGAGATTGATGATGATCTTATCCTAGCAGGTAAGATCAGAAAAGACCCTAGTAAAAGTAGATTCTCTTCATCTACTGAAAGCTCTTCTACAGGCACTACAGATCCTATGGTGCAAAAATTAACAAATGAACTGATAGCTTTGAAGAGGCAAATAGCCCAAGGTACGTCTGATCCCACCTATCGAGATATGCCCAAGAGAACATTCTAGAATCAACAATATCAGGGTAATGCTGTCTGAAACCAAGGGTAATCAAATTGCCTACCTCCCCCTCCAGGGAAATTGGCCATCGAAGCGGCACCTACCAATTCAGTAGTCGGTTACCTTGAAGCTAAGCATGACTATTCGCTCCAACCTCAATTGGACCAACAAGATGATGCTAATCTCTTTGATGAGTAGGAAGAAGAATTAGCTGGCGACTCCAATATTGGTTTTCTGGATTATCAAGATGAAGCTGGAAGTAAGGGAAAAGGGTTGGATGGATCTTATGTTTTTTTCACCAGATCTCAAAACCAGTTAACTCCACAAGCTGACAAAGGGAAAGAAGCAAAAGAACCTTAACCGGTGGTTTCTATCGTTAAACGAGGAACTCCATTACCTCAATCAAAAGATCGAGTAACTCACCAAAAAATAAATACCTCCGACCACCCCATACCTTCCACTTCTGTTGCTCGGACCAGTGCCACACCTATTAAAGTTTCAGATGATGGACCCTCTTCCTCGATTTCAAATTCTTTTCAATTATTTGATATAATTGATCATGCTAGAAAGACTAAAATTCAAATGACAGAGATTGAATATTTGAGGGCTAACCCAGAACAATTTGATAGGTTGGCAGAATATGTGAAAAATAAAGCTGTCCCTATAGGACAAAATTATTTAAAGTCCGTTCATGATCCCCCTGAAGATAAATTTGCCCATAATAATCTTGTTTTGATTCCTCTTGTTGCTCCCAGGAAAATAGAACATGTTTATGTTTCCCTTCTTATAAATGGTTACAAACTAAGTAATTGCATAATAGACTCTGGAGCCTTGGATAATGTCATGCCTGCGAAGGTGGCGGATTCCCTTGGCCTATCTTTGACCAAAACTTTTGGAAGGTGTTTTTTTATGAAAAATAAGCAAGTTTCCCTCCTTGGTCAAATAAAAGACACTCAATTTGCTTTCGCAGCTTTTCCAGAAAAGCGGATAAAAATGACGATTCTAGTGGCCGATGTTCCAGCCTCTTACGGCATCTTGCTTGGGCGGAATTTTTGTAAAGATGTTGGAGGCGAGCTAAGTATGGACTTATCGGAAGCAAGGATCCAAATTCAAGGTGTTATGAAGAAGTTGCTTCCTAAAAAAGAGGCAAGGTATGTAGTCACCCGATCGTCAGCACCAGAAACTCATATTTTATTTTAGTATTGAGGCATGGGCAACTACTTCCTATCTACGAACGAGATCTGAGAGGCATTCGATGAAACTCTTATAGGTGACAACTTGAAATTGTGTCCAGTTGACACAGCAGGAGAATTGACAAAGCAAAGTGAACACATGGAAGATTTTTTTTCCTCAAACGAAGAAGTTTTCAAAGAAAAAGCGGGGTCTAACGAGGTATGGACCTTACAATTTGATGGAAACTATTCTTCTACCAGCTCAGGAGTTGGGGTTATGTTGGTAGCTCCTCAAAGAGACATTATTATTTTGTCCTACAAGTTACAGTTTAACAACACCAACAACACGGCTGAGTACGAATCCCTGTTGCTCGAATTCCAGGCTGCTAGAGAAAAAGGCATTAAACTACTCCATGCTAAAGGGGACGTTGAGTTAGTTGTTTGCCAGGTAAGAAACCTTTATCAGATCAAGAATGAAAGGTTGCACCACTATCACAATCTGGTCTGGGATCAGATTGAAAATTTTGATGCTTTTAACATCTCTGTCGTCCTAAGGGAATTCAATGATCGAGCAGATGCATTAGCTGTCTCTGCTACTCTCTTGGTTCCCCACCCAGATTTTAAAGGAGATAAGTACATTATTGAACTGGTCTTTTGGCCAAGTGTACCTGATAATGCCAACCATTAGTAAGTATTTAACAACGATGATCAAATCATTGCCTTCTTAGAGCAAAAACACAGTTTTGAACAATTGCATTTTGAAGGTAGTGAGCTCCGCGAATGCGAAGCAACTTCTAAATTAAACACGAACACAAGTAAAGATTTCTTGTAGCTTAAGGGGAATAAGATTTTCAAAGCCCTGGTTTTCCTAGAAAAATTATTTGATAACCATGATAGGTTTATTAAACAACAACGAATAGATTCAAACTCCTCTCAAGATTTTGATCAGGTAAACCTGGGAATCAAGGGAGATCCTAAGATGGTAAACATTAGAAAATGTTGCACTCTCGAGGAGAGATTTAAGATTTCTAGTTTACTTCACCAATATATAGATGTATTGGCTTATTCCTATGATGACCTGGAATCACTCAGACTGAATAACATCCGCCACGACATACCTCTTAAGGCAAAATTTGTACCTTATAAGCAAAAGTCTAAGCAATATAATCCAAAAATCTCAGGTACTATTTTAGCTGAGATACAAAAAATACTTGATGCCTGGATAATTTTCCCAGTCCATCACTCCACATGGATTGCCAACATAGTGCCTGTCAGAAAGAAGAATGGTGAAATTTGAATCTGTGTGGATTTAAGAAACTTGAATCAGTTATCTTTAAAAGATAACTACCCTCTCCTTATCATAGATCAAGTCCTGTAAATGGTAACAGGTTCAAAAATGTTATCAATGTTGGATAGTTTTTTGGGGTACAATCAGGTTGAAGTTGGAAAAACAAACCAGCATAAGATGACCTTTACCACACCTTGGGGCACATTCGCCTATCGAAGGATGCCTTTCGGTCTGATAAATGCAAGCGCCACATTTCAAAGGGCAATGGACCTCACTTTCAAAGATGAGATGGGTAAGTTCATTGTAGTGTACTTGGATGATTTGACAGTATTTTCAAAGCATCGTTCTGACCATGTCCACCATTTGCAAAGAATACTGGAACGCTGTCGTTAGAACGGTATTTCTTTAAATCCAAAGAAGTCTGTCTTTGGGGTGACTGAAGGAAAACTTCTCGAACACGTTGTGTCTCGAGAAGGTATTAAAATTGACTCGAAAAGAGTCAAGTCCATCCAGGAACTTACTTTGTCTATCAGCAAAACTGTAGTTAACTCGTTCTTCAAAAAGGTGAATTTTCTTCAAAAGTTCATTCCTGATTTCACTGAGAAGACCTGCCATATCATCAATATGATGAAAGGCAATGCTACCTTCAGATGGACTGCTGAAGGCAAATCAATGTTCAAAGAAATCAAAGAAGTAATTACTCGCGCACTAGTCCTAGTTTGTCCAAACTATGCCAAAAATTTTAAAATATACAATTATGCTTCCGAACATACACTCTCGGCCATTTTAATTCAACTGAACCAAGATGTAGAATCTCCTATTTCCTTCATAAGTTGTCCACTCAAGGTTAATGAGCTAAAATATTCTAACATGGAGAAGCATGCATATGCGATGGTCAAAGCAGTCAAGTATTTTAGGTTTTATATCCTAAACTCGCACACTAAAGTTCTCATACTCGATACAATGGTAAAATTCATTTTGACTCAGCAGGAGTTCGATACGAAGAGAGGTAATTGGATCACCAAGATTCAGGAGTTTGATCTAGACATCAAACCTACCAAACTTGTGCAGGGAAAGGGTCTTTGCCAGTTGATCACCAACAACATCCTAGATGAAGCGAAAAGTGAAGGAATAGAGATCGAAGACGTCCCTATGGTCCTCTTTGTTGCCACTACTGATGAGTGGTATTCTGACATTGCCCATTTTCTGACATATGGTGAGTGTCCCGCCCATCTTTCCTATAAATAAAAATAGAATGTTAAATTAAAAGCAGTTGGTTATGTTCTATGGGACAATGGTTTGTACAAAAGGAACCTGGATGGGGTATTTCTTCGTTGTGTTGATAAAGTGCAACAAGAAAAACTCTTAGTGTCTTTCCACAATTTAGCTTGTGGAGGGCATTTTTTTGCACTGGTGACAATGCACAAGATTTTGCGAGCAAGAAACTATTGGCCCATGCTGTTCTAGAATGCCTACAAATGAGTACGTATGTGGAAATTGTGTTAACAATTCGTTGGGAAGCCTAATCTGGCTGCGTTGCCTCTCAAGCCAGTAGTAATCGAAGAGCCTTTCCAGTAGTGGGGTATTGACTTCATTGGCGCAGTCAACCCATCTTTGAGCGCTGGACACAATTATGTCTTCATGGCAACGAATTACTTTACCAAGTGGGTGGAGGCCATCCCAACCAAGCACGTTATGTCTGAAGTAGTGTGTAATTTTTTCAAAGAAAATATCATCTCTTGGTTTGGGGTCCCACTTAAAATTGTAACAGATAATGTGGCCTATTTTTCTTCACATGATATTACTCAATTCTATTTTTATTATGAGATTACCCTATTCCACACTTCAGATTATTTCCTTCAAGGAAATGGCCAAGCAGAATCGAGTAATAAGAACCTGGTCACTATTATCACGAAGTTGGTAGATGACAATCAGAGAATGTGGCACAAAGCATTATATGATGCTTTATGGGTGGATAGGATAACACCCAAAGAGGCTATAGATATGTCACCTTTTCAACTTC
This sequence comes from Torreya grandis, assembly GCA_037957365.1. Classification (NCBI taxonomy): domain Eukaryota; kingdom Viridiplantae; phylum Streptophyta; class Pinopsida; order Cupressales; family Taxaceae; genus Torreya; species Torreya grandis. The sequence continues at coordinate 5,141,350 of JARHVA010000278.1, forward strand.
TGTATGGCTTGAATGTGGAGATCTCCATCACCCTTGAACTACCAACGCTCAGGTTAACCAAAGCAATCGAAGACTCAACCTTCAAAAGTTTGGTCGAAAAAAGAATCATGTGTCTAATCGAACTGAATGAGCAATGAACTATGGTAGTGGATTGAATTACGGCGCATCATAATCGGGTGAAGAAACTTTTTGATAAAAAAGATAAAGTTCACGATTTGCAAGTCAGAGATCAAGTCTTGTTGTGGGACAAGAGGCGAGAACCAAAAGGGATGCATGGCAAATTTGACTCCTTGTGGAGAGGCCCATTCACCATTCGACAGCTCTGTGGTGAGGCTAGCTTCTTATTGGAGTACCAGGATGGAACGCCATTTGCACTACCCCATAGTGGGCAGCATCTGAAGCTGTTTAATTCTTGAAGCTTAGATGGGTCCGTTTATATATATGTACAGTTTTTACGTTTTGTCTATTTTTCTTTCATTTTTAGCTTGACTCCGTAGCTCAATGGCTTGGATGAAGGCACCTAGAGACTGGTTTCTACTCCCATTGATCGATTTGATAAATGGAAGTTCTCCAACAAGAGCCAATTGTTGTTTCCAAAATTAGCTTAGCTCATTTTTGGTAACAACCCCTATGAAACTTGTCTATTTCATCTTTCATCTCTCTAAGTTTATTTTCGAGACGAGTTTTTCTCGTTCTCATCTTGGTCTAACTACACCTTTCAAAATTTTTAATGTCTTTTTGTCACTTTTTTTAGAAATGTGAAATTTGTTACGATCTCGTTATGACCAGGAGACCAAAACCTACCTCTTTTAGAGTTAGTCTCTTTTTCTTCCATTTTTGTGCACGGGCGGTAAAATTTACCGCCAGTGCATTTTACCTTTGAGATGCAAGGGCGGCAATTTTTGCCGCCCCTACATTTTTTCTTGCAAGGATGGTAAAAATTATCGTCCCTGCATTTTGACCTATAAGGGCGGTAATTTTCGCCGCCCCTGCATTCGAACATGCACGAGTGGTGAAATTTGCCGCCCCTGCATGCCTTATTTTCTATGCGTGGCATTTATTGCCACACGTAGCGGGTTGTTGGGGTTGATTTTTGCCCCATATAATCTAATTTTAGCATTGTTTTTCTTTATTCTTTCTCCTCTCCTCCTATCCTCTTCCTCTGGATGATCTTGTGAATGAGTTAAAGTGCATTTTTACAAATTTGTGCTTGTGGTGAGCGTATTTTTCCAGGTAGATCTTGTTTTTAGCATTTATTTCCTTTCTTTCCTTCTTCGTAGCATTGTTTTCAGGTTTTTGTTATTGTTGGGGGTTTTTATTTTTGTTTTTCTGTCTTTTCTCCCCATCGGCCTTCCCCATTTCTTTTCCATGCAGGGGCGGTGAATTTCGCCGCCCCTCCCCTTTGCCCACGATTTTCTTTTAGAAACCTGCATGGGTGGAAAATTTCACCACCCGTGCCTCTTGGCTACCCTTATTGCCTTTTACCTGTGCGAGCGGTGAATTCCACCGCCCATGCAAACTGATCCTACACGGGTGGTGATTTTTGCCACCCGTGCCCTTTTTGCTCAAAACTTGCATCGATGACAAATTTTGTCACCGATGCAAGCCAGAGTTGCAGGGGTGGCAACTTTCACCACCCCTACACTTTCCCCTCCAATCTGCAGGGGTGGTGAATTTCACCGCCTGTGCAGGTCGATCCTGCAGGGGCAGTGAATTTCACTGCCTCTACACTCTATCTATTCGTCATGCAGGGGTGACGAATTTCATCGCCCATGCATTTTTCCTCTAATATTTTTCTCTAACTCTGGAATTTTTTTCTCTTTTCCATCTTTTTTTTCCTCCCCCTTTTTTCCTGATTTTTGACCCAGCCCTTTTAAGTGCCCTTCTTTGGTCATGATCACTTAATATGCAAATTCCCCAACTCGCCCCCTTTTCTCTAATTGCGTGATCATGACTGTAGTACTTTCAGAGAATTCTTGTTCGTCAGCACCCATTCGATTGAGGCCAGTTTCGATGTCTAAAATGTCTCCCATAAAGTTAAAGACCATGAAGTATAAGTACCAGGGCATCTTTCTGATCACTTCAGTTACCTCTAATGTTGATGACATCAGAGACACTAAAATTGGCCACGCAAATATGGCTGAGTTTGTGACCCAAACTAAGGCAACGAACCCAAGTTTCGAAATGAGGAGAATCATTGAAAGTAACATTCATCTGGTTGCCACTTTCTCAGTGGCAACACATCATACAGAGTTTGTCCTCCAGTGCGCCCAGTTCTACAACAAAGAGACAAGATCAGTCTCAGATGCCAATGGCAACATAATAATTTGACTGGATCCCAAATTTATTGAAAAAGTCTTCATGTGCCCTCCTACTATCGAAGTGCTGAGGATTGACCTCATAGAAGCACAAAAAGAGTATGACAAGGACCCTGAAAGGGCAAAGAAAGTGATGAATAATAGGTCGCTGAAGACACCTAGAACAATCTATCCAAGTGGCTGCATAACTTTTCAAGGAGTGATTTCATTAAAAAAGTTTGTGACTTAATCACCCTTCTCAGCAGAATGCGAGGCCTCCCGTCTTCCTCATAGTTCCACGAGTGGATGTACCTGTTCATCAAGATCATCCTCCAAGGTAATCAGGTCATCTTTTGGGGTGAGCAGATCAACAATGCTCTTTATGAGCAGCTTACCAAGGTACAAACTTCTTCAAAGTTCTATATGACTTCGTACCTTGTGTACATAGCTACCTTGATGCGAACCTTTTCAGGTTTGACAACTGAAGGGGACAGAAAGACCACCCCAGTCTACTCATATTACCTCCAGTTGACGCTTCAAGGATTGATCTGCAATTTCAAAAGGGTAAATGATGCTTTTTTTGTCATATTTTTATGCCTCTTCAACCCTCAGCTTGAACAGAAGAGAGTATCTGATGAGGCTTAGACGGTCGTCAACGACTATGGTTGCATGTTCCTTCAATTTCTCACCTTCTGTTATCTTCGGGTTGGATTTTTCCAAGGCTATCCCTATATGCTCCCCAAGTTCTCTTTTGATAAGTTAGTTCTGGTGGAGCTTTGTCGACAAATGGCTGTCGTACATACTAGGCAGATGGAGCTGAAAAAACCAGGTTTTAGGTTTCTAGTTAAAATTGGTAGATACTCTATTTTGATAGCAGCCAGAGCCAAAGCCATGTAAATAGAGATGCAACTGGTCACCATGAAACAATTCAAGAGAATAGACAAATTTGACTATAGGGGTGTCAAGGACATGATCAGACGAAAGACTCAATTTCATGAGCCTATGATCGAAGACATCTGGGTAGACCTGAGAACAACTAAAGAAATCAAGAGCATTATCAATAGCAGGTACCTAACTGAAAAGACTGCTGACTCCCCTCTTCTTCCAATTTAGTGGTCTCAGAAAGAGCTAACTTCTCTGAGAAAGAGATTTGAGCCAATATTGGCTAACACCAATGATTGGTTAGTAGCCAAAAGGATCATATTGAAAGAGTTTATTATGGGATCAGAGGCTGAGTTCCAAGTAAAAATGAGGAAGAAGGCAGAAATAAGACCAAGAATAAGGCTCTGAGTTTAATTCTTCCTTCCCCATCTAGGCCTCACAAGCCTAAAATCATCTTTGTTTTTAAAAAATCAAAGGTTACTGAAGAGCCAGAATCAATGGCTAAGGGAGTTGCAGAATAAAGCTCTTAAGAACAGGCAGCTCAGCAAATAGAGACAGATGATAGGCCCTCAGAGCAACAAAAGACTGAGCCTTTACCTTCCCAAGAAGGGGCACAATCGCTTAAAAGCATCTCTCCTTCTCTGCCTCAGTCTCCTGTGGTATCTTCTTCTCCTCTCTCCTATCAATGTTCCTTCTTTTGGAGCTACCTCTCCTTCTAGAGTTATATTTGGCGATCCTCAGGGCGCTTTTGGAGATACTCTTCACTCCTCTGGATCCATTCCTAGTTTGGCATCTCCTTCTTTCAATCTAGGAGAAAGTTCTGTGCTTGAGCCAGAATCAATGACCGATATAATTTTGCCTGTTACTCCTACTACAACCACTTTTACTACTAGCAGTGCAGATGTTACCATGGTAACACTAGCTGTGGGAACTATTGCCATAGTAAGTACTCCTCTCCCACCTTGGATGTTAGCATTCACGCCCAAAAGAAAGAAGTTAGCCATCTCTCCAGATGACTTCAATTTTGGCAAAATAGTGCCGGTGAAAGCTAAGGCTCCTAAGAGGCCAAGGATCCTCTCAAAATTGGTTGAGGAAAAGGGACATAAATTTTTGGAAATAACTAAGCCTCCACAGGACACAACCCTTGAGGGTCTTGAAATGAGCAGCTATTCCATCTCTCGTGTTGAACTTGGAAAAGTTACTCACGAAGGTGCAAAAAGTGATCTACAGTCTGCAATGGACATCATGGTCCAAAAATTTGATCGAGAAAAGGAGATGAAAGACTATTATAAGGCCAAGATGGAACAACTGATGGCAGTAATAAGGAGATTCACTCTTCCCCCTCAAGCGGTGACTCTAGAGGCCTTCTCTATAGATGACCCTGTCATTCAAAAGGCAGAAAAAACTTACTTGAAGGGGAAAGTGCTGGATTATTATGTTGAAAAGATGCATACTCAGGGAGTTTCTTTGCTTACGGAGGTTGCAGAAAAGACAGACAAGATGAAGAAGGTGATGGCAGATTTAGATGATCTTGTCTCTCTTATCTCTCAAGATATTGACAGTACAGAAAAATATCTTAGCAAATGGAGGGAGATGAAGGATCTGAAGAAAATCACCTTGATATCTATCAGTGTCATTTTCAACAAGGATTCCTATGTTGAGATCAAGGAGTCACTGATATACAAGATATAGGTACTCAACGAGTTGGTTGAAGATCTCAAATTTTCCAAGGATGCTAGTGAGAAGAGCGACATAGGCCTGCTGAATAGACTGGAAGAATTGCCTTGCAACCTTACTTCCAGGGATAACCAATTTATTTTAGCTGAAAAAATGATCCAAAGTTTTAAGGGGATGATCAAAGAGATTTTGAAGAGAAATCCTTCTCAATGACTTCTATGGATAACATTTTAGACACTCAGTTAACTCTGGATAATCTAATATCTAGGTTAACTAGTCATGCTAAGGCAATCACAACATTGAAGGATGCTTTAATTAGATCCAGAGTCATCTCCAAGAACACGGTTGCGCCAGAAAATATAGGAATTTAGGCATCCATTGCTATGTATGATGCTCATCTGAAGAAGTCTGGTGGCAGGAACTGAAGTTTTTCCCCTTTCTCTCTTCTTTCCTTATGCACTTTTGTCATGAGAAAAGTGCATGCAATTTTGTAAAGTGTAATTACATGTAAAAAATCCAAAAAAATATCTCAAAGTCAAAGATGAGTCATCTTTGACTAAGATATTTTTGTATTTTAATATTTTCTAAATTTTGAGAGTTTCTCCCTATATATAGTGGAGACCTCTTTTGTAAATGGATCTTGGATAATTGAGAGCAAAAACTCTATCAAAATTGAAACACTTTTTGAGACTTTGTGCTCAACTTGTAAATCATATTTTGTTAAATGAATGAGAAGCAGGTTTATTTCAGACTTTATGTTGAAATTATTTGTGTTATTTAGGAAACAGTTCTTATGTCCTCTTTCCTGATAATCTCTTGTTTATCTGATTTAATAAGCAAAGTGGGTGTGTTTATATTATCTGAGGGCATTTCTAAAAGGTAGAAGAGAGACTTTGAGCTACTTTTATCTTTGTGATTCTGTTATCTTTTGTAGTTTCAGGCGAAGACTTTGTGCTTCATTTCACTCTACAGTTACGCTTGTTCCAGATCAGCAGAGGAGACAATGGAAGACTTTGTGCTTACGTGGGTTTTCTGTGACTTTTGTTACTTACTTCAGTTGATTTTCTACCCTACGCAGGATACCGTTCTTGAAAGAAAAGGAATGTTATTTTCCAATGACCTAGATTTATCTCTCTTGTTCTTTGTACATCACCTCTAAAAAAAGAGAGGTGGATGCTGTTATACCACCCCATGTGTTATTTTCTGCTTAATTATATATATACATATAGTGTATAAATATTCATAGGGAACCTCCCCTTGATGAGAGGAGAGATTTACCTCTTCCAGATCTGGCAAACCCACACTTTTTGTGGTGTAAATCTCCTTATGCTGTGGTTGATATACCCATTTTGTCATCAGTTAGTTGACGACAAAATATTCACCCATCAATATGGATGCATTTTAAACCAAATGGCCTGAAACCAACTTTAGACTACTTTCTAGTTCCTTATTTCAGCCAACTTTCTGTCATATTAAATCAAAATTTTCTAATAATCTAATAACACTTAGGGGTGACCAATATGTAATAATTTGTTTTTCAATTAATTGCTTGCTCATTGATCATTGTGTGTTGTATTACAAAACTTGCATTGGCCAACATTGGTATAAGGTTTGTGTTTGGTGCCCTAATTAGATCAGTCACATTGATCCAATTATTTGTGTGTTTGTTTTCATTCTTGCTTCCAATTATCTTGCAAAAATTTTCCTTGTTCCAAGACATTGTCATCTTGGTCTATAAATCCCTTAAAAACTATGTTTCACCTTCCTACCAGTAGTACATAGTCAACCTGCATGACTGTGTATCCTTATCCGCTTGTTTAACCTTCTTGTCTGCCATACATAGTTAACCTGAATGACTATGTATCCTTATTTGTCTATTCTCTTCCATGGGTTACAAAACATAGTCGACTGATTCAAATATGTATCCTATTTTCTTACTTTGTCTTTACATTATCATCATCCTTGTTAACCTTTCTCTTTCATCATGAACTTCTTATTTGAGGATAACACATAGTTGAACTGAACAAATATGATGAACTTTACCAATCCCAATAGGTTTCCCCATAAATAGCTTATGGATTCCACTTTAGATGAAAGTGATGTGCATGTGGCCACTCACACTAAAAATTACAAGACTCCTCATACATCTTCAGTTCGTAACCCTCTATTCTCTCTAGAATATCAACCTAAATTAGAGTATACTCCAAAAATGCTTTTCTTCATTAATGAATTTCCTCAATATTGAGGAAAAGACCCTCCCACTATTTACAACCTTATGATAAGTGGTCAAGAAGAAGAACCCCATTCACCTTCCCCCACATTCTCACACAGATTTGGGGGCAATAACTTCTTTGATTCTCAACCTCTTCCTTCTCTTTTGACTCCTTCTCATACTATGCCTTCTTATTCCTCGATTTACTCTACCTCTATGCCAATTATTTCTACTAACATGGTAGGTTCCAAATCGAGTGGGTCTTTTTCAAGACCCATCCCTCTTAATCACTCCACTAGTGCATCATTTTCTACTAATGATAATCATGCCACTAGTGCTTCTTTTTCATATAATCCTTTTACTAATGCATCTTTTACAACACATGTTAATCATGCCACTAGTGCCTCCTTTTCTACTAGTGCCATGCATGCCACTACTCACAGTGTTACCCAAAATAGTAATACCAATGATAATGCTTCACATGCTATGCACAATAACCAAAACACCACTCAAACCCATCAACTTTTTTCACAAACTCTTTATCAAATGAATGCTTTCCAAGCTAATAATGCCAACTGAATGATGCAAATGTATAATCACCTTATTCACCTCCAAAATCAACCTTAACAGGTTCCAAGGGGAGTGTACAATCAAAATGTCCCTCACCCCCTTAGGTATTCCCATGACAACCTTATTCCCCAACTGCCTCTTATTGACAAAATGATTAAACATCTTTAAAATGAACCTATTACACCTCAAATTTCTAAAATATATATAGGATGTATCACCCTTACCATTAGTTACAATGAGACAACTAATCCTACCTTACATTTAAAAACATTTGGAAATCTATACAAAGATTGGGTCAAACTAAATAATTTTTTTGCTACCAATCTCTAAGCAAAAACCCTCTCTGGATACACTTTAGATTGGTATAATTAATTTGAGTTTCATTCCATCACTATTTTGGGACATATAGTTAATGCTCTAGTACAAGAGCTTCAATCTAATAACCTCCCTAAGAATAACTTGGCTCATTTTATCAATTGCAAGCAACTTGAGACTGAAAGTGCATAATCTTTCATCAAATAGTGGAAGACATTATATAATAAGTGTGAACACAACATGGCAGATGATAACCTCTTTCATCTATTCACCAATAATCTCTATCCTAAGTTAAACTATCAGTTTATGACTTTTTCTCCATGAACTTTATAAGAGGCCCTCAACCAAGCCAAGCACCAAGTTTTTTTCATGCTTCAGTTCGAGCCATCTCAACCTCCTATGGGCACCTTCATGCTCATAAAAAACAACAACATCATGATACTAATGATGGTGTCACTAATTCTTATGATATCATTCATATTATACAAGTTATTGTTCTTGACCCTGCTCCAAAATAAGATTCACCTTTAAACCACACCCCCAATCCTTTATTTTATCAAATAAACAACAACACTGTTCATAAATCATTACCCTTAGTGGAAGTCCAAAAGCATCTACCAAGGCCTCTTCCACGAGAGGTTGATCCCACTTACGCCATGAAATCCTTGTATGATCCAAATAAATTATGTTGGTTTCATACTAGTTAGGGTCACTCTCATGAGACTTGTAGGAAATTGCATAACTTAGTTATGGATTTCCTCCCTGGTGTAAATTTTGATCATGATTTCCTCATTCATAAAAATCAATAAGATTATGACATTGCCTTCAAAGTTCATGAGACACAAAGTGAAAATCAGGATTTGAACTAGGATATTGCCCATCTATCCATTTATAAAGATCCTCTTCCTAACCATCAAGACAATAATAACAAGCCTACTCCTTTCACTAATAACGTTGATAGTCTTATAAACCAAACTCCCAAAGATAATGTGGTAAATGTGACCAATATGCAAACGGTAGTTGTTTTCATTGATTCTCATCCTACCCACACACACCAATCATCTCACACTTTCTATGTTATCCAATATTCTCCCCCACTTCACCTAACAGAGTTAGAGCAAGGGTACCTTATCTCTTTGGATGAACAAATTTCAAAATCTCCATTGGATAACACCTCTCATGCCATTTATATAATTTCCCCAACCTATTTACCCATCAACAACATCATTTAACCTTCTAATGCCACTTCTTCAAATCAACCCCAAGACAAATATAAATCAACCACCCCATCCTTTCAAGATAATCAACCAATTTGTCACCCAATTAAACATCCCATGTCCTATCAACACAAATTTACATGAATTTATAATTCTCATTATGAGGAGCTCCTCCAACATTATGCACCTCTATCTAGTAGTTTACTCATGGGTTATGATGAATGGGATCCTATCACGGAGCTTACCAATCTCTCGTATCAAATTCCCTTTCTCAAACTCTTGCAAACTTATCCACATCATCACAACCTCCTTATGTAACTCCTATTTGAAATGAACATCCCCCATCCTCCCCTAGCAGGACATAAAGCTACCTTGTCTGGATTAGAAGATAACATTTTACAACAATGTGAAGAGATGTCTATACACATTGACCAAATAATGAATAGTTCTCTCTATCAAATTTGCTATTGCTTCCATGATTCCATATGAGATTTTATTTCATGTAGATGATCCCCCTCTTTACAAGAATTTAAATTGGTGACATCCAATTCAAACTACTTTATTTGATGAGGGTTCAGGTACTTGTGTTGCCTCTCTTGACTTCATTAAAACCCTTGTATACTCTGAGTGTAAGCTTAAGTCAACACACAATATGTGTCAAGGTTATGATCAAAGGTAAATTCTTCCCTTAGGTTCTGTATGGCTCCCTATTACCATCCCACTTGTCATTATTCGAGTGAAGGTTATGATGCTCAATTCTCCCCTCTATTATAAAATCTTGCTTTATAGGGCATAGCCTCATCATATGAGTTTTGTAACTTCTTCTACTTTACAATGTGTCAAGTTTCCTCACAATGGTGGAATCTAAAAGATTCAACATAATGCTTACCCTTAGAATTTTGAATAATTCCAAGACCATGGTGTATTCAAAATTCCAACCCTTTAACCCTTATCGAATGTTTCATTTTGAGAATCTCAACTTTTTAACTTGCTTGTCAATTCTATATGAGGTTATCATGATCACCCCAAACTCATCGAGAATATACCACATAACCTTTTAGATTTTGATGATGATGAGCCATACGAGATCAACCTCAAAATAAAAAAATCCTATCTCTCTCCTCATCTCATTTCTTAGCTTCCACCATCTTTGAAGTTGCGTTCCTATCAACCACTTAGTGATGATATACCCATAGTCTTAAGTAAGACTCAACACTCTATTCATCATGCCACCTATGATGAGAAGGTTATACCTACCATCACAATTGATCTTCATACTCTTGACTATGATGATGGTTGTACTTTAGATGACCCATTTCTAGGAGGCCTTGTTCAGGCTACAATGATGAGATCCTTCATTATCATTCTTCTTTGTTTCAATCTTTCTATTTATCTGATCACATTTTGTCTTATATAGTTCCTAATTTTAGCATTATTCCTCTTGTTCATATGGTGGAGATGGCACGTTCACATGACACACCCCCAATTTTTGAAGAACCTCTTAGGAACATGCTATGACTAGTCCCTATCACTTTACTAGATACCAAGATCTTTATAGCCGACTTCCCCTTGAGATGATTACTACTATCCTTGAGCCCTCTATGCATCTTTCTCTTCCCTTAACTGAGCCTAGTCTGGATCCTATTCTCACTCTACCCTTAGTTGATTCTCTTCTTATTTTTGATACTATCTCTCCTTCAGACGAGCCTCACCTAGTCTCTCTACTAGCCCCACCTCCCATTGGTGATGGCCTACTTCTTTTACCACAACTTACTCCTTTGCCTACCAAATGGGCCAATTAGTCATACTATGACATTCATAGATTTATTGGTCATTAGACTAGAGATTGTAAACTCTACCAACCTTTCTCAACTTCTACTTCCACTATTAGTACACCTAAAAAGTCTACTAAAAAGCATATTTATTGCTTCCATAGCATAGATAATCATTCCTCCACCCATTATTGCAAGCTTTAAAAACATATTGACACCTTATGTCCTACTCTTCTTCAGCCCTAAAAAAAAGGCTAAAACTCCTCTCAAGTTATTACCTAAGTATATTCCCAAATATGGAGAGGTATATTTCCTGTGGCACCAATACGATACCCAACACACCAATTGTTATTGCATCCTCTAACAACATCTCCAGGATCACCTTATGACCATTTCTACACTTGTTATGCCTCATCTGATAGGTTTCCCATATAAGAAGGCCCCCCCTTCTTCCTTGTGGTTCCTCCACTTGTGGTACCTTCTTCCCCTATAATTCATCCACCTATGATTCCTTCTCCACCTATGGTTCTTCCTTAACCTGTGGTCCCCTCTCCTTCAATGGCTCCTTCATGTCCCACATTTTCTACTTCTATTCCTTATCCTGAGTTTCTTATGCATGATGGCCCTTATAAGCACGATACTTCAGTCATGCCTACATTTTATATCGATGAGATTTGATGAGAGGTATTTTCTTATATTTCACTAAAAATTAATGAGACCCTCACTACAGTTAGGGTCTAGCTTCATAGAGATCTATCAGATGTTATGGACAATATTTGTGGATAAATTTACTAGTATTTATGAACATGACATGGTGTTCCTTAATTTTATTATTCATTTTGGATTGGAAATGTGCTCTAATTTTATATCTATCTACTTTATATATCATTTAAATATGTGTTAAATTATCTAATTCATTTATTTATCTTATATGGCTCTTTATATTTCACATTATATGTTGTCTATGGTGTCATTTTCTTTCTTTATCATCTCTTATGGATTATTTTTATGATTACATGCTTTTCTTTATGAGTTCATTTATTTACATAGACGTCTTATTCTTTTCTCGTGATTATTTATTACCTTATCTCCATAACACGAATAATCATTATTGTGACTTAGTTATAAAAACCTTACTCCCCTTAGTAGTCCTTCTTTACCATGTGATCGATTAGTAAACAAGTCATCTCCTTATAATCCCATTTTACCAATCCACCTTGGATCTCCCTTTATTCCACTTATATTTTATTTTATAAACTAAGCATACACATGGTTGAAACTTGAGATAACAAATTGGTTCATTAGGTAAGCCTAAGTGTTTTAGTCAGTCATGTCTTTAGATTTTTAGCTTCCCTTAGCCAATGTCTAAAGCTTATTCATGTGTATCACTTTTATCCCTCATATTGGTTATTCTAAATCCATATGGAAGAGGAAACTTAAAAGCCATAAAAATTTAACATCCAAATCATTTAAAGAAAAGGCAATGATACAAAAGGCAACATTCAAAAGTCAAACCACACTAAAAGATGTGATTCAAATCACATATCCTTTTTCTAATCAAATCTCAAACTCCAGAGTTGGCCTCATGATAGAGTTGAGGTCCATTGGGGTGCAGTAGGATAGTATATTGGGAAATGAGAATAAAAAAATCTTTTAGTGTTACCTACTTTTTCACACAAGTACCCAATATTCGTAGTAGATCAATAACTCTATAAGAGGTCTTGAGGAACGGGAAACATATTGTGGGAAGGTAGGTCCATTTTTATTTTCTTGTTCAAACAAACAACATGATTTGATATTAGTATCTCACTTATTTGTATATACAACTTTATGCTTATTGAGAATGGGTATCCTTTGTATATTGATGGTCACTAGCCACTCAGTGTCTTTTCTGTGTCCTTAGTGTGCCTCACATTTCCTAAGGTCTTATCATAGACGCCTATGGTGTGATTTTTAGATTCCCTCTATCATTTTAAATAATCCTAATATTTTTCCTTGAGAAATATTATTTTGTGTACTGATCACTCCCCCTAGGGATTTCATTTGTTAGTTATAGTGTAAGACCATGGATATGACCAATCCTTCCTCAAAAATTACCAAATTACCATTCTAAACATTCCTTTTAAAATAATTTATTAGTTGTTTCCACCTCACTAGTGTTCCCTTTTTGAGTTGCAGTGTAAGACCATGGATAGGACCAGGCCTTCCTCACAAAATTTTCTAATACCCAAGTCACAATGAAATTACATGTGTCAAATTTGAGAAAAGTAGTGATTTATTATGCATTACACATCATGGACATGCTTCCCAGCTTGATATAATATGTTTTATGCTTAGTCCATTGATCTTTCACTTTTATCTTCTTATTTTATGATTGCATGTAAGAATACAACCATTTTTTGAAAAAAATTCATGCTTCCTAGATTGAATCAGTTTGATCAATTTAAGTTCATTTTTATAAATTTGTTTCTCTTTTATACTTCACAACGTGATTTAGTATGATGGATTGACTCAATTTTTTTGTTTTTATACCATTTGCCTTTCATGTGTCTTCCATTTTATTACTTTATTTTCATACTTCACAATGTGATATAGTGTGATTTTACTTATTTTAATTTGGGGCAAATATTTTACATGGTTTAAAAACATTTTGTTATCCCTTTTACTATCTTTTGATTTATTGTGTTTAGTCATCTTTTGTTATTACACATTTCCCCCTGTGACATAGTATGTAGTACATTTGTTTTTTATTACTTATACTTGTCCAAGTGATTTTTGCCTTTTTGTTTTCAACCATGCATGTGTATCACATAATGATAGAAAAGAAAACATTCCACATATATTTCCCATAGCATATACAAAAACAACTAACTACATGTGCTAGAAATAAATATGTCCACGTATAAACAACCACAACCAGATACAACTCATGAAATCAAATCCCACTCTCAAAATCAATATATATATATATAGTGTTTTGTACAATACAAAGTAAAAATTACAAAATAGCTCCAGCTCTAAGGTTGGGATCCATCATGCCTATATTTTGGCCTAGCCACACTACCCATATATGCGTAGGACCATCCCCTCTAAATGGTACATTGTAATGAGGTAGTATGGGATCTCAACCTTGCTACCTGCCCCTATAAGTTACCTACCTGGTCCTACACCTATCCAAGCTAGAAAGTGGTAACAATATGTGCTTCTCTCTCCTGAGCCAAGGCCTGCCTAGCTTGTGCCTCTCCCTCTTCCACTCCTACCAATGGCTGCAATCCATCCCCACATGCCTACAACTACCTTGTAGCCTCCTCCACCAGTCTAAACTAACATACTTGTGTTAGGGTAGATAGTACCACAAGAAAATCTAGAGTGGTGGGGTCATACAGAGCTCGTGCCCCATCCAAAATGTCATTGTGTGCAGCCATAACTAGAGATCCCCATCTGATCTCTTCCATCACCAGATCTATAAAATCAATATTAGATTACATATATATCTCAAAATCTATCTCTCTACTATAATCATATGCAATTAGTATTCTATATCAAAAGCTTAAATCAAAATCACAATATTTATCACAAGTGTCACTAATCACCATATCCTTATCTGCTCATCCACTAATCACCATCTCCCTATTTGCTTGCCCATCAGTCATGATCTCTCCATCTACATATCCCTCAAGTGCCTCCTCCATGGATCATCTCTGTAGTAGTGAAAATCTAGGAGTCATCACTCATACACATCATGAACCTCTCCTATGAGGTGTCTGTATAGACCAACTATGTCATAGAATGACTATTGGATCATCCTGCACTATCACCCTCACCTATGTCCACTCTCATTGATGATGCCTTCATCTTTAGTGTATCCAACATGGATGGTGATGTTGATGTTATGGTGGTGCCTATTGTGGTACTTGCTATGGTGTTTATTATGTAATTGCATCCACATCCATATCATCCCCTCCCCTAGCCACCTACTACCATGCTTGACTAGTCCATGGTCTAATGCATTATAGCCTAATCATAGGTATCTCTACTGGTAATCCTCTTTTTCTTTTCCCCCTTGGATATCTAGTATGTCATGCCTAATAAGCAAGCACTATTAAAGGGGCTATTTGGTGTGGGAGTCTGATCTGCCTAACAATCATGCCATTGGATACAACTTTACCCATGAGGTATAATGACCTATGATCCACACTTATGCCAACCCTATCACAATGGTTGACTAACTAGGCCATACAATATTAATGTGCATGTAGGGATGCTACATGATTTACCCCTTGTGTGATAATCTACAATGTTGGCACATAGGGCATGACCCAAGCTACATGGTGTTGTTTCCATCTTGTCAGTCGAGGTAACATGTCATTGACCACATGAGGCAATCCAACTAGTCGATACATAGGAAACCTCTCATATATCCAAGCACTCAATAAAATAATAGGCCCTATGGTATTCTACCTCTAGATAACATCCCATACATATCATGCATGAGTTGGACCTAGATGATATCCCCAAAGTCATAAAGTGCTCCCTGATCCAAAATGGACTGACACAAGGCTATCGCGTATAATGGTAACTTACTTTCCAACTTATGATACAACACTCATGTTATCACAAGTTTGATTATGGCCTTCTACATGTCTAAAATATTCAAAATATATACATCAAATAGATTAACCCTCAATCTTGGGTATATCTGATCTAATCACATCACCCACTGGGTTAGTGCTTACCTTTCCTCTAGATCATTCAATGTCTCAATGATCACTTATGTCCATCCTATTGATAGTCCCAATAATGCATGGACATCCTATGATATGATACCCACCTCAATGGTATCCCCATCCACTACCCATCAAAAAGTTTTGGTCAAGCATTCCCATGCTCTAAAGAACATGATAATGAGGTCAACAATAAGCAAGATGTACCTCATCTCCATGATGCCTCCAAAGCCCAGTATGACTAGTCACGCTCTGTCCACTTCAGTCAATCACTCTATTATATATGATAGATGTGCCACATATACCAATCACCAATACCTTTGACATATTTGTAAAATATCAAACAACAAAGGATATATCAAACCTCCATGTCATAGATAATAAAAATACATTTTTAAAATTTCAATAGTTAGCCACTTTTGACTTTGTTTCTCAATTTCTACTAGATTGACCCTTCAATTTTTAACTAGATTGACCACATCAATACTAGATCAACCATTTTCTTGCTTTCAGATATATATATATATATATATCAGCCATGTTCTACATAACTGACCTTTTTCATCGATACTACATTATCCCTCTTCAACAAACTAAATCAACCCTATAATATGTAGTCAGCCTTTACCCCTTACCAACTAAGTTAGCCTACTGGTACATAGTCAGCCCCATTTTAGCATACTAAATCAGCCTACTACTACATAGTCAACCTTACCATTTTGCTTCACTTTACTGACTAAGTCGACCAGGTCAACTTTGTTCATCCATAGTGGTGACTTTTGCCCATTTACCATAAATGCCCTGGGTATTTATTGGTCTAACTTGTTCCTACCTAATACCCCATTTTACCCCTCCTTTACCTATGAAATTCCTAGGGTTCATTTCAGTGCCTAGACTTTGCCTACTAATCAATTTTCTATTTTTAGCTTAATTTCAAATAAGAAAATTTATTTGAAATTTTCAATTGCTTACCTATGTTACACTCGTTTCAACCGCTCTCCTCACCATGATGGCTCTATGGTATACAACTAGGTCTCTAAGATCTCTGTTTTCTCCAAATAGTAAAAATAAAAAATGAATTATTTTTCACCCTATTTATATTTACTATTCAAAATTATTTACCTTTCAAATATTTACTGTCATATTCCATCTTTTGATCATATATTTGTTTCTACTAGCTCTTTTTCTAAACCATAAAATGTTATGAAATATTGACATCGTAGAGAATATTTTCACCTATCATATGTCTATGTTGCAATTTTTTTGATTTTTCACTCTTTTTCTACTAACTTCTATAGGTTCACCTAATGTTCCCTACATTAGACACCTTCACATTTCTTACATATCCTTATTTATCTACAACACTAAGGTAAGTAAAGGCATATGTTTTTTAATTCTATCATTTTGTTTATCTTATTTAATCTTTACTATTATTTATTTAACTTCAATGCTGTGTGTTGCTATTGTTGACCATTTTTTCCCAACAGGCCAAAAATCGGTCCCCCCTTTTTTCATGTTGTTTTGAGCCAGTACTTTTGATTTTTGCATGAGTCTTTCCATTTTTATAGACTCTGCAAGTTTTCTACAAACTTCACAAGGACTTATACGAACTCTACAGGTGTAGTCTTTTGGCAAATGAAGAACCAGTTCATAGAGTGCAAGGTTTTACAAAGCTTCTTCAGACTCTTATTTGAAGAAATTCATAGGGAAAGAAAGCTAAAATGGTTCAAGGACACTTTTCCTTAAGGTTGGAAGAGTGGTTCAACGACATATCTTTCCAAGAGTTAGCACTTTTGAACCGTTGAACCATTGAACCGGTTCAATGCCTTGGTTCAATTGACAAAGTTCATCGCTTTGGTTCAAAGCTAATTTCATCGGCAGGTTCAATCAAATGGTTCATCGCTTCAGTTCAAAGCCTTGGTTCAATCGGCAGGTTCAATCAAAGTTCATCACTTTGGTTCAATCAAATGGTTCATCACTTCGGTTCAAAGCCTTAGTTCAATTGGTAGGTTCAATCAAAGTTCATCGCTTTGGTTCAATCAAATGGTTCATCAGCTTGGTTCAACGTGTTGGTTCAATGTTTTGGTTCAACACAAAGTTTATCGATAGGTTCAATCAAATGGTTCGGTTCATCGGCTCAATCCAAACAGTTCAACAAGCTTGATTCATCAAATGGTCCAACAAACGTTTGAACCATTGAACCAGTTCAATGAATTGGTTCAATGGTTGGTTCAAAGGAGCGGTTCAATCAAAGGTTCAAGCCTCCCGAAGGACAAGTGCCCTTACAGAGGGTAGTTCCAGGTTCAAGAGCCCTTGCAGAGGGTAGGGAGCACTTGAAAGAGGCCACAAAGAAGTGGCTAAGATATTTTAGAATTTTGTTAAGGTAAAGTCATGAATTCTTTCAGACTTTTGTCTGAAGGATTTCCTTTGGACAAAAAGTCTGAAGGAATTCAGGGAAACCGCGAGCAAAAAGCCTGAGAGGAAATTTCTAAAGGCAAAGTCACAAGGCAATTATTGTGGACTTTTTGTCCATGCAAAAAAGCTCGAAGCAAGAAAGCCCACGAGAAAAAAGCCCACAAAAAAAGCCCACAGGGAAAAGGTCGAAGCAAAAAGTTGAAGGAATTTGCCAAGGACTGTGACATCCTAGAAGCCGTCAACTTTAAGAAGATAGACTAGCCATTGGTTTTCAAACTATGACGGGCCCACGAATGTCAATTTTACACCTAGAAAACTAGAGCACGGAAGACACCAAGTGGCAACCATGGAAGGATTTGACATGCTTTTTTAGGAGCAACAAAATATGCCATGTGTCCCCTGCAAGGCTCGGTGGAAGCTAACAAGTGTCAGCCTCCGCAGTCTCTCTCTTGTCCTACAAGAACTATGGTGGGCCCCAAATGAATTACTAAAGAAAGTGGAAGCTAACACATGTCCTCTTTTGCAGGACCTTCAAAGGGTGCCTAAAGCTTCCATGAGTCAAGCATATGCTACCATGTGTCTTGCCCATTTTACAGTAGAACGTGCCACATGTCACTCACTAAAATCAGTGGAAAATGGCTAAGGCAAGCAGTGAGAGCCCAAGAAATGCAGTGACTCACCAGAAGATAGCCTCCGAGGGCTGAAGGAGCTAGGAAGATACAAGGCAAGGAGGAAGACAAAGTGTAGGAAAAGACAAAGTAGTCTAAGTGGCAAAGAGAGGTGAGTTATTGCTAGATGGTCATCAAACAGTGCAAACAGTGAGCGGTGCAGCCTGCTTTCTCCATTTGGCATTACGAGGGGACAAACTGTAGTTTGTTTGTAGGAAGAGAGTAGTCTGTTTGTAGAAAAGAGGCACGGCTATGTTTTTCACATTTATGTGGAATGCCTAAGTCAAAGCAAGAATCGACAATCAAACGGCTCCCTCTTCCCAAGGCTCAGAGTGCACATGGGCCAGCTTAAAAAAAGAGTGCCAAAGTCTTTCCCAGAAATCACCAAGTTCTCTTCCTCTCTCTATATATTGTAAGGATTCTCATTTGAGAAAGGATCCACTCTCTTAGCCTTAAGGCAAAACTCTGCCCAAAAATCTCTCAAGCTTGTAAGGCAGAGCTATGTCAGATTTTACCTTGAATTAGGACTTAGCATTTTTACCGCTATCTGGACTTGCACTTTAAAGTATATGTCTATGTTCTTCTTTTGTGTTAAGTCATTGTCTCTCATGCTTTTCATAGATCGATTACAGCATGTCCAGTGCATTGTGAAGTCTCTTTTCTGCAGGTCTGCCAGATGTGTCTATAGCAAGAATATAGGCGCATATGAATAGGCTGTCAAAGTGTGTCTCAGAACACCTTTGCTAGTTCCTTCCTCCCTATATCTCTACGGACCCCTGAGTCACTGAAACAAAAGAGTTTCCCATGTGAGATGAAGTGTATGGGCATTTCTTCCTGGTGAAAAGTGTATGTTCAGGCTGGGTGGGTCAACTTTTCTGGTGTATCACCTTTTCATTTTTAGGCTTAGGTTCTATTTTTAGCATCTCTCTCTCCCTTTTCACCCCCCATTTTTTTACATTTGTTTATTAGCGATAGGAGAAACTAGGGCCTAAAAGATACATCAGAGGGAGCTAGCTCTTATCTAGATATTCTTCCCTCTAGCTTCGCTGGTCCCAGAGGCGAGAGGGGAGTTTCCATTATTACGTGTGGAAGGGTGGGAGCTAGGCGTCATGCCCCGAGTGCAATCCACTGCATCAACAATTTTTGGCACACCTGGTGGGACCAACTAGGATAGGTTTTGTCCAAAGAGTTTAAGAATTTTTAGTGTGTTCTTCAACCAACCAGCCTTTGGAGGATTTTGCATCAACACCAATGGTGACTCTGAGTTGAATCAGTTGGTTAAGCAACCTGGTGCCATCAAAAATCATATTTTTGTATGTATAATTCCTTTGCACAAAATCATGGACCTTGTTTTCCTTCATATGACTTCAACCAAACTCAAGATATTCAGAGAAATGCCTTAAGT
Organism: Torreya grandis; assembly: GCA_037957365.1. NCBI lineage: Eukaryota > Viridiplantae > Streptophyta > Pinopsida > Cupressales > Taxaceae > Torreya > Torreya grandis. The sequence continues at coordinate 5,161,504 of JARHVA010000278.1, forward strand.
AGCTCTCCTAGTTGCCCTTCAACGATAAGGGAGGTGGCACTTGAATTTGAGAAGCAGGTAATGGAAATCGACAGACTGGATGAGCAGTATGATTATCAGTAGGAGCTAATGTATAAAGAGGCATGTTTGTTCAGGCAATCTCAGGCCTTGTAATCCATGGAAGAGGAGGTAGCAAAATGGAGGAATCCATTCATTCAAGGCAGTCAACCTTACGTGCTCCCTCCTATCCTAAAGAAAACCCCCTCTTATGCACCAAATCTGTTCTACCAGATGGCACTTGCCCATTTTGGCTCATCTAATGCATCAATCAACCCTGATCTTGACCACATACACCTAGCCTTCAAGCATCAAAGGGAACTGGAACAACCTCCCATGGAGATGAACCTTCTAAACTCCTTAGATCATGAATCTTCTTTTGGGGGAAACTTTACGAACCAACACATCTCTCTCGAAACTTCTCCTGCTCATGATAATGCTGGTGACCTCTAAGAAGGTGCTTCTAAGAGGATATAGCCAGAAGAATTATAGATTTGGAATCCAGAGAGAGATTCCTCAGCCAAGGTGTGATGGATAGTTCAGACCCAATGGCACATTCCATGTCTGAACACACCCCATCTACACATCCCTAAGAGAGCTATCAGGCTACACCTGATATTGATGAAGTGCTAGCCAGATGGAAGGAGGAGAATCATTAAATTCTAACTTAAGGACTGCCTCCTCTTCCACATATTTTTTCCACTTCATCCCTTCTCAAGGAGGAACTTGTTCTGCAAGAGGCGAGTGAGGAGTAGAAGATCCAATCTACAATTTCCCAAGAGGCTATCATGAGTGATAATGAAAAAGAAATCATCATCGATGCCCCTTGTGAAAACTTCATCAACAATGGAGAAGATGTAGGTCACGCATACATGCAGATGTTCCAGCAATATGAAGAGGAACTTAAGCATGGTGAGCTCTCTCCCCCTTTGTTTGATGAACTTCCTTATTGCTTCGATGAAGAGGATGACTATGCCGAGGAGCTAGAGTTGGAGGAGGATCAGGAAAATATCTTTGAACATCTAGAGATCCTGATCTTTGAGGAGGAAAAGGAGAGGTCTGTCTTCCTTAAGGAAAACTTTGAAGAAGAAAGTTTTAAGCAAAGAGGGATGTTCTGTGGGATGAACAATTAATTTGTGATTCCATTTTAGACATCACCACAGTCACCCTTCTTCAAGAAAGCCAAGAAGAAGCAGAGGATGAGTTTGACACGGTCTTCAATGAAGCAGAAGGAAATGGGTCAAATCATGATGCACTACAAAGGGACCATGCACAACAAAGGGCTTATGGTGATGAGCCAATAGCCACAATTTTCTTGGTGAAATGCACTAGCATAAAGGATCAACATTCAACAAGCTTCCAAGAACAAATAGAGTATGTATATGTTGGAAGCATGTTTGAATCTAACCCACTCAAAGGTAGGCCAACCAAGGTGATAGGCAAGAGGAGCAGGTCACCAACTCTCCTTTTCATTCAGCCACTTGTCTGGCACCATAAGTCTTCTTTCCAGGAAGGGGACTTAAGAAGTTTTCCTTTTTATCCATGAGGGAGGCAAATATTCTTGGTTAGTTATATATATCAGTTTGCTTTTAGTTTCTTTTCCTGCTTTCCCTAAGTGCAGTTTACATAGGTAGTGTTTTTAGCCTTGTGTGTGTTTTCCTTTGTGTGTGGGGTAAAAGGCTTCATGTTTGATTCTAGGATCCCTCAAGGCAATGGCTAAATCTTTCATAGCTGCATCTGACTCCGTGCCCAATGGACTAGAAGGCAACTGGTCTCTAAGCATAGCAGACATGCTTCCCCTGGGAGTCGCAAATTTGTTGACCATTTTTGCCCAACATGCCAAAAATCGGTCCCCCCTTTTTTCATGTTATTCTGAGCCAATACTTTTGGGTTTTACATGACTCTTTCCATTTTTATGGACTCTGCAGGTTTTCTACAGACTTCATAAGGACTTTTATGAACTCTACAGGTGTAGTCTTTTGGCAGATGAAGAACCAGTTCAGAGAGTGCAAGGTTTTACAAAGCTTCTTTGGACTCTTGTCTGAAGAAATTCATAAGGAAAGAAAGCTAAAATGGTTCAAGGACACTTTTCCTTAACATTGGAAGAGTGGTTCAATGACATATCTTTCCAAGATTTAGGACCTTTGAACTATTGAACCATTGAACCGGTTCAATGCCTTGGTTTAATCGGCAAAGTTCATCGCTTTGGTTCAAAGCTAAGTTCATCGACAGGTTCAATCAAATGGTTCATCACTTTGGTTCAAAGCCTTGGTTCAATTGGTAGGTTCAATCAAAGTTCATCGCTTTGGTTTAATCAAATGGTTCATCGCTTCGGTTTAAAGCCTTGGTTCAATCGGTAGGTTGAATCAAAGTTCATCGCTTTGGTTCAATCAAATGGTTCATCAGCTTGGTTCAATGCATTGGTTCAACATTTTGGTTCAATGCAAAGTTCATCGACAAGTTCAATCAAATGGTTTAGTTCATCGACTCAATCCAAACAGTTCAACAGGCTTGGTTCATCAAACAGTCCAACAAATGTTTGAACCATTGAACTGGTTCAATGAATTGGTTCAACGGTTGGTTCAAAGGAGCAGTTCAATCAAAGGTTCAAGCCTCTTGAAGGACAAGTGCCCTTGTGGAGGGCAGTTTTGGGTTCAAGAGTGCTTGCATACGGTAGGGAACACTTTAAAGAGGCCACAAAGAAGTGGCTAAGATCTTTCAAAATTTTGTTAAGGCAAAGTCATGAATTTTTTCAGACTTTTGTTTGAAGGATTTCCTTGGGACAAAAAGTCTGAAGGAATTCAGGGAAACCACTAGCAAAAAGCCCGAGAGGAAATTTTTGAAGGCAAAGTCACAAGGTAATTCTTGTAGACTTTTTATTCACGGAAAAAGCTCGAAGCAAGAAAGCCCATGGGAAAAAAGCCCACAGGGAAAAGGCCGAAGCAGAAAGCCGAAGGAGTTTGCCAAGGACGGTGATGTCTCAGAAGCTATCAACTTTAAGAAGATAGACTAGACGTTGGTTTTTAAACTGTGACAGGCCCTCAAACATCAATTTTACACCTGGAAAGCTAGAGCACAGAAATTGCCAAGTGGCAACCGCAAAATTATTTGACATGATTTTTTAGGAGCAGTGGAATGTGCCATGTGTCCCCTGCAAGGCTCAGTAGAAACTAACAAGTGTCAGCCTCTATAGTCTCTCTTTTGTCCTATGAGAACTGTGGTGGGCCTTGGATGAATTGTTAAAGAAAGCAAAATCTGACACATGTCCTCTTCTGTAGGATCTTCAAAGGGTGCCTAAAGCTTCCATGAGTCAAGCAGATGTTGCCACTTGTCCTTCCCATTTTACAATGGAATGCGCCACATGTCACTCACTAAAATTGGTGAAAAATGGCCAAGGCAAGCAGCAAGAGCCCAAAGAACACATCGACTCGCCAGAAGATAGCCCCCAAGGGCTGAAGGAGCCAAGAAGAGACAAGGTAATGAGGAAGATGAAGTGCAAGAAAAGACAAAGCAGTCCAAGTGGTGAGGAGAGGCGAGTTATTGCTAGATGGTCATCAAACGGTGTAAATAGTGAGCAACGTGACCATGTTTTCCACATTTATATGGAATGCCTAAGTCAAATTAGGAACCAACAATCAAATGGCTCCCTCTTCCCAAGGCTCAGAGCGCACATGGGCCAGATTGCAAAAAGAGCGCCAAAATCTTTCCCAAAAATTGCCAAGTTCTCCTCCTTTCTCTATATATTGTAAAGCTTCTCATTTGAGAAAGGATCCACTCTCTTAGCCTTAAGGCAAAACTCTGTCCAAAAATCTCTCAGGCTTGTAAGGCAGAGCTATGCCATATTTTACCTTGAATTAGGACTTAGCATTTTTACCTCTATCTGGACTTGCAATTTAAAGTATATGTCTATGTTCTTCTTTTATGTTAAGTCATTATCTTTCATGCTTTTCACAGATCGATTACAACATGTCCAGTGCATTGTGAAGTCTCTTTTCTGCAGGTCTGCCAGAAGTGTCTACATCAAGAATATAGGCGCATGTGAATAGGCTGTCAAAGTGTGTCTCAGAACACCTTTGCTAGTTCCTTCCTCCCTGTATCTCTACAGACCCCTGACTCACTGAAACAGAAGAGTTCCCACGTCAAATGAAGTGTATGGGTGTTTCTTCCTAGTGAAAAGTGTATGTTTGGGCTGGGTGGGTCAACTTTTTTGGTGTATCACCTTTTCATTTTTAGGCTTAGGTTCTATTTTCAGCATCTCTCTCTCCCTTTTCACCTTCCCTTTTTTTTACATTTGTTTGTTAGCGGTAGGAGAAATCAGGGCCTAAAAGATACATCAGAGGGAGCTAGCCCTTATCTAGAGACTCTCCCCTCTAGCTTCGCCGGTCCCACAGGCGAGAGGGGAGTTTCCATTATTGCGTGTGGAAGGACGGGAGCTAGGCATCCTACCCCAGGTGTAATCCACTGCATCAATAGCTATGTTCTTTTCTCGAATCACCATCTTGTGTTACACCTAAGTGACACATGATGAGCTTCAAGTGGGGCATATGTATACATATAATATTTTTAAACTTTATCAATTACTAATACTTTCTATTTAATAAGAACCCATCGTGTCTCAATCTATTTGAGTGTATGCCTTAAAGGGTACACTAAGAAAGGGGTGGGTAGACCATTGGTACTTTGCAGGATTGTTGTTCTTTTACTACCACTTGCTATCTACACAACTATCTCCTAAAAAACATTTGCCTAAGATTTGCCTCCTATTTTTACCCTCCTCTAGTTATTTTATACTTTCGTTATCCCTTTCCTAGCCTAAACTCCTTTTTGATAGTTTACGATACACTGTCATCCCCATCAAACTTATACTCTATTGAAAAAACTCATTTAGGGTCTAGGTCGACCCTTGACTGACCTAGACCAAGACCTAATTTATTTATTTTAATAATGATATAAATTTGATAGGGCTAACCCTATCGACTAAACTTTTAGAAAATATTAGGGTTAGATTTAGCTATATATACACATTCATTTAATAATTTATTAAAGGAGATAAGAAGAAGAGATATATATTGTGCATCTGCTTATCCACCATTCTATTTGAGGAGCATAGCTTAGAGTTTCATATTTTCTTTGGAGATATAGATATTATTTTGTGGATAAGTCTTTTGGATTCATAGATAGGTTGTGTATCCTATAGCTAATTTATCCTTGTCATCCTTCCAGACCACTACTTCTTTTGAAACACCTTGGCCAAGGGAGAGATCGAGGCTCAATGGGTTCATCTTAAAAAGTAAGTATTCCTAACTTTTTTCCTTCTTTGTAAGAGTAGATAGATATGCATTTATACTTCTCTCCCATGTATTAGGATTTCATATATATTGACGTGAGTATATTTATTTTATGCATATTTGATTTTTATGTTTATTAACCCCCACTTTGTGCCACAAGCTTTGGTGAGAACTAGATTAACATTTACTTTATTTGTTATTTACTTTTATGAATATGAAAACATAGGACCTACTTAGGTTTATTGCATAGTTTTGATTGATTGGAGGCTTTGGAACCCTGCCTAGTGATATTATTGTGGTAAGATATCCCTTGATTAGGTCTAGTGGATCCATCTTGGTCATGACCTTGAATATCTAATGTATCAACAATCAAAAGTGTAAGTAGGATTTATCTTCTCTGAGCTAGGATTGATTTATATATCAGTTGCATTTACCTTTGCATACGTAAACCATATTTTACCACCACCATAGCTTCATCTTCTCTAAAATCCTCTTCTTTGGTGGTATTAAAACCCTTGCCTATTATCTTCTTATATTTCTACACCACATGATGATTCTTCTCTAGTGTTATTAAATCCACCTTTATTTGTATTAAATCCACCTCATCCCATTATTGGAGGGGATTGTCCTCTTCTTGGCCCAATGGACATTATTTTTATAGTATGTCTATTTTGTTTTTCTTTTGCCTTCAAAATTAATTAATAAGCTTCCTTCATGCAAAGTATTATATGCATGCTTAATTCATCTTGAATATAAAACTTCAAACCAATTACATATCTTGCAGCTATTTGTTCTTCCATTTCATCATGATCCACTTGTATATAAAGCTTGTAAAAATCATATGGATACTCTTGTATATTATGATCCTTCTGCTTCAAAATTTGGAATCTTCTATATAGGATTTGTGCATAATCCACATGAAGAAATTTCTCCCTCAGCTTCTTCTCCATTTTTTTCCACGAGTTGATCTTTTCTTTACCTTTTTTTCTATCTTTCTTTCTGTAGGTGATCCCTCCAAATCATTATATGACCCTTTGATTTTGTGCATGCAAACTTTATCTACTTATCTTCTCTCATAGTTCTACATTCAAAAAAATTCTCCATGTTGTTCATCTAATCTATCAACTCCTCTGATTTTAAACTTCCACCATAATCTAGAATGTCAACATTGATTCTTTCATTCCTTCCTTTTAAATCTCTAACCATCCTCTCTTCCATTGATGGTGCATGTTCTTGTTGATCCTCTCTTGGACTTTCCTCTTCATGATTTTTGTCATCTTCAACATCAATTTTTGTTCTCCTTTATCTTTGATTCATAATGATCTCGATTAATTATTCTATTTGCCTCTACAACTCTTACATAATCTAGTTCATCTGAGTGATTCCTCCTCATCTTCTCACCATCTCTTACACCTCCAAGATTCAAACTTACTTTGATACCCAATAATGAACCCAAATACTATCAATATAATAAAATTCTAATAGGCAAAGCTTTTAAAACAATAACCTATATTGATTCATATTAAACAATTGAAATAATTAAAAACCATGCATAAATAAGCCTCAACTTAGAATTGGAATTGACATGCAAAATTCAAAACTATAAAAATAAATAAAAATTGACATACTATTTTTTAGTAACTATTATTTTTAGTGAGTTTCACATGTAAGTACACTTAGATCTAAAAATATTCAAAAATAAACTAAACACTAAAATTAACCCATTGGATTAATTTCAACTGAAGTTCAAGTTCGGTTATAAAAATAGGTGATTTCTAAATTTAAAAAAAAATGAAAATAATATTAAACTATAATTTTAGACCCTCAAATGGTCATGTATTGCATCTAAAAAATATCAAAAATGTCCCATAACCAAAAGGTCAGGTTATAGCTAAATTGAAAATTTTGAGATGGTCATTTTGGTGCATAGATGGGCTCAAATGGAGATACAAATCAAAATTTATGGCCTCTAGAAGTTTGACCTCCTTTTATACATCACCTTTGTGATGTTATCCACATGTAAGGATAGGTTATGCAATTACCAAATGTAATCCTTGAATGTCCCTGTTTGTCATAATTTTTCTAATTGGTTGAAGTAGTTATCTATTGCACTATTATAGAAATGCATTTGTAGTTCATTAGTAAACACTGACCAAGTAAGATTAAGCTTCTTATTTTTATTTTGAGCTCATAACCATCTAAACCAAATGAATTATTTTAATTGAAAATATAGAGATGTCATTACCACCTTATATTCACATGTAGTTTGATGTAAATTAAATGAATTGTTAGGTGATCGGTTCCTTACCATCAAACTTGAACATGTCCACTTTTGGTAACATGATTGTTTTGGTTGGGAAAATTTGACTGGCTCATTAGAGAATTTTTGGATGATGGTGATGTTGGCATACTAACCAATCTCATTATAATAGTTACCAATGTCACATTGATGCTTCTCAACAAAAAATTATTGTGTCTAAATCACTTTTGGCCATATCTAAACCTTCTTATTTAGCCATGCTTTTCATTTTTACTTGGAGTTGGTTAACCAAATTGGAAACTCCTATATCAAAAGTTTATAATTCCATTTCTTCCTTGCTAGGGATTTTGCCTATACTATGTTGCCCTTTCTTTTGACCTCTAATTTGTTTACCAGCTATACTGAATCTAAGGTGTAGGGTACTAGATTTAGGATTAGGGTTTAGGGTTAAAAAAAGTGTACTAGAGGATTATACAATTGTGATTGTCTCACCTAGACAAATCCAATTTCTATTGTTTTGCACAAGGGTGCAAATTTTTTAGATTAAATTAAGAAAATCAAACAATACTAAACCAACGTAAAAAAATAAATTCCTTCTAAATCACAAGCTATGTTTTTTCTATCATTTTTTATACATAACAAGTAGTATGCTAGATCTGAAAAAACATGCTTTATATAACATTACCCAATCAAATATTTGATACCAATTATAACTAAATTACTTAGATAGATCAAGCCAATTCATAATGATTGATGTAAATATAAATACTAATAAGATATCAACAACAATGAATTACAATAAGAAGAGAAGAATAAAATAATTCCACACCAAACATTGATAATAAAATAGAATATAAGGCTAAGACACTTCGAGCGGATAACCTCCATAACCATGCAATAAGAATCAAATTCGTAATATGATCCTCAAGTACTAACCACTAACTCCTATATATCCCATACTTAGGCTATGGTTACTCAATAGGCCAAACCCACTAATGATATGAAAACATAGATAATTTAGATATGAAAAGTTAAATAGTTATGTTAGCCTTAAGTCGGCCCTATACACACTATAGGTCAAGGGCATAACATTGTTTCAAAATGTCATAGAATGTTTAAATTATCACTTAAAATCATGTAGAATGCCCCACATATGCCTCACACATGTCTCAATATCCCATTTGAATCACATAATCTGATCCAAAGTATGAACTTTATGTTTGTCATGGCTTGAATCTATAAGATAAGCCCATTATATGCACCCCTTTTGATATGAGAGATGAAGCTTGTTAATCACTCATAAAAAAAGAAAGAGGTATGTGCACTATGTTTTTTATATAGAAATGTAATCATGTAAAATATGTATATAAACATGATAAGCTATTGCATCATATAAATATTTGTTCACAGTTATGAAACATGTAATCCAAGGTAATGGGCACACAAGTGTCATGTCAAGTAGATATATCATGTAACATGTAATAATAAGCATCACAATAGATGCATTATATAAATCATGGCATCACACACAATATAAATATTTGTGATATAAATCATGGCATAAAGCTTAGTAATAATCATATATGTAATCACATACACACATAATATCATGATTATAAAGAACACAAACACTCAAGACATGAAACAACTTTGACTAGACTCTAACTCCACATGAACACATGGACATGACTCAGACAAGAGGATATTTTGACATGATTGATGAAAAATGTGAAAAAATAGTCAATGTACCTGTATAAAACTCAATATAACACATATCAATGATCACACAATGTCACAAAAATCAATATTAAGCATGCATAGAGCAATTAATATTATTCTGCATAATCAATCAATGTCATCATCTAGTATAACAAAACACCATATCCATAGGAAATAACACTATAAAAATTATAAGCAAGAAGAAGTCATGTGCAATAATTTACTATGTTTAGTGGACAAGTATAGAAAAATGTAACATGATAAGTGTATGAATATGCCCCTAATGTAGGCATACCCTCAATGTAAAAAGGTAACCCATGGGTGTAAGTAATTTCATGGATTTGTTTGTTCGTGTATTATATGTAACCTATATAACCCGAATCCCACTCATGTATATCATGAAAATTACATTAGTATAAAAAAGATATGTAATTCACCATGTATATGATAAATAATGCTAATCAATCATGTGTACCAACAAAGCATGTCATGCATAGGTCATTATTTTATATGCTTTGAATATTTTATATATATTTTGAATTATTTGAATTTAAGCACACATTTATCTAATCAAGTAATGCCATGAGGAAAGTCTTCAAAAATATAATATTATAAGGGATCTAAGTAATCCATAGTAAATGTCAATCCCTGGTGTGCACCAAGTGGATTAGCAAAATAGTGTCGAGGAAGTTAAGGCAATAAATATGCCCCTGCTATGTATGTGATCACAAAGTTATGTCTTTGAGAAGTATGTGGAGATAGAAAGGCACGTTCCTCCAATGTGCATGAATTAGTGTGTATGTGAATGTCATAATATATGTAGGCATCAAATATATGTGATCATGTAAACTTAATGTATTGCATGTGAAAAATAAGCATAGACAATCAATACAGAGGAGTGGGAAAGTAGTAAGCCACATCAAGGTGTAACATGCCTCAAAGAATGTGCACTGATATTAGATTGATATGAAGGACGCATCATCATATGATTACTATAATGAATGTTTTGATCATTATAAATAATTAAAAAGGTAAGGTTTAGTGAAAACATCATAACTGAAGCAAATCAAAGGGATATAAGATTGGTTAATGCAAAAGCATGTATACACATATATGTCATAATAAAGGAGTAGTTAAAACAATTAGTTAATTTAAAAGAGGGTGAACAATCCAGATACGTCAAAAATTTATGTACAATAGATTATGTTCAAGCCAACTAGTAATCGCATCAATGGGATTCTCATATGTATGTTTTGTATCATATATATCATAATCATCAACATACACTATTTTAAACATGTCATTGTAATCATCTACTATAGTTGTAGTAGGGTACATAAAATTGGATGCACCTTAATTTATAATTAGTTTATTTCAAATTTTTACTCTTTAATAGATTAATCATTATTAGTATCAAGTGCCACAGTTATAGTTCCTTCTAGGTTCACGTGTGGAGAAGAATTAGATATCCTTGCTTGAACATTAGTTGAAGAAATAGTTTCCACTGGATCATCTTGATTTGGATATGTTTCATTTATCAAAATGGAAAAAGCTTTGCCTTGGAGATCAAATGAAATTTGTGATAATGATTATTATCACGTGTTGCATACATTGATCTTATCAACAAGTTTCCTAGTATAACATTGTATTAGATCAAAGTAGGTTCAATGTGGAATATAACAAAATAAAACTCAATACTAAGAGTTATGGGACACTCAATGGATACTATTATGAGTAGATCGAATAAATTATTATTATTCAAGTGTTCCATGCCATATCTAATAGAGTTAAGATGTTCTATACTAAATACATTAATTTCACAAGAGTTATCAACCATGGCATTAGTACATTGCTTACATTCTATGTGAGGGCTAATAATCAAAGGTTTTATGAATGAAAAAGTATTTTTGGTTGGAACTTTGGAAACCATGTTTGTAATATTAGTCTTTTTAGGTGTGTATTACTTATGGAATTCCTTCTTTAGGTAAGTAAACCTTGTTTTGGTAATTTGGACTTGGGATATGAAACCATAATTGGAATGGGTTGCTTAATATTAGAAGTGTGCTTGAGTTCGATGGTGATTTAATATATGCATCCAATGTAAGGGCACAACTATCAATAGATCTTGTATTATATGTTTTAAAGAATGACACCTATCCATGTGATGTACATGAACTTTATGATAAGCATGATAGTACTTAGATCTTTGCATAAGACTTTTAGGAGGTAATTTGATCTATTTATTTTAAAGCATATTTATAATAGTTTCACTTGGTGAAGTATTAATCTTATGCCAAATTTGTCATTTATTAGACATGATTTTTTTTAACCCACATTGAAGATGAAATATTTTGAGATACATAGGTTTTTAATGGGGAGCTAGAGATATAATTTGTAGCAATATGCTTGTAATTTTGAATATGTGCAAGTTTATCTTTAAGTGACTTTACCTTTAAAGATAATGTTTGGACTTGTTTTTGTAACTTATATATGGCATGCATCATAGTAACAATGGTGACACTTAGAATAAGTTCATTCAATGATTGAGTATTATCATTAATGGTAGCACTGGGTACACTACTTCTCATGGGTTAATAAGACATAACTTTATAATCACAAACCCCAAACATTTTAGATTCAATATTCATACAAAACCCTAATAAATTATGTACCTTAACTCTGCATGTTGTGATGACATGGAACTTAATATCCAATATGAGCATTGGGAAAATAATAGGGGAGGGATGATGGATATCATTACCAAGGAGTATTAAGGGAGGAGGAATGAAAGGGGTCATACATGCCCTTTTCCTTCAAGTAAGAACTAGAAGCATTTCAGATTCTACATTCATGTAATATGTGTTACTAAGGAGAGATAAGAGTTCATTATTATTAATATTATCTTTAGTCATATTACACATAAATTTAACCCATTTCATTGCTTGTGATAAGAATACATCATATAATCTATGAGAGAAACATACAATCATTAAAACCAAAGTTTAAATCACAAACTATACAATATTATCATCCATTATAGATATGTTAGGCCTTTGCTTATGTAGATAATGGGAAGTCATAAATCAAATATGAAATTCAAACCCTAATAGATGAGAAATATGAAACCTTAAGAATGTATGAAACCAAAAAGTAGAGAAGACCTATAGTTTGCTCATGATCAATTCAATGATCAGGTTCACCAAAATGTTTGATTTATTTTGTGATTAATGTGATATAAATGAATTAAAACTATGAATATTTATATTATGTAAAATAGGACAATAATCATACAAATATGAATGTAAAAAGGGTAGATTGATATTGTACTTAGATAATTAGAAATTGAAAAAACATAAAGGAAGAGATGTAATTAAATTATCATAATATTTTATAACTCTCTATGTTTGTCATTATCTCCAAAAATGCTTTGTGTTTGATTTATAACTACTCAAATAAGGAAATAGGATCTCAAACCTTACATTGACACTGTCAAGAAAATTAAACCCCTAGGTGACTGATACTTTCCATGCCTTGACAATAGTGTCCTTATTGCTTTTTAAGGTATGTGGTGCCTTAAACCATTGTGAATGCACCTATATATGTCTCTTATGTGTGTGCTCACCTTCAATCCTATTCATTGATCTTTTTTTCCTTTTTCCTTCATTTGAAACCCTAATCTCACTTTTGACCACAAGATGAACTTTAAAAAATGGGTTAGTATGCTAGGTTGGACAACCCAATCACTCCCCAATGAGTTAATGAGAATTTCCAACATTTTAATATTTCAAAGAGGCATCAAAATTCACACAGTTCTACCACTTAGGTGTGTGTGGTCACCATTTGATCATTCTGGAATATAATGAAATGTTTGGCTTTCAACATTTGACACCATGCAACTTTTACTTTTGTGTGTATTAATAATTGGCTATAAAGATACTCATTTAAGGTTTTTTTAGATTTGTATGCCCTAGTGATAATGTCTCAAAAGAGTGCTAGTGCATTTCTCAAGATTTTAATTGATTCTCAATGTAATAGCGAAGTGAATATAACTTTATAATTGATTTGTATTCATAACTGACTCTTTAATATTTCCCACTATTAATGACCCATGAAACATGTCTAGGCCAATATAATGGATACTTCCCAAGTTGAAAATTAGTTTTTGAGTGTTCTTAGACTCTATTGATAGAGCTTGATACTTATAGTAAACCATAAATGTCTAACTGTTACCAGTATTATCCTAAGAGTGACAATAAATAATTTGATATATGGAGACAATTTGTTTAGGATTCTGGAAGGTTATTCCATATACTAGGGTGATATTTAATATGTGTATCTATTAAATTAGGTTGTCTATGATTCTAAGTGGGTGGAAAGATAGGGGAAAGTGTACACAAGAGTTAAATGTGTACACAAAACCTAAGTATGTCAAATTATGCCAAAGTTGATGTTTCCAAAGTGTCTACTACCAAATTTAAGTTTCTAAACCATATGATGGGATCATATGCATCTCAAAAGAGTTAAAAGAGGAAAATAAAAAAATTAAGGCTTGGGATATAATGGTTTTAAAATTGAAAGGCAAGTTTTCACCTTCTTATCATCAATGTAATTTATTTATGAAGCTAAAAAACACTAGGCAAAAAAATATGAATGCAAATGAATATATAGATGAGTTTTACAAGTTCACCATTAAATATAATCATGTTGAAGATGATGAAGAAAATATCTCAGGGTATGTGAATATTCACTATATTACCATATAATATGAATTTGGAATGATCAATTTTAGGTCCATAGAAGAATCCTAGCAATGTGTATTGAAGGTAGAAGAGTTATTGAGGAGGAAATACAATGGAGTAATTATTGGAGGAATATTTTAATGAAGAAGAGGTGAAGAAAAAAATGATAGAGGACAACATACTCATATTGGATAAGCCAACACTTCTTAAAATTAGAAACATGCACAAAATCTTTCAAAAGGAAGAGGATATTATGGTAGAGGAAGAGGAAAAGGATTCACTATAACATACTTTGAGAGTGGAGATGTTAGGCATAGAGCCTTTGAATGTATTAAATAATTTAAAAAACATCAGTAAAATAAAATATGATGATTGAAATATCTCAAAGTATGTGAATGTTCATTGTATTTCCATACAAGATGAATTTGAAATGATCAATTTGTGGTCCATAGATGAATCCTATTAATTTGCATTGAAGGTAGAAGAGAAGTTTTTACGGAGGAAACAAAATGTATTAATTGATGGAGGAACATTTTGAAGAGGAAGAGGTGAAGAAAATACTGGCAGAGGATAACATACTCCTATTGGATAAGCCAACACTTCTCAAAATTAGAACCATGCAAAAATAGGAAGAACATATCCTTCAAGAGGAAGATGATATTATAGTAAAGGAAGATAAAGAGGATTAATTATAAGATAATTTAAGAGTGGAGATGTTGGACATAGAATTTTTGAATGTATTAAATAATTTAAAAAACATCAGTAGAAGAAAAGAGGTAAGCAATCACATTACATAAGTTGATGTTGAAAATGTTTCATCCCCAAATCTCATGGAGGAATTGGAACATGGAGAAGCTCTCATGTTGAAGAGTGTTTTTCAAATGTGACAAGTAGGAGACCAAATTGGTTTAAATAAATAATATTTTTTGAACCATATGAAAATATGAAGGTAAGTGTTGTAAGATTATTTTTGATATTGGAAACATTAATAACCTAGTGTCTAATGATATGGGAGAAAATCTTGGGCTAAAAAAAATAATACACTCCATTTGATATAAGTTTTTTTGGTTACAAAAAGGACATCATATTTTATTGAATGAGTAATATATGATTAAATTTTAGATTGGGTCATATAAGAGTAAAATTTTGTATGACATTATTCCCATGGATGTATGTCACGTGTTATTGGGTGGACCATGGTAGATTTATAAGAAGGTTGTGCATGATGGTAGAGAAAATACATACACATTATTGAAGGATGGTAGTAAGTTTGATTTGAGACCATTGATGGGCAAAGAGGAAGGCATGGAAAACAATTCCAAGGTGTTGAATATTTATAGAAAATAATTTTAGAAAGAGGCAAATAAGGAAAAGGCAGGCATGTTTTGATTTCATTCCAAAATAATATAAGTTGAGATAACAGATATGGTGAGTGAAATTCCACACAAAGTGAATAATTTATTGTTTTTAAAGGATTTTTCGGATGGGGGTCACATGGAAAAGATTCCCATATCTATTTTTTGAAACAAGGAAACATATAGGTTAACACCCATGGAGAATGAGGAAGTGAAGAGTCAAGTTAAAAAATCATTAGAGAAGGGTTTGATAAGATAAATTTTAAGCCCACGTGCAACTCTAGTAGTGATAAAAACTATTAAAGGTGGGTAGTGGTGTATGTATTTGGATTAAAGAGCCACTAATAAGATTATAATAAAATACATGTTTTCATTTCCTCAAATGGATGACTTGATCGATTGTTTGAGTGGAGTGAAATAATTCAAAAAGATTGATTTAAAGAGTCAATATCACCAAATAAGAATTAAAGAAGGCAATGAGTGAAAGATTGCATTCAAGACAAAGGATGATTTTTATGAGTGTATTTATGCCATTAGGTTGGAAAATACACCAAACACATCCACGAAGCCCATAAATGAAGTGTTGAAGCCACATTTGGGTAATATTATCATTGTTCATTTGGATGACCTTTTGATATTTAATGGAACAAAAGAAGAACATTTGCTACATTTGAAGTTAGTTTTGTAAAAGTTAAAAGAAGAGAAGTTGTTTATCAACTTAAAGGAATGCATATTTATTAAGGAAGATTTAATCTAGTTGGGATTTTTTGATCTCACATGATGTGATAAAAATGGACTAGAAAAAGGTCAAATCTATAGTAGAGTGGCCATCACCAAGGATTATGATTGTAGTAATATGTTTTCATGAGTTAGCTAATTTATACTAGAAATTCATTATAAACTTTAGTAGAGTATGTCCGCCCATTATGGAACCAATGAGAGGTGATAGAATTAAAAATCAAATTGACACTTGTAGTAGAGAATAACTTTCATATTTTGGAGAAGGAGGTGGTGAAACAACCATCGTTGGATTTTTTGGATTTCAACCAAGTGTTAAAAATTCATTGTGATGCTACTGAATGTAATTAAGTGAATGTCTTTTGTTTATGATCAATATTTTTATGTCATGTTGTAATATCTAAAGAAATGAAGGCATTATTTATTTCTCAAGTAGTCATTTTGTTCATAAATCATCAAGAACTATAGCTCATAAAAAACCAAGGTAAGTTGAATAAAAACATATGAAGTGTGTTTAATTTCTGCAAAGTTATTCATTTATGTTGAAACATAAAAGTGTAAAATTAAACAAAGTTGTAGATGTATTAAGTATAACATGTCTTATTTTCAATGAGATGAGAGTAGATGTTTTTGGGGTTGACTCTATGAGGACTTCTAAAAGGATGATTTGGATTTCAGGGATGCTTAAGTAGTGTGCAAAATCTCAACCTTCATGTATAAAACTCTATGGATAGAATTATTTCTATGACATGGTTTGTTTCTCAAAGGAAAATAATTGTGTGTATCTCAAGGATAAATGAGGAATAATTTGATAAGGAAAAGACATAGTGGAGGAATAACTAGTAATTTTGGTGTAGACATAACATTAGCACAATTGAGTGATAGTTATTATAGGCCAAGGATACGTATGGATGTGAAAAAATCTACATAAGGTTTTTATAGTTTTTTAACGTGATAAAGGCAAAAATCAAAACGTAGGTTTTTATCAATCATTAACAATATTGAAAACTATAGGAATACATAAGCATGGATTTTGTTCTTGGGTTTCAAAGGATAAAAAGAGGTAATGATTATATATTTGTTGATTTTATTATATACTCAGATATAACACACTTTATAGCATGTAAGAAGACAAGCAATGCCACAAACATTGTCAAATTATTTTTCAAGGAGATAGTAAGGTTGCATGGATTAATAAAGAATACTGTTTCATATGAGGATACAAAGTTTATTGGTCATTGTTAAATAAAACCTACCCTTCAAGTTGATTTTATTTTCAATAAATATTTCCTTCATAAAGCTTCTTCATCATAATTGTAGAACCCAAAATCTAAAAAAATATTCATTGACTACTTATTGATTATAGTTATTCTACTCACAAAGCTTAAATCCAACATCAACTAGAATTTAATTCATTCAATTATCAATTAAATCCATTGTAGGCTCATTTCTATGCTCAATTTTTTTGCATTCTTGAAGTTAACTTAGCCAATTTTAAAAGATTAGAGCTCATAACTATTTTGATCACAACCTTAAATAAAAAATCTTAACGAGGGTCTCAAACCATTAGATAACCTTTGATCTAACGGTATGAGTTATTTAGGATAAATTAAGTGATGTCATGCACTATAATTACCTCAAGTCATTAAAATCCAAAAAACTCTTAGACCATCAGATCTACCTATGTTGAAAAGTTAGAGCTTGAAGCACAAAGTTGTGTAGGGTGGACTCACAAGTAATTTTGAACAATCAAGAGTATACATGCCAACTATGAGATGATTCTCAAAAAATTATAAGGAGCATATCAAAACATTTGAACATCTTTATATTGACAATGTGAGCTATTTTCAGAGATTAAAGATGATGTTATCCTAGAAAAAACAACTCATACCATCAGAGCATTCCTCTAGTGTTGATCACACACCATCTGATGAAGCAACAAAGAAGTTAAGGAAATATAGTAATCCAATCGCAAATATTTTGAATGTCATATCTCTTGTTGTAAGAAACTAACTTCACTAAGATAAAACTTATTTAAAATATGTTAGTGAGATATTTATGATCACAATCAAATTATATCAACAAGATTTGTCTTGAATTTATAATTAGATATCAAAAGGTTTCTTAAAGTCACCTCTTATGAAACACATGATCAAAACTCACCAATTATAGGAAGCTCAAATTAATGGATTAGGTGTATCAAATAAATCTATGGTTCAATATGAAAATGAAGATATAGTGAATGGTTGTTGGTTCGACTGGTGAAGTTGTTTGGCTCACAAAGAATCTACCAGGGATCAATTTTTACTGTTAGTAAAACTTGACATGAGAAAAAGAATGAGGGTGGGATCGTACCCTAGGCAAATTTGATGAAATGAATACCCCTCAATACTTGATTATTAACTTAAGATCACCACGTAAAATAATGATCAACCAAAAAAAAAATGAAGATATAAAAAAACTATTAACTCTTAAAGGACCATCATGTCATTAATTTCAAAGATTATATAAAGTTCATGGAATAAAACTCATAAGGATGGTAGGGGATAATATAAAAAAATTGTATATAATGCAAGTGGTAAAAGACAAAATGGTAGGCCATGATAATTATTCAATTAAGGGATAATGTAGTCTAAGCTAGCCAAAAAATAATTAAAACAGGTAGTTGTTTTTCCTTACAAGTCGGTGGTATTGTTTAAATCAAGAGTTTCATATTAGATAAGTTAGATTAGGATTTTGATTTTCAGCAAAATAAGTGCTCAACACTCCCCTACATTACTTCACTTGAACTTTGTATGTGTATTGTTAAGTTTTTAGGGGTCTTAGTTTTTTAATTTTGTAGATAATTTCAGTGACTATGTATAGATGCAAAATATTATAGGTCTTATATAAAATAAATAAATATTTTTAAAAATAAAAATAAATCTAAAAATAACCTTGTTTGAGTTTTTAAAAGCAAAGAGAAGGATTTATAAGGGATTTCTAAGGGTCTTTATTTTTGATATAAGATATGTAATCTAAAATATACATTAGGTATGTATATAGTAAGGTAAAAATTTAAAAACTTCTTAATATTGTTCGTGTAGGTTTTATTTTCCCATATTTGTTTATTATGGGTTTATATTTTTATTTGGAGTTTTTTCATTTTTATGGGTTAATTTGTTTAGGTATATTTGGGAATTACAGTTTGACTATTTTTATAGGAGTAACTCCCTTGAGTGACTATTTTGAGTATGGGAGTATTCTTCTATTCTTGGCCCTTTGACTACAATTTATGGAGGTTACACATTCACCTCCTTATTTGTACATCTCATTTGGTGAATTATTCTATGGCAGTTAGAGAGTTGGATTCTTACTTCATTTTTTTTGTAATTATTATCCCTTTTAGATTTCTTCTACTTTCAACAATTTATATGCATTAACTTGACTCTCATTTGAAATTGGTGCATTCAATTGATTCAATAATTTAAGATAATACTCTGATATGGTATTAGAGCCACACTGGTATTTGTTTGTCTAATTTTTATTTGTTCTTAATATTAATTTGAAATCTTGAATTTTTTATTGCAAAAAAAAAGTGTGTTTTTACTCCATTGTTGAATTTTTTCTTTCTAGTATGTTGGCATTTTGCATGTAAGTTGTTTAATTTACATCCATGTTGTTATTAAAGGGGATTTATTCCATCCAAGTCAACATTTTAAAAAATGCTTATGTAAAAGTAAGCATAGTAGTTTCCTTTGCTAAAATGCATTTTCTTTACCTTGTGGAAAAAACACTTTTATCACAATCAACATGCTATCAAAGGTCTATTTACAACTATTTTTTCATGTCAAAACAATATAGATCAAGAGGTGTGATTGTAGCTTGAGCCATTTAGTGATAAGGTATCTACCTACACAGTTTCTCGTGACTTCTCCATGTCTTTCTCAAGCCGATTTACGGTCTATCCCTACTCGATTTCACTACCTCCAAGCTTTTTTTCATTGGGCAACACTACTAGAGTATGTAAAGAGAGTACATTGAGATAGTGCTTTGCATTGAGACTGGCATATTAATCATTGTGCAGTAGTTTCCTTTGTTAAAACACTTTTTTATTTACTATGTGAAGATTAGAGACCCCAACATTGAGCCTCCCCTCCATTAATGAGTTGCTGTCCTCAAGTATATAGAGTGATACCTTGTTTATTCATTCACCCTTTCTCAAGCCTACTGCGAGCTATTGAAGCTATCTTCCAAACCTCCTTTCTTGCCATCTTACTTGTCATCTTCTTCTAAGAGAATAATCTTTCCTCACTAGTCTATGCAACTACATACTATGCCTCTTCTTTCATAACACCTAATGCCATTATCCACCTGGTCTGCTATGCCTCCCTGCTCACCATCTAACTTCACTTATCCCACTCATGGCTTTCAATTCACTTAAAATTAAAAGATCCACCTTGGAGTATAGTTTGGTAAAAGCCAACATCACATATTTCCAAGGTAAAAGGTTTACATTTTTAAAAAAAAAGGGGTTACTTTATTATATTGTAAGGTTTTGGGAAATCTTTTGAGTGAGAAACAAAATATTTATAGAGGTGGATTATTTTATGAAGTGGGGATATTTTATTTGGGTGGAAGAGTTGTATGGTGGGTGATTTAGTAATTATGAGGGTATGAAGACAATATTTTTAATTTAAAAAATGACATTTGAGTTTTTTTACTTGTTTTTTCATATAAAACCATTATAAGTGGAAACATTTTTTTAATTATTTTTCATAAAAATAGTGTTATGGGTTTATATTGTTGGGAGATATAAGGGAGATATTATGAAATTGTTTTTTACTTGGTAATATATTTTTGTTCACTCATTAGTTGAAGTTAGAGGGTGAGACTTGGACCCTCTAATAAGCAAACTAAACTTTTTTTTCCTTCTATTTTTATTTGTTCCTTGTTCCTAGCTTACTTTCTCACTTGTACGCCTCATATATGCATTTTTGGTGGTAATCAATGCACATTTTAGAGGGGAATTTTTGGATAAAATTGGTGAATTTTGGGTAATTCTAAGGGTCACACAAGCTAAAAAATAATTTTGGAATCAGGGGTACTATCCCTCGACACAACCTTGTACTACAATAGGGAATGCACCAATGGCTCTACCCCTTGACCTTGTTGGGGGATTTCACCCCCAAAACCCCACATTGAGGCCCCTTATTCAGTACCTCTAATGTACTTTATTGCACCATAGGGTGAGGTATGATCTAACAGGTGGTTAGATCCCTCAAAAATATTTTATGTCTTATTGAGATTTGTACATGGACACATTATCAACCAAGTTTTATGTCCTCTTGTTTCACATATTTGATTTTTTATGTGTTAACTACATTGATTACTTATTTTTGTGGATGCATTGTCAACAATGTCTAACATCCATTCACTGAGACGTACATTCGCACTTGTGCATTATTTGCTCTTACCTATTTGGATGTATTATAGACTAAGTCTGATTTCATACATTTGAGTGTGTTGTGTTACTTGCAAACATAGGGAATTATTATTGATTATCTTGGAGGGGTTGTTGTGGGCCCTAGTTTTCTCTCTTGTGTGCACACTCAGTTCCCATGACTTGTGTGCCACTTTGGTGTTATTTGCATAGATTTATTTTACATTATTGGATGCATTGTTAGCAAAGCCTAACATCTATTCATTGAGTGTGTATTGTCAAATTTTAGTGTTTTTCTCATTGCACTTCTTTGTTTTCTTCTTTTAGTCATAATGATTCCACTTGAGAGATACTAGCTAATGAGGAGAGTTGATTCCAAACCAATGGTTCTTCTTGGAAAGACCAATTATGCTTCTTGGCATTCTTACATAGAATACTTTCTCACAATCAATAATCATACTCCATTTCTATATAGATAAATTCTAGCTCCCACTGATCTTGCTCAGTATAATAAGTGGGCAAATAATTTTTACAAGGTTCTTAGTACCTTATTATTGCATGTTTTCATGGGTATTCATTGTCATATGGGACATAAACAATGTCCCTACATTATTTGGAGAATTCTTTAATCTCTTTTTAAAGATCTTGATGAGATCTATATCACTCCTCCTCCTCCTCTTCATATTGTCTCTTAAAATAATGTTGTACTATATCCTCTTACTCTTATATTTTATAATAACACATTCACGGTAGATTGTGATCTTCCTTCTGTCAAGCCACTACTATAAGATGAGATTTTTCTTGACCTTAGATATCTTATTGTAGATTATATTTCCATCCTTATTAAGGATGTTTCTCTTTCATAGCCTTCATAATATTGTACTTTAGAGGAGTCTACTATTTCTAATGTGAGTACACCCATTGAGAAATTCAATGACTCATATGTTATTATGGATATTCATATTAGAGATTTGTGTGTTTCATATTTATTAGCTTCTCCAATTTCAACAATTATTGAGCTGAGATCTCCTCTTCACATGGAAATTCTTGCAATGAATGTTTTGTGTCCTTATTTTGATAGGTTAACTTCAGTGGCATTGCATCTAGTTCTTGTGCATGATCTTTCCAAACCTATGCCATGCCTTATTTTTGGACCTATTTTAGATATCTTCATACTATTGCCTTCATCCTCCTTTATGGAATGGGTAGACTTTAAGTACACACATTGGGCTCTTCCTTTGAAAAATGGAAGAAACATTGTTTGATGCAGATGAAGCTTCTATAGTCTTTAGGTAGAGGATCTCATTGTCAACATTGGTTATCTTGTGAGTTGTACTTGGAGTGAGGGATACTTCAACATCATCTTCATGGTACCTTATATCTCTCTCTTCTTCTTTTCTCTCTTTTTGGGGGAGTTTTTTCCTATGTGGTTTCTCCTTTTCTACACTTTATGATAGTTACTTTTTACATGGGTACTTCATCAAGCCTTATTGCTGGGACCCATTTCATCTACCCACCTAAGCTATGCTTAAAGGGGGTGTTAGTGTAGGCTTTTATTTTCTCATATTTTTTTATTATGTGTTTATTTTCCTCACTTGGAGTTTTCCTACTCTTATGGGTCAACTTGATTAGGTGTGCTTGGGAGTTATAATTTGACTATTATTATAGGAGTAACTCCCTTGATCGACTATTCTGATTATGAGAGTTACTCTTTTATTCTTGTCCCTTTGACCACCTTTTGTGGAGGTTACACATTCACCTCCCTATTTGTACATCTCACTTGGTGAGCTTTTATATGGTAG
Source organism: Torreya grandis (assembly GCA_037957365.1). Taxonomy (NCBI): domain Eukaryota; kingdom Viridiplantae; phylum Streptophyta; class Pinopsida; order Cupressales; family Taxaceae; genus Torreya; species Torreya grandis. The sequence goes on from JARHVA010000278.1 coordinate 5,184,863, forward strand.
TTAGAGAGTTAGAATCTTGATTCATTTCTTTTGTAATTATTCTCCCTTTTTTATTTATTCTAATTTCAATAATTTGCATTCATTAGCTTTATTTTTGTTCAAAACTGGTGCATTTAGTTGATCCAATGATCTAGGGTAATACTCTGAAAATTACATGGCAAGAAGAGGAGTGTTGAATACAAAAAAATCCACTAAAATGGAATTTATTTAATATTTTCCTTCATTCACCTGAAGTCTTGAAGTGAATTATAGATGGTTGAAGAAAATACAAGCATCAAATTAGAAATATCCTCTTTAAGAGTAGAGGGGAACAAATATGATGGATCCTCAACACCACTCACAAGAGCAATGGATGGACGATGGAGAAACTAGAGCCACTTGAGCCCAACTGTAGAAGGTAGACTATGAGAAGGAAATAAATGGATGGACAAGAAATTCCTTATGATTAACTTAGTCAATTTAATTTATATAAAAAAAATACCTAACACCCATATATCTAAGAACATGATGCACTAAAAACTCATCCAATTCCCACAACTTGAAGATTGAATGTAGCATATACAAGGAAATCATAATAGTAGAAGCTATGACAAAGTTGTAGAATTATAAATTGAAGCAAAAACAAAAGATTAGTAAGCAACAGGGTAAGAAAAAATCAAATATTTAAATTGAAAATAAAGTTACAGGAGTTTGAGTTTTTATATAAAATGGCATGTGTGCAAGAGTTTGAAAAGAATATCATTTAAGAGCTAAAGATACTAGATCTAAGTGATAACAATTATTAATAGATTGAATAAAAGTGTATGTAATTAAAGAAAGGAATTTGAATGTCTTTTCAATATTTATTTAGTTAAATTCAATTTATAATTTCATTCCAAGCACCATTCATTTAGTTGAGATGATGTAAGGAGAGATGCACACATTTCAAGGTAGATAACATGATAATAAAAAATATTGAAGATTCAATGTTTAACATGAAAGCTTCCCTTGAGAGCCACAAAAAATGTTAAATAAAATATTCCTTTCAAGCTAATTTTTCTTTCAATAAATTTTTCAATCACAATGCTTCTTCATCAAAATTATAGACCCTAAGATTTAATAAATTCTTTAATGTCTACCTTCTACTTATAGTTATTTTTCTCACAAAGGTAAAATCCTATAGTAGCTACCCTTTCATTCATTATATTATCAGTTGAGTCCATTTTAGGCTCATTTCTATGCTCAAGCTTATCATATTTTTAAAATTTCATTAGTGAATTTTAAAATATGAGAGCTCATGACTATCTTTACCATGACATAAAATAAATAAGCTTGGTGGGGGTTTCACACAGTTGAATCACCTTTGATCTAATGGTATGGGCTATTTTATACAAATAAAGTGATGTCATAGACTATAATTACCTCAATTCATTGATCTCTAAAAGTTTCTTAGGCTGTTTGATCTTCTTACATTGAAAAGTTATAGCTTGACATATAAATTTATGTAGGGTGGGGTCCACAAAGAGGGTTGAATAGTCAAGAGGATACATGACAACCATAATGTGTTTCTCAATCAATTATAAGGAGCACCTTACACCTTTCGATCATTTTCAAATCAATAATGTAAGCTAAATTTTAAGATTAAATATGAATCCAACCTATAACAAATAACTCATATCATTAGATCATTCCTCCAGTGTTGATATCACACCATTTAGATCAAGCATAATGAAAGTCGAGGAAATACAACATGAGACAACCAAAAATATTTTGAATGTTATATCTCTTGCTACAAGTAGCTAATTTTTTCAAGATAAATATTATTCAAAATCTCTTAATGAGAGATTTGTGATCATAATCAAATTAAATCAATGGAATAGGTCCTTAACTTATAATTCATCATCAACAATTTTATTAACGATACCCCTTATGAAGATTTTATTTGAACTCACCAATTATAGGAAGATAAAATTAATAGCTTAAGTGTATCAAAAAAAATCTCAACCTTAAAAATGCATAATAATACATAGAAGGACTATAAGTTCTTCAAGGACCATCAAGCAGTTAAATTATGAGATTAGGTAAAGTTTAGGGATAGAGTTCACATGGAGGATATGGATTAATCTATGAAATTACTAATACATGTAAGTGGTGAATGATATAAGGTTAGTCCATGCTAATCATTCAATAGAGGGACAACATACTTTGATCTACAACATTGAGCCATAATTACTACAAATTTTTAAGTAAGCATGCACATCAAAGGATCCCCAAAGATTCTATACAGGTTAGTGTTTTGAAAATTATTTCCCCCTCTTTTCTCTCTTGTCATTTAAATAAGGGTGAAATTCCCTTGTTAAAAATGTAGTTATCTCTAGGCTCTTTCTTGAACCTAACTTAGACATGATATTAATGTTATGATGGCCTCCACTTATGTTATGTATAAAAGACAAGCTTTTATGTGCTTGTAACTATGTATAATTTTCTACAATCAATAAAAGTTTTTTTAGTTCTTATTTATCTACCCTCTAGATTTTTTCTTGCTACTCTAACTCCATTCCCACATTCAATTTATATCTTACATCTTGCACTTACTCGTACACCATGTTTCTACCTTTCTTACATCTTCATTAGCCTTGATTTATTTTTATCCAAGGAGGAGATCAATGCCAACCATTTTCTTCTGGGTGTATCACCATCCCCTTTAATCTTATGCTTTTCTCTTCTCTTTTCCATAAAAATATTTCCCTTTATGCATTGGGATAGGAAACAAAACCAAATAAATTTGGAGGTTATTTTACAAGACCAAATTCCACATTAGAAAGACCTCCCATCAGGCACATTGGAACATCAACAACCACTTTTGGAGAGCTTTGTGGAAAAATTTAGGCACAAGGTTGAGTTTCAGTTCAAATTATAATCCAAAAATAGATGGTAAAAGTAAGGTAGTGAATATAAACCTTAGGAATTTGTTGAGATGTTTGGTAGGAAGCAATCTAAAATAATTGGATATGAATTTTGGCACAAGCTGAGTTTGCTTAGAATAATTCACTCAATAGAAGTAAAACCAAGTGTCCATTTTGTAAGGTTTATGGTTGCATCCCTAGATGTGTTAGGGAATTGAGAAATACAATTGATATGAGTAGAAGAAGTGTTTAAGTGGAGGATTATATAAAATATATACATGAGGTGTATAAGGAAGTGAAAGAGAGGTTATAAATAAATGTCATGGATTAAGAGCAATAAGATGATTTGAAGAAAATAAAATAAGAATTTCAAGTAGGTGACTTGATTTTGGCTCATTTGAGAAAATAAAGGTTCCCAAAAGGAACTTGTAACAAGCTCAAGTGGAATATGATTGAACCATGTAAAATTGTACCCTTACCATGAGGGACAGACACTTGACAAGGATATAATATTATATTATTTAATTATGGATTAGAGACAAAATTTTCCTAATAAGGTGAGGGAAGAGAAAGAGATGGTGATGGATTCTAGAATCATAAAGAGGATAAGAGAAAATGAGTATTTATTCAAGTATAAGGACATAACAACCAAATATGCAACTTAGATGAGTGCATTTGAGTTGGCAAGAATAAAATATTAGTGGAAGTGATTAGGCATGGTTCATGAGTAGCATGTCATGGATCATCACATTTATGAAAGGTGTATGATGTAGAACCATCTAGGTCAATAAGTAACATTACATCAAAAAAAATATGAATAAATGTTTGTGTATGTGTTTACAACTTGTTGATAATGTTGACTTTGTTACATTTGTTGGAGATTATTAGAACTAGTCTAATAAGCATAATTAAAACTCCAACACCCCAGAAACATCAAGTTTAACATGTTTTAGTAATTTTCCTAAGGTAAATTGTGTCCCTTTTGGGAATATGATGAAATCATCACTTATTTTAGTTGAAGGCTTTAAAATTACTGGTCTACAACAATTTAGAGTTTTACCTATGGAGGTTAAAAATGTTAAGTAACTACCCAAATTAGGAAAATTTTGATACGTGAAATGCTTCATAAGAATAAAGGACCTTGAAGAGGCCTTATAAGAGTTAGATGAAGATAATTAAGATTCAAATTAGTCATGAAAGAGCTAAGAATATTCAATTAGGGTTTAGTTCCAGGTAGGCCAACTTCATTTGGAGAGAAACAAGTAAGGGAGATAGAGAGCATAAGCTTATAATAAACTTTGATTCATGTGTGTCTAAAATAGAGAAGAGTGTTTAATAATTAAATTAAGGGATTGAAATTAGAATGTAATATTTATCATACTTGTGTTAAAATAAACAAGTGTGTGTGTGTATTGAATCTTTGTAAAATTATTATTCAATGGAATAAATGATGTGCCTTTGGTTCCAAGTTTGAGTCTTTGTGTCTAAAGAGTGTTCATATGGTCAATGAGTTATTTTAGGCTAAGGAAAAATACATTAATTAATTTGGCCCCTTCTTTCTTATCTGCATCACTTTAAATCTCATTATCTGGTGGTTCATAACTCATATTGGTAGCCATATTCTTAAACCTCAGCAAATAATTACTAATGTGTTCATTGGTTCCTTGTCTAATACAATATAATTCAACAAAGGTGATTTTATGATTAATATTACTTTGAAGATAATCCAATAAATCATCAACTATAGCTGTGAAATAATGCACAAATCATCTTGGTAGAGCATAAAACCAATCAATAAAATTATCCTTTAGACTTCTAAGAAATATCTTGGAATTTTAACAAATTATAGTATAATGGGTAAATGATACTATATAACATAAAATTTATGTGCACAAAAAGGTATATAAGGTAATATATAAAACTATAAATATGAATTGCCTCAATGTGCAAAAATGAAGACCAGAATAATTAAAATGATTAATAATTGAAGTGATAAACTAGCAGGGAGGGATATAAAGAGATACATACATTTGACTAAATTACTTGGGTTTTGGAGTCAAATGAGATGCCAAAAAGAGTTTGAAACTGACATAGAATAGTCTTTGAGACATAAACTATATTTTTGGAAAAGGGACATAATTAGCAGATTGTCAATTGCAATCCATCTATTGTGACTCTATTTTGTCACTTCTAAAGTCTCCTCTGTTTATTTTCAGGAACTAATTTTTTTTATGTCACTTTGTTGGCTGATGATGAGTAGGATATTTGCTTTAATTGATTGATTTTTTTCATGAAATTATTAGAAATTGATCTCCTTTAGTTTAACCTATTTTAACAATTTAGTGCATAAAAATCTAAACTAATCACAAACATTAAAACTAATTCACAATGTAAATATTATTAAATACAACAAAAATATACATATATAAAACATCCTAAACTAGATAATAGAAATTTTTAAATTTGAGTAAGAGGTTGAAGTAGAAAAAAATGGATTTTGACATATGGGTACATTTTCAAAAGATGTTACAGTTATAAAAAGTGATCTAGACAACAAGATTAAAAAAAACTCATGAACCATTTTATGATCTAAGAATTTATAAAATGGGACAAAATCAACTTGACCTATGAATCTATCCTTGGTAGAATTGACATTAAATTTTATTTACCAACACTTTTGTCTCTTATATAACTAGACCTTTAAATTTTAGGAATAGGTGTGCTATCTCATTTTGGTTAGGATTGTAGCTACACCTTTTTTATATTATGAAAAAAATATTATATTTTTCAACTCTTTTGGTCTTTGAGAAATATTTCCATTAACTCCTAAAAAAACAAAGTTATGGGTTAGGAAACCCCAAAGGAGTTGAACTACACATCTCACATGCTAGAATCAAATCTCATGTAGTTTTGTGTAATGTAAATGGAATCTTGTGCAAGCGTTTTGGATGTCCTCTTCCTTAGATGTGAATATGAAACTACATGGATATATACCTAAACCCACTTTTGGTAAAAGTTGGTGATGGCACAAGACTTGAATAAAATTTAGAGATAATGTTGGATCAATTTTAAAGATCCATAACAAGTAATGGTGGTGTCCTCTTGATAAAATTTTATAGAATAAGGCTTGAGATATTTGGCGTATTAGAGGCTTGAATGTGAATGCTAGATAGATAAATGAGTAAAGGTATCTTAGTATATATAAACTCCTATAAGGCACACCTACACATGGGCTAACCCTAAAAGTTAGGATGATGTTACTCTCTAGGCATAGAGGACCCATAAGTTAAGGAAATAATTTACACAGGCCAATAAGGATAGGAAAATACACTAAGATAATATTTTGGATAGTTTGAGAGATTTTGATGTCACATGAAGGTAAATGATTAGATGATTTGTAGGTTTGTAAACATTCGACATCAAATAGGTAGGTTATCATTAGCTAACATTGAATGCAAAGTAATAATATGAGGAAGGCATATGTGAGGGGATGCTGATAATAGGTCCACCAAAGGATAAGATGTACCATAAATAGCCAAATTATGTACATAGACAAAGTGTGATAAAATAGGAAAAAACACTCTGGAAAATGGGCTTGTACCTTGTTTACACTAGAACTAATTATAATAAACAATTAACTATAATTGGAAATGTAAACTATTAAAATATGATATAAGAAGTTATAATATACATAATATAATAAATATAAAGATATACATAATTTATAAAACTTGTAAATTTATAAAAATAAAAATTAGGGTTAGGATTAGAAAGATGTCCTTGCAAATTGATTTATTCTAAATTGTTTTATTCATTTGATGAATGTGATTGTTTGTATATGTCTGTAAAAAACCTATAAACATAGAGTTAATTGAAAATAAAAATTTATTGTATATAGGGATAAGTACATAAAAGGTGGACAAGGTCGAAGTGTGTTTTTGTCTGCTATTATGGCATTGTCCAGACAAACTGTGCACTGGATCTGAAAATCCTATCTTTTTTGCCTCTGTCTATTTATTGTTTGATTTTGTGTAGAGCCTATTTGGATGTGCAAATGACTTGATAAATAAAAACCTAGCCTATATAAGTACACAAAACAATATTAAATACAAAAGCAAAAAAAGGTGGGGAAGTAGGATATGGCTGAGTTATCCTTAGAAAACCCCTTGTTGACTGAGTGCTGCCTACATATTCCAAGTGAACCTCAGGTCGATGTAGTTCTCCATTTATGAAAGATCATATAGATGTAACTAGTAAATTTTGATTAAAATGATTGGCAAAGGTATGTTCTTAACTTGCAATAAAATAATGTTATCTTGGCCCATGATTCTAATATTAGAGTAGGGATCTTTGTTGAATAGATAAATGCTTTTAAAATTGCCTTTGTAGGAGAGTGCTAGTTAGAGTACCAGGGGGTTTCAAGTGCAAGCCTTGATATGATTTTATAGGAAAACAATTTGAACATTTTTGATAATTGACCTATTGGTTTATGTGAGAGAGCCATTAAGAAGCATTTTATTTTAAAAAGATGACCATTAGAGCATTGCAGACAAAGTTGCACTAGAAGATAAGTATGTATTGCATCCTTGTTTGATAGTGCACTCTTATCAATAAGGGACAAAGGATTCTGAAACTGAAGTGATAATGAATTACTAATTAATAGGGATGAATATGGATAAAATAGGGAAGTCTTGGAGATATACACAATAATTTTTAGACTTTGAAGGCTTTCTTAGAGGTTATGGGTTATCAGAATGGAGAATTGATGAAGTAAGGTAAAGATGCCAAGGAAAAATATTATTAAGCATTTATTGACTAAATTTTTTTGTCTACATTTACCGCCCATTTAATCTAGTGATGCATAAAATTACTAGAGTAAATAAAATGCGATACTTGAGTGTGTATACACACTTTGGCTTTGTCATGAAGATGTACATGCCCCCTTGTTAAGACATGTGGAGAAGTGTTAAACCTATGGTTAATTGAGAGTGATCAAGTCTAAATTATAAGAACTAGTAAATATGATTAAGTTAGAAATATTATATGATCCAACCCTCATAGATGACTTTGTAATGCTTTTGAAGAAGTGGTAACCAATAAATTGGTTACTAAAGTACAACCAAGATGTGGAACATCACTAAGCTCAAATGTGGATTACTTGTTGAACTAAAAAGAAGAGGTCAAAACTAATACATAGATCACTAAAGTACAACCAAGATGTGGAGTGTAACTAAGTTCAAAAGTGGTCCACTTATAAAAGATGAATCACACTACTATAGATAAATCTAGATTCAAACTGTAAATTCTTGAAAGTTTGATTATTTGAAAAAGATAAATCTAAATTTTGTGAAGTAGTAGCTTAGACATGAATACATATCATACCCCTTGCATTGTATAGAGTGATAATTTTAACTTTTGAAAATTGTTTGAAATATTATAACAATATTTGTTTAAGTGTATATGTGCTTGAGTAGTTGTAAGAGTGGAGTTCATAAGCAAGTTAAATGCCCCCAAAATCTAAAAATTATGATTTTACATATTATAAACTATCAAATCTAAAATGTATTACTTGTGAAAACTTATAGATAAGCCCATTATGATGCCATATTTTGAGATGAGGGGAATTTACTACCGTTTAACCCTAAATTTAGATAGGTGTGGTATCTAGGGTTAAGGGGATTTGATTAGCTTTTACACAAAGTTGATGAACTAACATAATAAGTAGGCCAATTAATAAGAAACTCAAATAAATAGTATTCAAAATTTATACAATTGAGACTGCTAAATATGTCAGGGAATCCAAGAACAAACACACTTGTTCTGATCCCATTTGTTAGGATCTTGCTCCTCAGGAAGAGCACAATATGATTTCCAAACTTAAGCAATTAAACATGCGGAAATATACCAGAAGCACAAGTAACTAGAATTCACAAATAGCACAGAATATGAGAGACAATATACAATCTTATATTAATACTTGTATAGAAAAGAATACAATAAAGAGCCGCCACACTCTTCCACCTTACAGAGGCTTCCCACACCTCAAGTGTACAGTAATTATTCTTCAAAACACTCTCCTACCAAAAATGGTCCCAACACACAACTCACACACAGAATTGGTGTTCACCTCTCCAACTAGTCAGTAATAACCCTGCTAGTACACCAAGCACTCTATAGTACTTCAAGTTGATCTCCCATGAACCTGCAACCTGAAATTCAATAGACCATACTTACAATGGAAGGATCTTCCTTGCCTTCCTTTCTAGCTCATTAGTGGAACTAGGAGAAACACACACTTTGTTCTCTTCACTAGCACACTTTACAATACATGCCAATGGGTCTATAAATAGATCCCAGACGTAAACAATAACTTAGACTCTTAATTTACTATAATTATCCACGCAACTCAGGACTCGAAATAGCTTTTACATGCAAACACTCCGTTCACTTAACTAACTGTTCGTGCAACGAACAGTTCTGGAACACACAGGTGATCGACGTCAGTCCCTGCTTGCCTGGTGCTGCCGATGTTGGCCGACTTCCTGCCGACACCGATTGCCTTCTACACTGATCATGAACGACGTCAGTCATGCTACCAATGCCGATGCTTCTGGGTCTTCAACAACCTCCTTTTCTTTGTTTGTAACAAGTTGAAGCTTTTAGCTCCACAACCTAACAATCTCCCACTTGGAGATAAACAACTGCAACTGTACCTATACCTGTACATCATCTAGTTTGTTCCCTTGGCTCTGTATCCATCTTCAAGATTACCCTTGAAGACCAACCACCACAAAACCTGTAGTGCAACTCGTGTCATCCAAATCACCTGCCACATCCACATCTACAAACCATGTAGAAAATAACTTGAACCTGCATAGCATGTGCACCTGCTGCTGCTGGTCCCTCTAAGAATCCACTAAACTTCCCTCCAATGCTTCTTTCCCAGATTGGCTCCTAACTTGTGATAACTCCCACTGCTTGGGAAAACTTAGGTCTAGTACATACCATGCACTTAACCTCATTATGTGAATCAAGACACTGTTCTGTGAACTGTCCAACCATCGGCGTGCTAACCGGTCTCACACAATCATCTTGAAACAAAGTCAACCTGTGACCTTCCATGTCCCTAGAACACACTCTTGTCAAAGAACCTTGCTGCTCTCAGATTCCTCATGACACACCTCTGAACTAGCTTTACCTTTAGTTCAGCAATACCCTGTATATGTAACCCTGCAACAAGCACATAATACAGTATTAGGATAATGTAGCTAATATTATCCAACCTGGTAAAGAGAAACACAATGATCAAACCTCCATTTCCTTGCAGCTTATACAAGACCATATACCCTGGCCTTCTGTCTCACGTATCCATTTCTGCTCTTCTTCATCCTGAACATCCATTCATCTCTCAGTGCTTACTTCCAGGTGACAACTCCACCAAAAACTCCTGTTTGGTTCTCCTCTAAGGAATCACATCCTCCATCCATGCCAAGCTCCCACTATTTCCTGGATCTACATGCTCTGCTTCTTTAATAACTTCTTGGTTCTTTACCATAAGTGAGCAACAAGTAGTGTAAAGAAGGGAAATGACGAATATGAGGCTTACATACCCTTTAAGTCCTCCATATGGGCACTTGAGACTCCTTGATAGCTTGCTGTCCACCCAAAATTCATCTCAGTGACCGATGCCGATCACATTCCAGTCTGCACCTGACCGATGTCAGTTCCCTATGACTACCTCATCACCGACGTCAGTTCCCCCTTGCCGACACTGGTGTTTATCTACCCTAAGTCACTGACGTTGAGCTACACATAGCCGATGTCGGTCCCTATCTGGACGCTGACACCAATTTTCTTGCCGACGTCGATCTCTGTGTTTTGCTTGTGAGAACTGACTTCTACCCGTGAGCTCCTTTTGGATCAATCCCTTGTCCAAATCACCCTTGCTCTACTCAAAATTCTTCTGCCCCTTATGTTGAACTCTGTTTGTCACCTTCTCCTTGAAAACCAAGGCTTTCCTATTCTTGTCACTAACATCGGATCTCTCAAGAAATGTCACCTTCTTCTTCTACATATAGAAACCTCAATTTATACCCTTTGACTCAAGAACATGCATCTCTTTCTTATTCATGTGACCAAGCCTATTAAGCCACATCTTTGAATCTACAGCTGAAGTAGATAACCCAAAAAGAGAATCAGTAATACAAGTAGATAGATAAAGCGTACCTACTTTCTTACCTCTTGCTACAACAAGTGCACCCTTGGTAACCTTCCAAGAGTCCACTGCAAGAGTTACTGTGCAACCCTCATCACCCAAACTTCTTATAGAAATCAAATTCTGCTCTAGAACTGGGACATGCATGACCTCCTTCAACACCCATGTGTTACCTGTTTGCAATTTCAGCTTTACTTTCCCTTTGCCAACTATCTGACAAGGCTTACCATCCCCTACACAAATTTCTCCAAAGTCTCCCTGGACATACTCATGAAAAAATTCCCTATTTGGGGATGCATGAAAAGAGGCACCAGAATCTAAAAACCAAGATTCTACTTTATCCAAAGAACATACCAGAGCATCTTGTGCAATGAAATCCGCAACATCTGCTTCTTCTTCATGTCCTTCATGCTAATCTGCTACCAACCAACAATCTTTCTTTTCCTACTCTTTCTTTCCATATTTCCAGCAGGTTATTCTGCCATACCTGGACTTGGACCTCCTGCCATTAAACTTCTCCATTCTTAGCTTACTATCTTCTGCCATTGCTCTGCTCCCACTCAAACAAAAACCCCTGTGAGTAACCTGTAATCAACACACACTAACCAGATCTAATCCAACTTGTTAGTATCCCAACCAAAAGCTCTGATACCAGTTGTTGGGGAATCCAAGAACAAACACACTTGTTCTGATCTCACTTGTTAGGATCTTTCTCCTCAAAAAGAGCACAATATGATTACCAAACTTAAGCAATTAAACATGTGAAAATATACCAGAAGCACAAGTAACTAGAATTCACAAATAACACAGAATATGAGAGACAATATACAATCTTATATTAATACTTGTATAGAAAAGAATACAATAAAGAGCCGCCACACTCTTTCACCTTACAGAGGCTTCCCATACCTCAAGTGTACAGTAATTCTTCTTCAAAACACTCTCCTACCAAAAATGGTCCCAACACACAACTCACACACAGAATTGGTGTTCACCTCTCCAACCAGTCAGTAATAACCCTGCCAGTACACCAAGCACTCTATAGTACTTCAAGTTGATCTCCCATGAACCTGCAACCTGTAATTCAACAAACCATACTTATAATGGAAGGATCTTCCTTGCCTTCCTTTCTAGCTCATTAGTGGAACTAGGAGAAACACACACTTTGGTCTCTTCACTAGCACACTTTACAATACATGCCAATGGGTCTATAAATATATCCCAGACTTAAACAATAACTTAGACTCTTAATTTACTATAATTATCCACGTAGCTCAAGACTCAAAATAGCCTTTACATGCAAACACTCTGTTCACTTAACTAACTGTTCGTGCAACAAATAGTTCTGGAACACACAGGCGACTGACGTCGGTCCCTGCTTGCCTGGTGTTGCCGACATCGGCTGACTTCCTGTCGATGCTGGTTGCCTTCTGCACTAATCATGACCGACGTCGGTCATGCTGTTGACGCCGGTGCTTCTGGGTCTTCAGCAACCTCCTTTTCTTTGTCTGCAACAAGTTGAAGCTTTTAGCTCCACAACCTAACAAAATATAGTAAAATACAACTATTGATAGATATTGTAATGAATTAGAAACAAATGATACTTAACTAGTTTACTATGCACATGTAAGTTTGATCTGGAACATGGTAGAAATGGAATGAAAGGTGATCCTAGAATAGTCATCAGATTTTATAAATATTCTCTCTGTGGTCACAGATGTTTACATCACATTTAAATAAGTGTATCGACATAAGTGTCTAACCCTATTACAAGTTTCATATACAAAATACTAACTGGATCTAGATGTGACCAACTAGAGCCTTTTGGGTTTTCTATTGCCTTTCTTCTAATGTCTTAGATCATGCACATAGGCTTTTAGTCTTTGTCAAATGATCATACCCTAGCTCTTTGCCCTTGGAATGATTATGGGAAAAATGGGTTAGTGGGCTCATGATGTCAAGCTAACCCAATGATCCCTATGTTAATAAGACCTAACTACATAACCAATACTAAAAATAGTGCCTCAAACTTATGTAGTTCTCCCCTACGTGTTAGCTTGTGTGTGTACAAGGATGCAATATGTGATAAGCAAATACATGTAATGACCTAACTTGTAACTTAGTAAATATCACTCATGGGCTTATCCTTGAATGTTTTAGACCTATGGAAATACCAATCCTATAACTGATATAGAAATAAGGTTTAATATGGTAATTTTTCTCACTTGAATGCTTCTTAGTATATTACATTGTGAATAATATGTGATTTCTAGGCATTTACAGGTGAGTAATGAATGAGGGTTGATCTTATATATATACCAATCCATTTTGAAAATATTCACACTAAATCACTTAGGCTAACCTTTAAGATACATTTATTTTTCAAATTTGGATGACTTTTGGGCATTAGACACTTACGTTGATGTAGATGTTTGTTTGGGATGTAAGTTTCCAGGGAACTATAAAATAGGTATAGTTCCATAATTGGTAGTGGAGGATAATAATGAAGTTTTGAGATTTTTTCATAGCATATAAGGTCTAGTCATCCAAATATCAATGGTTTGACTAAGAGATAAGTAATTTAGGCATAAAGAGATAAGGAATGAGAGATTTTTTATGGTAGGTAGGTTTAGAACTGAAAGGTAAAACCATGATAGATATTTTCCAAGTGTACAAGACTGAGGTACTATACAAATAAATTAATATTAACTACATTCCCTCCCCTTGAGTCAAGCAATTAAAGGAAAGAAATTTGTACTTGGGTGCATATAACACACCTTGTCTTTGCGTGAGCCCACCTTGAGTGTTTTTCTAGTGACTGACCTACAACTAGAAGAATGTTACAATATATAATTAGTGTATGAAATATGATATTAAAATAATTTTAAATTCTTGGAAGTAAAAGGAACAAAGTTATGAGTACACCTATTTATTGATGCAATCGTCTTCCATTGTTTGACAATATGATTTGAAATGATGCCTCATTACAAAGCATTGAAGTTGAGATTATGATAATTCTAAACTTGTAAGTTTATATAAATATAGATATTTGAGGACACATGCCCCCAACCTTGGTTTAAAGGTGAGTTACAACACAACCCTTGAGTTTATTTCATTTTAATCATACAACACAAATATGGGGATCACCTGGTGAGTATGAGTAATTTAATCAAATCACACTATATATTTGGTTAAGGTGTATGATTTAATCAAATTTAACGTATAATTGTGGTAAATTTTTATGATTTACTCAAATATAACTTATAATTTTGGTAATATTAAGCAATTTAATCAACTCAACCTTCCAATGGTGAACCAATTACTATGGCATATACACCTCATACATGTCTCAAACTAAGATCTAGCTATAGTAATAGTACCAATGTATAGAATGTTGTCACAAATATGTATCTAAATCATATAACTATGAAATATGGTGAATTTGAAATTGGTGCAAGTGTGGAGGACATGTTTCTATGACATGCCCCCACTAACCTTGTGAAATCTAAGAACTGGTGAAAATGTGGAAAACATGTTTCCATAACATGCCCTTTTTGTGTTCTATAACTATGAAAATGTGGAAGTCATGCCTTTATGACATGCCATCACTGATATGCCCCACTTTTAGGTGAGGGAAAGTAGAATCTGGTAGTTACTTTGTTTCAAAAGGATAAGATAATTGTATAAACTATGTATGGATCATGTAGTATATAAGAGTAACATTTCTAGGTAGATATATCATTGAGGCACACAATATGTGATCACATGAAGTCCTAACATATATGATATAGGTCATGGCAATGTCTATAGAGTAATGATACACGATCAAAGATTAATCATGCATACACATAAGATAACTCAAAAGTAAATCATAATGGAATGGTCCAAGGAGACCTCATACAAGGGCATTTCATGTGCCACACAATCAAGTGGAAATGACTTAGTCAAATGTCCAAAAATCATAGAATTACATATTCAAATGTCCAAATAGGTAAGTAAAGGCATGGGGATTGTAATCAATGGATCATATTCAAATACTCAAACATGCAATACAATGTAAGATAATAACAGGTAAGAAACACATTCAAGGAATCACATAAATGAAACATAGAATATAGGCAACCAACATGAACATAGCATACTAGTTATTAAACATATGTGTTTACAAAATGTTAAGTACATAGAATATCAAGTACATTATGAAAGTTATAAACATGGATATAGGCATGTGTAAGTGTATAAGCTCAAACATGATAATGGAAAGTGATCGTAGAATAATATAACCTAGGCATATCATGATCAAAGAAGCAGATGCCCCTAACATACTTATGGCATTAGTGGAGGGAAGTCCCAACATCTGTATGTGCATATATCATGTGTTAGGGTATGCCTATATCACACTCAAATGACTCATAAAACATATGTGTATATATGAAAGAATTATATGTTATCTAATAACATGGACAAAAAAATATAAGTATAAGAAATAACATAACTAAGAATATGCTGATCTTTTTTGGCATTTTTGAATTATTTAAATGTTTTTTTATTTTTGAAATATTTGATGTTTTCAACCTTAGGTTTGATCATTTGCATTTTTTGGATCATGTTTAGGTAGGTGAAATAGGTGCATGAAATGTTCCTCCTCATGATTTTGATGCAAATTAGAAGAAATATTACCATCATGTGGTATGAAAATCAATTTTCCCTCATGAGAAAAGGAGATACCTTTACGAATTTGGTCAATTTTAGTGTCCATCTGGTATAACCAAAGATTTACTAATGTGAATGAATATTTAGATTTTTATAGTATAACCCAGACCCTTCTTTGAATCACTTTAGGACCACAAGTAATTGGTATTGTTATGTTACCTAATTAGCCTTTCCAACCTCCTTTATTTTGTAATTCTCTTAGATCAAATCTAATTTGTTACAAACATCTTACATTGCACATGTTTTTTGTTTATGTAGGATCAACAAGGTTATGCAAAAAATAAGCACCACCCATGAATAATGTTATTGTTAGATCTTTTTGGCATGGATGATTTTTGATTTATTAAACTTAGGGTGTTTTTTTGGGATGTGTATCTTATATTGGTCCCATATTGAGTAATGATTGTAGAGCTCCCATATGTATATGAGGAATGACACACAATTACTCATAGTGTTCACTTGGTAATTCATCTTACTCATTTATATGTGGAATAAAAAATTGTATTTGGAAGGAGAGATGTTAAGTTTGTTTGGATATTTGAGTATAAATGAAACATATATATAAATGTTTGAGTATAAATAGGTAAATGATTCATATTGTTTATTTAATGTTCTTTCCATTAATGGGGAAAATATACCTCTATTAAAGATTAATTATGATTCCAAATCTGAGGGTCAAAATACTAAGGCATATAACATATCTTTAAATCAAATAGCATAGTCTTAAAGGGATTCATTATCATGTTGTTTAAAATTGTGAAAGTGTTCTAATATAAGTCTAGGCACCTTGTGTATATTGAAAGATAAAAATAAGACATCTTCCAATTATGAGAAAATCATTAAGGAATCCTTTGGTAAGCTATAAAACCAATTGTGAGCTTCATCATTGATATTCATATAAAAGGCTTTTAACAATAGTTTGTCATATTTATCCCATTACCCAAAATAATGTACATATTTAATCAAGTGATCAAAGGGATATATTTGATGATAAAAAATAAATAAATGTGTTAGTTTAAAATCTCAAGGATAAGGATATTCAAGTATACATTATGGAATTGGTTGATTATAAAATGAAGTAATATTGGCATTATCATTATGGAGAGCCATTTGTATTTGAAATATATACACACTTGTATGTAAATCTCTCCAATAACACTCATCATAGACATGATATCATCATTAAGAATGGCGGTGTTTTGAAAAGGTGTTATCATTGGTTCTAATCCACCCCCTCTTTTGATTTTAGACATATTAGTATTATCATCCTCATGGACAACAAGTCCATGTTTGGAATCACTAAATTTAGGATACTTTGGTAATGGCATTGGATCTTTGAATTTTGGAAACTTTGGCACATCATTTGAAAATTTATCCACCTTTGGTAATGATATAGTAATAGGAAATTTAGGTGGCTTTGGTAAAGGTACTTCTTTTGGTATGTAAGAAACTTTTTGAACTAATGAATCTTTTAGAAGATAAAAATCCTTTTGTTTAGAAACCTTGGTTGATATTGGTAAGAGTGTATTTTTTGAAACATTACAAGCTTTTTGAACTTTAGGTTTATAATTCACCCTTATTCGTGGTGCCTTAATGTTATTTGGTAAATATTCCATGATGTCTTTATTTACCTTTTGAAAAATTTCAATATTAAATGAACGAAGAAAATAATCATCACCCTTAATGAGTGGATATTGTTTGGAAATGTTGGAGGTGTGGGATTTTGAATTAATGTATTTGAAGAAACATTCCCCTTTTTAGTGGTTTTTAAATTAGCTATGACATCATTATGCATTTGGAATTTTTTTTCATGATCATATATTGGAATATTTTGACCATTTGAATCAAATGGGGATATAAGAGATGAAGGAAAAGTTTAACTATCTTTTTGAATATTGTTCAACTCAACTCTTGGTGGTGGCATGGACATGGTTAGAGAAATGGTAGCTACCACCATTCAAATATTTGAGATGACATGCTTGTGCATTTGGAAAAAGATAACGGTAGTCAAATTTTACTCCTTCCTTGATAAAAATTTGAATAGTTTCATAATCATAGTTATCAAAATAATCTATATCAACCATGATGGAGGAAATAAATAAAATAAATATTAGGGTAAAAATAGCAAATAACATAAAATATAGGATAGTTACATGACAATGAGACTCATTAGTTGGGTTTACCAAATGCTTAACCCTAAATGTGGATATGTGGGGACTATCTAGGGTTAAGGGGATTAGATTAAATTTTACACAAAGGTGGTGAACCTACCTAATAAGCAAGGCAAATAATAGGAAACTCAGGCTATTAAGCCCTTAACCTATGACACACTCTTCATTTGTATTTGCATTCATTAGTTAATTATTAATTTAGGCTGACTTATCAATATGTAAGGGTGGGATGAATGGGTGTTACTCTCCCCATTCATTCTATATATATGGATGAGTGTGGCTCACTCAAAGCAGGTTATATGTGAGTTATATCTTATTATAAGGATTTGGAGGTTTCCCCCTTGAAGTAGCTTATCATATATTCTACTATATTTTATTTATATTGTGATTTATTAATTTAATTGTGAAGAAGTTCATTACAAGTGGTATCAAAACATAGATTTTGGCAAATAATTTTGGTTCCACTATATCTCACAAACCATTGTATTTTTTCATTAATTTTGGCTATAATTAGAAAATAATATAAGGTGTCAATAATAATTTTTTTGAGATTTGAAGATTAGTTTTGAAGGAGTTATTGCCATTTTAATGTTTTACATATAATCATTCTATAGTCTATAATTTAAGGATTTTTTCTAATTTTATTATATTTTAAAAAATCTTGAATAAATTTAGGGTAGGTCCATTCTTTGTGTTTTCATATTTGAGGTTGGAATTATTTCCAAAATGTTTGGTCAAAGTTAGGTCAATGGTGAAAATCAAGTTCAACATTATCAAGCCTTGTTATGGCAAGACCATAAACTAGGGGTCAAGGCAAGGGTGTTCAAAATCTAGGTAAAACTCATCATAAATAAGATGTGGAGCTAGAAGGGGGATATACTGAATTAGTTGTTCTAGGATTTTCTATGACAATCACAAAGTAAGCTAGCTTGAGTTTGATATACATAGCATAAAATCTAAGGTGCAAGACCTACATTCATAAATACAGACCATATAGGATACCTTGGTAGATTTAGTGATAACTTTGAAGAATAATCTGACAAACCAACCACCTATCACCATTGCATAACCCAACCAAAGTGTATCTTTTATCCACTCCAATCCAAATCTAATTATCTTGAAACTAAGGAACATGATGCCAAAAGTGGAAATACAAAAGTTTCATGGGAAGGATACGGTCACCCAAAGGGTTTCACTACCAAAAAAGAGTGTTTGGGTCCCATACAAACATTCCCTTAGCATAAAATATTGAATCCTCACAAATTGTAGAGAAATAGGCAAAAAAATTATGTTTTAATTATGATAGCAAATGGACCAAAGGTTGTAAGTGTGCTGAGAAGAAATTATTATAAATTGAAGGGACCAATGATGATGAAGCTGATGCAACCAAGTGCGATGAAGAGGAAGACATACCTGACTCAGATTTTAGTAACATTTCTACAATACCATCTAGTTTTTTCAATGTTGAGGGTAACATTGTTTTAGAGCGAGAGGGTATGTTAAGCCCTTAATCTATGACACACTCTTCATGTATATTTGCATTAATTAATTAATTATTACTTTAGGCTGAATGATTAATATGTAAGTGTGGGATGAATGGGCATGACTCTCCCCATTCATTCTATATATAGGGATGAGTGTGTCTCACTCAAAGTTGGTTATATGTGAGTTATATCTTATTTTAAAGATTTGGAGGTTAGCCCCTCAAAGTGGTTTATCATATATTATATTATATTTAAATTATATTCTAATTTATTGCTTTAATTATGATGAAAGTTCATTACATAGAAAAATAGTATTTTGAATTTATATAACTAAGATTGATAAAAATAATAATGTACAACTATTGATAGATATCACAATGAGTTGGAAATACATGACACTTAATTGTTTTTATTGTTCCCATGCAAGTCTGATGTAGAACAAGATGGAACTGGACTAGAAAGTGATCATAGAACAATTTTCAAATCTTGTAAATATTCTCTCTATGGTTGTAGACATTCACATCGATGTAGGTGTCTAATCCTGCTATAAGTGCCATGCACATAATAATGATTAGATTTTTGGATTGACCAAATAGAGCCTTATGAGTTTTTGTTGCCTTTATTTTGATGTATTTAGATCATGCACATAGGTTTTTGCTCTTTATAAATGATCAAACCCTAACTCTTCACCCTTGGAATGACAATGGGAAAAATGGGTCAATGGGCTCATGGTGTCAAGCTACCCAAAGGACTCCTCTATTAATAGGTACTACCTACATATATAATAATCTCAAGAGGGACTCATACTTATGTATTTTTCTCCTATGTGTTGGCTTATATGTGCACAAGGATGCAATGTGTGATAAGCATAGACATGCAATGACCTAACTTGTAACTTGGCAAATATAGCTCATGTGTTTCTCCTTGAATGTTTTAGACATGTAGAAATAATGATTTTATGATTAATATAGAAATAAAGATGAATAAGGTAGGTTTTATCACTTGAATTCTTGATTGAATGCTTCTTGGTATATTGCATTATGAGTTGTATGTGATTTCTAGGTGTTTCTAGGTGAGAAATGAATGGGGGTTTATGTTGTATATATACCCATCATTTTTGGAAATATCTCACACCAAATCACTTAGGCTAACCTTTAAGATATATTTATTTTGATAATTTGGCTAACTTTTATTCATTAGACACTTTGTAGGAAAAGTGGACGCTTGAGTTGATGTAGGTGTTTGTTTAGGACACAAGTGTCCAAGGAGCTATAAAATAGGTATAGGTCTAAAACTAACAGTGAAAGATAATAATCAAGTTTAGAGATTTTTGTATAGTACATAAGGCCTGGTCATCAAAATATCATTGGTCAAAATAAATGGTAAGCAATTTAGGCATAAAGAGATAGTGAACATGAGGCTTTTAGTAGTAGGTATGTCTAGAGCTGAAAGGTACAACCACGATAGGTATTTTCTAAGTGTATAAGACTGAGGTATGATATAAATAATATTTTAGTATCTACACCTACAAATCACTTGTCTCAAAATAAAAAGTGAGACCATTTATGAAAGATGTAATCAAGCAATAACATGTGAATATTTGAATTATATCAAAGTCTGAATGATGTAACTACGAAGCATATGAAAAGTTTGGATATTATATTGCATCATTGTAATTGGATATAGCATTGGAATAACATATGAAGCATGTAAAGAAATTGTAAGTATTGTACATGTATTGTAAGCATTGTAGTGAACAAATTAAGCATTTAAAGTACATTAATAGTATGTGCATGATATGGATCATGGCACCATAGATGTATGAAATTAGATACTTAGTAGTGCATAATAGGCATCATGGTACCATATTAGTTATAACAAACATGTAATCTAAGTCACTTTATGTCACACAAAAAGGCATAAATGCCACATATAAGGGACATGTAAGATGTCGCATAGAAGAAAATATTTCATAAATATCACACATAAGGCCCAATGGCTGACTATAAAGGACATGATTTTTACACACCCATATAATGCCAAACATCACACATATAAGGCATGATGATTCCATACAAGAAATAAGGTATATGCTAAACATACAGTAGGGCAAGGGATGCATACAAGAAGTAAACAAATTGAAGCATGCTATGTAAGGAAACAAACATCTAGAAGAAGCATATAGAAACTGAAAGTAACATCATTATGATCATGTGTGTCTATGTTCATGTTAGTGAATAACATATTCATTATGGTACATATAAAATATGAGTGAAAAAGAGACATATATTTTCATTATAACTCAACATGGAAAAGAGGTTTTGGATGAATAAAACCTATAAGAGTCTTCATATAGAACAAAGAGATGACATGAACTAAGCAAGATCATTGGGTAATATCCAAGACCAAGATCAAAACCATGTAAAAATTTGATTTAAGCTTGAAATTTGAATAAAATATAATTATATTCTTTGTTTTGTGATGAAAACTTACATAAAAAGTTCTTGTGACTATGTTGCAGTTTAAATAAGAGATGTAAGATGCATAGGGACAAGAATGTAGTAGAGGATAAGGACATAACATGCTATTATCTGACTAGTGTGACCCTATCTTGATTGATTGTATACAAAAAATTTGATTAGGTTAGGTTTGTCTATGTATGAATAGTTTCTATTTTTGTAAAAATACATCTTGTTGCATAGTTAAATACCTTGTGAGAAGCATTATATATTGACAATGTAATGAAATATGTTGTATATCAAACAATACAATAGATTCCATATGAAAAGAGATAATTCAATAATAACAAGTTGTGTTTACAGGTCTTGATTTTGATTTTTTACAAATATTTTGATTTGTTTATATTTTTTAGCACATATAAATGTTTTTTTATATTTTCCATATTTAGAAAAGTGAAACATGCATTAAGTGAAATTTTAAGAATATATAAGAGGCAAAGTAATAAGATGTCAAAAAGGAAGCCAAGCAAGACAAGGATGAAGGCAAGTAAAAATTACCCCATAATGAAAATAGAGCCAAAGGCCAAAAGAAGAATTGGAGTATGCGTAGAGGAATACACAACAAAAACAAGGTGCAGAGAAGCTATGTACAAGTAGGTACTAGGCAAAGAAGTAATCAAGATTCTCATCCCAACCAATGATATCATCAATATGATGCTCATATGTGTATCCAAATCTTTGATAAGAAACAACAAGCTCTTGTGCATAAAAATATGTGCCAAATGTATAAGCTTATGAATTTGAAGAAGAACTATGCATTGTAAAATAATCCTCTAAATTTGAAGAACTATGTGCTTTGAAATAACCCTCTGAATCATTGTTCATATATTGTTGGAATATTTAATGTTATATGGGTACCATTATTGGGCCCTTAACACTTTACATGGTAAAATAATAAATGTTGTATTATTATATTTAACATGGGTTAAAACCTTGTGTAAATATAATAATAAAACATATTATTAATTATCGACTTAGTTACTTGAGAAAAGGTGGACCCATTGGTTACAATGGTCACCTCTCCTCATTATTATTATAAATAGGGTTTTACCCTTATGGTAAAACATACTCTTGATACACTCGATTGAATATCAATGATTGTGGCAAATATATTATAGAGTTTTGTGAAGAAGGTTGGTAAAGAAAAGGAGTGAGGGAAGAAATAATTGTATTGGAAAATTATGTTTCTCTACATATGAATAATCATATTTATGGGTTTTTTACCTCTCAATATGTTTTCTCACATTATCTTGCTATGTTTATTGATCTATGATTTGTTATTCATGATCATCTTTAGATTATATCCTATGTTATTTAATATACATTACATATTGGTTTCAAATCTTATCATGGTACCATAACAAGTGGGGTGAATTTGATTGGCAATCCATTGTCTATTAATACATATTATTTTCAAAGGATATTCAATTTTTTTTTTAATACTCTAGAACGTCATTATTGCTTGATGTATAAATTTATAAGGAATATGAAAGTTTGAAAATCTCAGAACATTCATTTAGTGACCTTTTTGATCTATTGTATCTCTATTGAAGCATCATTGGATCCTATTGAACAACTAGATAGTAAATAGATATCAAAATTTGAACTCAAATCTTACCTAAGATTCCATTACTATTGTTGTATGGCCTCCTACCCAAAGAATTTTGTAAAAAAATGTTTTCAAAGCTTTTGAGGCTCTCTTTTGGCATTAAACATTGTATATTCAATCAATATTAGAGATAAAACTTGTTTCTAGGCATCCTGAAGCATCAAAGGTTCCAATTGATTTTTTTTCAGCCACTTGGGTGCCATAATACAACTTGGGTAATTGGAAATATTGAATTCTTCATCAAAAAATTAATTTTGAAGTTCTATTCTTATTTGTTTCAAGTTTTTAGGAAGGTTGTCAAAATTTGGAGGTTTCTAGTGGCTTATATCATTTTCTATGAGCCCCTTTTTTTCTAAAGGTGCACCATTACCAACTATAGGTATGAATTTTTGTGTTATATAGTTTGAATATTTATTTAAATTTTCTATTTTATTAAATCTTCAATATTTTCATACAAGATGTCTAGTATTCAAAACCCACAAGCTCTTTCCATTTTTGGTCAATTTAATTTTTTTGGTCAAATTATTTAATTATATTTTTTTTTTCTGATTTGCATGTGGAGTAACTCATGTGCAAAAGCCTAATGTAACTTTGACTTTTATTTTTCAACTTTTGACCTAAGCAATATTTATCAAGCATAGTCATGTTACTAATTATTTCCTAAGTTTTGACACATTCTAGACACATTGGTGTGGTCATTTTATTGATTTAAAGCTTCTTATTATAATTTTAAATTTTTTTAATCATAATGTTTAGATAGTTGTTCCATGTGTGACACTTTCGACACCTAATCTAGTGCAAATTATTATAATTTCTTGCATTATTTCACATTTATTTCAATAATTATTTTCTTATTTACATTATAAATTTTATTTAATATCAAATAAATTATAAAATCACATTAAATAAGGTTTTTTTAAAAGTTTTTTAATATTGAAATGTCCAATTTAAAGGGAAGTTATGGCTTAACCTAACTTCGTGCTTGATAAATCTCAAATGTTTGATGGGCCTAACTATACTATCTAGAAATATCATGTTAAAGTGGAATTTATGGATCAAAATCTATGGAATATAATCATCAGGACTAAAAAAGCCTCATTAGGATGACATGTTACACTTGAGTTTTCAAATACATTTCAATAATTTTCATAGGAAACCATTTTGATTATCTTATAGACTATTAAAGATTAATTCTTACTCCATATCGAAAATTATGAGTCTCCTAGTGATGTTTGGAAAATACTTGAATTTATGCATGAGGGCACTTATCTCTCTAAGATTATTAAGTTGATTCTTGAATTGCTTACTATACTTATGAAAGGCGATGAAAAAGTTGTTAATTTTCTTGCTAAAATTAAGAATATTAAAGCTCAATTAGATGGTTGTAAATATAATTTAATTTAAGATCAATTGTTATATCTCATTATTCAACTTAATATTCATTAAAAATTTCATAGTTTCAGTTCAATTTTGAATTCAAAGCACCAAATAGAGCAAGATATCCCTGACCTCACTGCCTTATCAACGCTTATAATTCAAGAAGAGAAAGTGATGTCTAATTTCAATTGTAAATATAATTCCACATAGACACTTCTCACTCTCAACCTTATTTCTAAGAATAATATGAACTAGAGACCTAACCCTAATTTCACCAATGGTAAAAATGGGAACAAAAAATCTGGCAATAAAAATCATAAACCTAAATTTAATTGAAATTGTAATCTATGTGGTAAATTTGGTCATATAAGAGAAAATTGATATAAAAACAAATATAAAAATAATAATAAAACCCCTAAAAATTACAGAGGGAAGAAATCTAATCCAAACCATTAGAATAACTAAAATCATAACAAAAATTAATAACATAATTCTAACGTTATGGTTTTATATGCTGCCTTGTTTGTTTCTAATGGAAATAAATAAATTTTAGATAGTGGTTCATCACACCATATGAATTTATTATCTAAAATTTTATCTGATTCTAGAGATATTTTTGAAAATATCTATTTAAGGTATAATTCATTTTTAGAAGCAATTAAGCAAGGAAAGGCTAAATTTGCAAATGTTTTTATTAAAGACATGTTTTCTATGTAACCAAACTTAAGAAAAAATGTTATATTATTCCCAAATTAATAATTATAATTTAATTTTAACTTTAGTTAAAGATAATTAGTCTATTATAAATTAATATATTTCTTTGATTGCTGAAGGCATTCAAAATAATGGTTTATATATTTTATCTGCTTCTTCAACATGTTGTCTTTCATTGCATAGTAACAATTAATCTCAATTATGGTATGAAATATTAAGAAATGTTAATTTTAGAAGTTTTCATGATATGTTTTCTCATAATATTATTTTTGATCTTCCTTTATTTCATCTCATCATGAACCCTATGAGAGATGCTTACATGCTAAACAACATACTAACCCGTTTCATAAGAATCATGATACGAATTCCTCACATCCTCTTGAATTGATTCACAGTGATATTGCAGGACCTTTTAAAGTTGTATATCTTAATGGTTCTTTATATGCTGTTACTTTTACTGATGATCATACTAGGATGTTTTGGTCATATTTCATTAAAAATAAATTTGAAGCGTTGTCTAAATTTAAAGAATTTAAAGTTGTTGAAAAAATGCTTCTAATTTTTCTATTAAGATATTAAGATCTAACAATGGCGATGAATATATTAGTAAAGAGTTTGATTCTTTTTACATTAGTTGTGGTATTCAAAGGGAACTAACAACTCCCTATTACCCTCAGTAAATTGGTATTACTAAATGAAAAAATTGCACAATTATCGAGATAGTTAGAATAATGTTGTATTTTTAAAATGTTCCTAAGTTATTATGGTTTGAAGCCATGAATATTGCTGTGCATATTCTGAATAGAGTCCCTACTAAATCTTAGCATCATTCTACTCATTGAGAAATATGGTCTAAAAGCAAACCTAATGTGACACAACTTAGGATCTTTGGTATCATTTCTTCCATATTTGTTCCTAAAGTAAGACGAAAGAAGTTTGATCCTCCCTCATATTTTTGTATTTTCATAGGTTATAGAGGTAAAATTAAAGCATTAAGAGTATATGATCCATCTAAATGATAGATAACTGAGAATAAGAATGTTATTATTATCAAAAAATCCCTTTGTGAGTCCTTTGTGGAACCTCCTCATTGTTATTATTTTGATGAACATGGTTCTCCTATTTATCCTTATGAATAAATAAATGCCATAGAGGAATTTAATCCATCTTTGGATAACTTAGAGTTAGAAACCCCCCCTGAATTTCATGTTTAACCTAAAAGACCCAAATGTGTAGAATCCCTAATTAAGCATTCTAGTCTTGATAATCTTAGTAAATTAACTAGAATCCAACATTATTATCATTCTTTAATGACTATGTATGAATGTGAACTTGAATGTTTTGAGGAAGCCATTCTAGATGATAGATGAAAAGTTGCTATGCAAGCTGAATATAATGCCTTAAATTAAAAAGACTTGGGATATTGTCTCACCTTCACCTAAAAGGCATATTGTTGGTTATAGGTGTATTTATAAAATAAAATATAATTCAGTTGGTAAAATCAACAAATTTAAAGCAAGATTAGTTCACTCATGGATTTACTCAAAACCCCAAGATTGACTATGTTGAAACCTTTTCTCATGTAGTAAAAATGAGTATTGTTAGATTTCTTATTGCTTTTATATCTCAAAATGGTTAGATTATACACCAAATGGATGTTAAAAATACTTTTTTTGAATGGTGATTTAGAAGAAAAAATATATATGACTCAACCTAGAGGTTTTACTGACCCTAATAAAGAACACTGTGTTTGTAAGTTAAATAAATATCTATATGTTTTAGAACAAGATCCTCGAGCTTGGTCTTCTAAAATTACTAGTTTTTTTTAATATTGTTAAATCATTTATAAAAGAATATACATCTAAATATGAAAACATCAAAAAGTAACTAGGCTATAGTAGCTAATCACCAATAAATACCAAGGTTCATAATACTAGTTTGATGTTACAATATAGAAAAGTCACAGAACTGTGGCAATTGTTGGTGTCCTAGATTACACCCTAGTTGAGTAAGGAGAATTTTTATGTCCTCTTACATAAATATAGTCCAACATGGGAATGAACCTTGGCTGTGAGTCACCTAAACTTGGGTCAAACCTCTAGAGAAGGTTGATTTCCTTCTGGATCTATCACCTAAACTAGACCTAAACTAACAAATGCTTGGAAAAAGGGAGAGAGAGTAACAATAATATATGAAAGCATATAAAATGAGGTGATGCACTAGTAATTAAAAAAATTATACTTTGCATAAGACACACTATAAGACACATTTAAGACCAAATAAGATCAATCCCACATAAGTAATTCACAATAAGGCATGGACCAACTATCAAACTATTATGAGAGGGCATATATCCACTTCCAAACTAATCAATAAACTATATATTGCATTTAAAATGACTTGTGAGGACTAAAAAGCACTTAATTAAGGTGAGGAAACTTAGACATAGGCAAGGAAAACATATATTCACTTAACTACAATACATGAATCATAAAACACACTTCAAATCAGTTTGCAAAAATGATGGAATTTAGTCTTTATTGCATCAAAAGGTGTTACAATACAAATTTTGGCATAGCTTGAACAAGCCAAAGCATAAAAGTCTATTTTTCTAAAAATTCTTAAATATTTCTTATCTAAAAAAAACTTCTAGCTAGCTAAAATGTGGAATAATATGGAACATATATAAAAAAAGGAGAGAAGAGAGGGGAAATTGTGATGGATTAACACCAATTCAAGGCTATCGAGTCATGATCTTATCAAGTAGGTATCAAAATTTTAAAATCTATATAACAAAATTGAATGCCCGTTATCCTTATCTATCCTTTAGTTCATTTCCTTAGAACTCTATGCCACCTTCTACTTGATCTGCTGACAAAGATAAACTTCTCTTATGTTGGAACTAACAACTTCATGCCACATCTACTTTAGGTGGCCATAGGTACCTATTTATTGAAAAAGTGACCATACTAAAAGAGGAGACACTTCCCCATAATCACATTTATGTCTATATTTGATCCAACTTAAACATAGGTCCATCATAAATCAAAAACTAACCCAATCTATCAGTTTTCACATAGTCACAATATCCATGAAAGTTTGACAAACATTTAGTCTTGCTTGATCTCTATATTAAGCCTAAAAATACCTATTTTGCCTCTAAACCATGTGAGATCTAAGAATATAATACATGTGAGGATCTTCAATTTGGAAGAGCAATGAACACATCAATGGAGTAATCCTACAATAGGGTCGATAGGTTTTAAACTATCACCCAGAAGTTCTATCTAAAATTTAATGGTGGTAGAGCTTTATCCTCAACTATATTGCCTATATGACTGTATTTGTTATTGACTAATCTCTAATGGTGGCATGGATCTTTGAAACCTTCATTTTCTTAGGTAAAAAACTAGTTCATCAACCTCCATTGAAAGTTTTTGGATTTCCCCTTTGTTTAATGGTTGTCGATTGCCAATTCAAACTTATCAATTTATGACAAAATGTCTTCTCCTTATTGGTCCCTAGGATACACTGACTCTTTGAATTTTGACTCACACTGTTAGATTTAGATGTATAAATGAATGTGAAACTTTGATTTATATCCTCTAACTCTTTGAATTTTAAATCTCACCATTAAATTTAGATGTGAGAATGAATGCTGCTCGCTCATATTTGACGTTTGTGTGAACGTATTTGACATCCGTAGGACCGTCACAATTTAAAACCTAATAGTTTTTTATGATATCTTAAATTTGACATAAAAATTCCTATCATTAACATCAATGAGCCTATTATAATTTAAACCCCAATGGTTTTTTTGTTGAGCTTTATTTTGATGTCTATGCACCTATTATTAACATCCACTAGGTCAACTTTGAAGGGTTGAATCTTGAGATAGAAAAATATGAAGGCACCAAATTTGTAGGAGATGTCCATGGAGTGAAGGACTTCATGTTCATATACTTTTTAGAGCTTATGAGGCTCTCTAGGTGAACATATTAAATGCACAAGTAGCTTGCTCCACTTGTTCTTGAATGATGTCTTGATGATGGTCTAGTCTCTTAAAATCATCAAATTTGCACTTCAAGCCTATTTAAAGTGTTTCAAAAGGTTAAAAATGTTATGTGATATCCTATTGAAGCTTATATTCTCCTTATGACATTAGTTCACTCTTTAATCAGGACTGTGCTCAAATTCTTATTTTGGACTAAGCATGTAGGCCAAATTTTGCCAACAACAACAATAAAGGAAGTAAAACACAATAGAGAAAACATAGGCCACACAAACTATTTAGAAGAGCTGATATCCATTAAGATTCTTGTGGGTAAACCATAATCATCCTAAATATCCTTATATCCCACATGTCTCTTCTACAACATAAGTCCTTGTTGAGGAGTGCACACTAGTGGTAGGAACCTTTCAACCTTGTCAGGTAACATGTGAATGTTAGAAGTCTTGACGAATTTTCTCATCTCCTCTACATCAACCAATTTATTAGAGTCATTCACCTTTTAAATTTGAGATATGATGTTATTAATACAATCTTCCACTTGAATACTATAGTTAATTGACATCAACTGATCACTACCACCTTGTCGAATACCAACAATTGCATCAACACTTCAAAAACAAAGGAGCCACTAGTCTAACACTCATTTATGAGGAGTTAGGACTACCATGGTGTAAATCCCACATCACTTTATTTTGAGCTAAAAACTAAGTGTTAGTTTTAACCTTATTAGAATCAAAAGATCTAACCCACTCAAAAAAATCCTCTCATCGATATGCTCAAAAAATGAATCCTTCATCAGCTCCCATTCATACTCACTCAACTAAACTTAAAAAA
Organism: Torreya grandis; assembly: GCA_037957365.1. Classification (NCBI taxonomy): domain Eukaryota; kingdom Viridiplantae; phylum Streptophyta; class Pinopsida; order Cupressales; family Taxaceae; genus Torreya; species Torreya grandis. The sequence continues at coordinate 5,215,396 of JARHVA010000278.1, forward strand.
AACATCCTGAGTAGCTCTTCAATCTAACAAATTATACCATTTAGGAAAATCAATGATGTTTAGCAAGAATCAAGAGGAAATATTCAACATTCTAGTCTATAATTTTTTTTAGTTGATCTTAAGAAATTTTGATCTATAGGAAAATGTGCAAGGAGAAAAGTTTAAAGATAACTTCAATGTTGAAATTAGTAGGCAACCTTGCCTCAAACTAAAAAATATCAAAGTTTCTTTGTTTCCAAATGAACCAAAGGATTTTGATAGAGAATATCTACCATAATTTATGAAAGAACAAATGAATTTTTTAGAACATACATAACCAAATGTAATATTATACTAAGAAATTTCACAACCAAATAAATAAGACAAACTTTTAAGACATTGTTTCCAAATATCGAGAGTACAAGGACAAAAACTAAATACATGCTCAATAATTTCCAACTTCCCACAACAAATAAAAGGTTGACAAATTCTAGATTTTAAAATTATAGACCCAATAACCAACTTATTAAACAATAGAAACCATCAAAAACAAGATTTCTTAGGTTCTAGACAAGAATCCCAAATAACATTAAATCTATACATCCAACTAAACAAGGGTTCACACACATACCATAAGTGGTTGAGAGTCAAGAAAGGATATTTGGTAAATATAAGCTTGTCATACATCATTTTAGTGGAATATTTCTATAAGGGCTGACCATTTAACCATTTAGTATTATCTTAGAACTTACTCTCCTCATCAAAAATATCAACATTTTGAGCATACATAAGGGCCTTAGAAAGGAGGTTGAAGGTCTTTTTTTGATAAGAAGGAATGTGAAACTTATTGGGAATCTCAACCCAAGAAACTCAAACATCATGGAAAAAGATATCCCTAAGATTCTTAAGGCCCTTTGAGTACTAGACATAGGTAGAACAAACCCTAATCAAAGCCATAGACCATCTATTGATAGAAATATTCCACCAAATTGACCTATACCCCTAACACCAAGCACCCAAACCAATGAAGATAGAAGGCACCAACACAAGGTGCTTAACTAGTTCCTAGGATTTCCATATAGAAGCAGAAATAAGACACCTTTCCACTTTAACAAAAAAAGAACTAACTAAGAAATCAAACATGTGCAACCCTTTCTAGTTTGGTTTACCTTTAGGGAAACCTATGGCAATGTTATTTTTGATCAACACTTTCCATGACTCATTTCCATTAAGATATCTAATAATACGTTTGACAACCACTTGAAGATGAATATATTTCAACCCCAAACCACCAATCTTTTGAGGGACACAACCAAATTTCCAAGCCACTGCATGTCTTTTTCTGAGACTCCTACCATTAGACCATATAAAATCCCTTACACTTTTATGGATCATGTTAATCTAAACTTTAATAAACATCTAACAAGATGCATAGTAAATACTATAAGAATAAAGAGCTTTTTAGCACACTTGAATATGCCCCGTTAGAGATAAGAGATATCCATGCCATTTGGAAATCTTCTTATTGATATTTTCATATGGCCAATCTGACATATACTTAAAGGAAGGAACAAGAGAAATGGCATACCCAAAAATCTAATCAAGTGTTTGGGTCCTTTCCACACCCAACTAAAGTAAATCAACCATTCTAGGGGTTTCTCATTTCAACTAATCATAGAATACTTATGAAGGGAAACTTTAGAACCAAAGGCAGAGTAATAAAAATCAATCCCAGACTGAACTTATATCAAATCATCCTTTTTAATTTCAAAAAAAAAGGTAGTAACATCAACAAACAAAACATCAATAAGCTCAAAGTTGTCTAGCAAGGAGAGGCCTTTAACCAGGGGGACCAATCATAAGACTTCTTAGAAGATAATGCAAAGCCTCATCAACAAGGACAAATAATGAAGGTTTCAAAGGAAAACCCTATTTAATAGATCATTGAAGCTCAAATGACTGATAAAGTTCACCATTCACTTCAATAACAATGGAAGCATCTCTAAAAAGAACATTAACCTTTATACAAAATCTATCTTGGAACCCAAAATATTTTAAGATCAAGTCAATAAAAGGCCATTCAATCCTATCATATGCTTTTCCAAAGTCAAGCAAGATCATCCACACATTATGATTAGACTCAAGAGCTCACTACATGCCTTCCCAACTTGAGATTAGATTATTAACAATATATATTCCTTCAACAAAACATAACTAAGTCAGAAAAAATAGAGGGAAGAAAAGAGGAGAGCCTCTTGGCTAAAATTTTAACAAAAATATTATATGAGACATTAAGGAGGGTGATATGTATCCAATTTATGACTTAGGTGTGATCTCCTTCCTTAGGGATGAGATTAATAACCCTCTATTAATATTAGGCCCTAAAGAGCCTATGTCAAGGGCTTCATTATATGTAGAGAGACATTCTTGAGCAATCTAATATTTATTTACCTTGTAAAATTCAACAAGAAACCCATCAACCCTAGGTACCTTATCATCCTTAAGAGAATCAATATTAGACTTAACCTCATATAGGAATATTTCATTATCAAAAAAGGCAACAAGTTATTGAGAGACTTTTAAAGGAATACACTTGGCATATAGATCTCTAATTTCAACAACCTCACGTTCCACACTATCATTGAGAAAGAGATTAGAGTAGAAGGGAAAAAATCCAACTCCATCTCCTTGGGTCACTAGACAGGAAACCACCACAGTCAATCATTGATATATTTTGCTTGGAGATATTGGCCTTGAGGAACTTTAAGAAAAATTTAGACCATTTATCACCAACCTTAAACCAATTCAACCTAGAATTAATTTGGGTGCCCCTAGAGATGAAAGTTTGATACTGTCTAAGTCAATGTTTGAGCAATGAAAGATTATCTAGAAGCTTATCATTACCAGGGTCATTTTGAATAATAATTTTTGTAGAGATCAAATTTTATTGGACAAATAGAGCCACTTTCCTTCTTTTCTTAGCTTTAAACTGACCAAAACTTCAAGCAAATTTATTAGAAAGGTCTATACAAGAGTTCCACCCATCAATAATGGACAAAGAATTTGAAGTTGCTTTGCCAATTTTCTAAGAAGCACAAAATCCATCTCTAAATTCAACATCCTAAAGGTGAGAAACATTGAATTTATATATCCCCTTCTAGTCTAAGGATTTATCATTCCCAACTTTATTAATATAAGCCTCAATCTCAATTGGATGATGATTGGAAATGGTAAAAGGGAGAACCTTAACAGGGTTAGAGCTAGCCTCTTACTTAATGAAAAAAATCCCTTACTCAAATAGAATCTATCAAGCCTATAGTATACCCTCCTATTATTATGTTGGTTATTACACTAGGTAAAATGGATGCCTTTAATTTGACTTTTTTACTTTTGTAAGGGGTCAACCAAATTATGTATCCTTTTAAGTTTAGACCAGAAAAAATTCTCATTGCCCTTCCAAAGCATTGGATCCCCACCCTTCTTGTTCTCTTTCTCTTGAACCATGTTAAAATCACCCCTAAGAATCCAAAGGATATCTTTAAGTTTAGAGTCTAGCCAATTCCATATCTCTGATCTATCCCTATAGTCATTTAGGGCATATATATTCTGAAGTCCAAAACACTGACCATCTTTTTCTATTATAATCTAAACTTTTTTTTGATGAGGAGATGAGCCATTATCTAACACAAACTCAACCCATTCCATATGCACAAGGATGGAAGCACCCCCTCCACCTTTAGGATGATCAGTTGAAAAGTGGGGGGGGGGACTTGGCCAAATGAAATTAATCATAGAGTCAAGCTTAAACCCAACTACTTTAGTTTCTTGTAGAAACAAAAATTCAATATCTTCTCTTGACTACCTAAATTTTTTAAGAATGGGATTGTAGTAATGGGACTGAAGACCCCTAACATTCTAATTGATACCCTTCATTAAAAAAGAATAGAAGGGGGGGAGGGAATGCTACTTTGGCAAACCTAAAGGCTTAACCCCTCCTTTATTTTGATAAAGCCTCACAAAGTAAGGAGGAAATTTGTTTTCTTTGGCCTTAAGATTCAAAACATCTTTAGAGGAATGGATCCCTATTTTGGGCTTGTTGTTTGTATCCCCAACCACAAGGCTAAGGAATTGACCATTGTTTTGACTAGTTTTAAGCCTTTTCAAACCTCATTTAACCTTCTTAGGAGGTAAGATGTTTGAATCAACAATACCTATGGGGTAGGTCCATATGAATACCAAGATTTAAACCCTCAAAAACTATACTAGAGAAATCACCATGGGGGAAGCAACATCAGGACACTCTTTCAAAAAAGGACTCACCAAGGTGTCAAGGGTATAAGAAACCAATTTAGGGGGCTTGGGCCTGATGACAATGTATTATTATGACAACCTACCTTCAAAAAAGGGAAGAAATTCATTTTAAACATTACCACCCTCAACTTGAACTAAGCAATTAGGATTTAAAGGAGCAACAAGGGGATCTAAAACACCTAAGCCATCCTCTATCAACAATTCAAAGGTAGAGTAAGGAGGGATAACTATAGACTACTAGTTTATTAAAGAGGTTATATTTGATAGATTATCCATGTTATTATCCCCAAAAAACTTCTCTAAAAACACCCCACTTGGGCCAGAAGGGGATGCACTGCCTTTGTTAGGGTTGAGGTCAAAGTAGGGGTTATCCTTCATAATAACATTCTCAATGAACCAGGAGAATAACCACTAAGAGAATAAACTTAAGGGGAAATGGGTTAGTCTATACTTTTTTTTTAATCACATACACATATTTATTGTGCAACAATCAATTTTTATTGAGATGACCATCTTTTTTTATAAAAAATAGGCATTAAGGCCACCCAAACCCTTAATAAAGCATGAAAAACAACTCCTTTAAGGTAAAATACCAATATTTCAAAAAAAATCCAAGGGTTTTAGAGAGATTCATATGCAATAGGGATCACCTAGTGTCTTCCATTCTCAAGAGATCTCCTAGGGTATTGAGAGTTTGTGGCAAAAAATTTCAAAGTTGAACATGAACATTTTCAATATCAACTCACGATGGAGTCATTTTAAATACTAAATCCTCACAATCAATCAATGGGTTGTACAGGATGGATTTAAACATTGACTAGCCAAAATTTCATAATGGTTTGCTAATGAATCTTCTTTGCATGTTCAAATTTAAAAAAAACCCATAAAACCCCCTTGCTTAAGCATTCTACAATATATAACATAGATACCCATTTTTTTCCTCCACACAAAATTACTCTAATTATCAAAATTTTTTATTGAGGGTAACATATTTTTATTTAGGAAAACACAAAAAATCTTAACATTCTTGAGTCAAGTTTCTTCTGACTATAAATCTAGAACCATCAATTCATTAGGGCAGAAAGAAAGGGTATTTCCTAGGCAAGGAGACTTACCAATTTCTATTGAGCACTAATCTCCAGGGCCAAAACTGTTTGATTCTCCATTATAGATGACAAAAGGGATCCATCTGAATGTTTCAACACTTCCTCCTACCATAGAAATTCACTAAACAATTTCTTGCCCAAACCTAGTTTATCCTCCTACTTGTCGCCCAATTCTTCTACAATAGTTTTAAGAGAATAATCTTTATTATCTACCTGGGTACCCAAGGGGTCATTGATGTTTCCATCCTTCAAAAAATCATTCACACACATAGTGGAATCTCTCTTATCCACCCCCATACACACTTAAAATAAATGCATGAGAAGCTAGCTTTACTAAAGATGACACATGGTTCGAGGATAGACATGCAAACAACTAACACAAGCAATAAAGAAAGTAAAATAAAAGAGATAAAAATTAAAAAAACCTACCAAAAGTAAGAATAAAACACAAAACTACCCAACCAAATTTGAAACAAAAGACATTTAAAGACCAAGGTAGCAAAGGTGGCTAAGGCTGTAAATTGGCATGAATGAGGGCTTGAATCTCATAAATGGAGGGTGACTATTCATCTTCCACTTGTAGAACTCCAAGACCCTTCTGAATTGGTCTACTTCTATTTACTAGTTATTTTAAACAACTTGGTTTTTTTATCTATTATTTAGATAATGATCTCTTTGTTAAATTTAAATATGGTCATTTAAAATTAATTATATTATATGTTGATGGTCTTCTAATTACTGGCAATATAATTAATTTAAGTCATAAGTATAAGGATAAACTAATCAAATGTTTGAAATGACTGATTTAAACATTCTGCATCATTTTTTAGGAATGGCTATATTTCAATAAAAATTATATTTTTGTATCACAATCTCACTATGCACATAATCTTCTTGTTAAATTTAATATGCTTAATTATAAGTCTACATCTACCCCTATTTAAGTTAGTGTTAAACTTGATCTAAAACCTGTATGTGAAAAAGCTAACACTTCTTTGTATAAACAACTTATTGGTAGTTTGATTTATCTAACCATTACTAAGGTAGATATTTCATATGTTGTTAGTGTTGTTTCTTGATATATGCATAATCTGTATTTAGATCATTGAAAATTATCAAATAGAATACTTCAGTATATCAAAGGAACTATAAATCTTGGTTTATTTTATTCTTCTATTAATAATGCTAATTTATATAGTTATTATGGTGCTAACAATGCTGATGATACTATAAATCATAAATCTACTTCTATATATATGTTTAAGTTTGGTGCAAGTGTTATCACTTGGATCAATAACAATTAAACTACTATTTCTATCTCTTCTACATAAGTAGAGTATAAAAGTGCTATAGAAATCCCTAAAAAGCCATGTGGTTGAGAAGGTTGTTAGGAGAACTTCATTTGGATATTTCTCACAGTACCACCCTTGATCATGATAACTAAATTTGTATAACTTTGGCAAAAAATATAGTACATCACCAATGAACTAAACATATTTAAGTTCATGTGTATTTTATCTGAGAAAAAATTCTCAATGGCGATATTGAAATGTAGTTTTTTCATACAGATGAACAGGTGGTAGATATCTTTGTAAAACCACTTGGTGCTACTAAGTTTTTTCAATTTTGTATAATGTTGGCCCTCTTAGAATTGCCATTGAGGGGGAGTGTGGATGACAATGCCGCTTCCTAACATCCATGTGTTCCTTGGTATCCTCTATACTTCTTCTCATTGTAAATCACTATAATATATCACATTATGTGATGTTAGTAAACTTCATGTGGAAGTTTTACTTTTATGCCCAATACTTAAAAATATATTATAATGGAGGTCCTTATGTTATAAAAGGGTCAAATGATCCTTATATGATTATTCATGATAAACTATGAGATGTAGTCTCATGATCATGCTAGCCTAAACTTTAAATAGTTTATGAATTATAATTTCGTTTGTTTTAAAAGGTGATGTTTGGCATGATGAAGGTTTTTAAATCTTTTAAATTTCTATATAGTATATTTTATTATTAAGGTGACTATGGCATGTATCCCCACTTAACATTAAGGGGGAGTGTTAAAGCATTTAATGTTATGTGGGTATCATTATTAGGCCCTTAACACTTTACATGGTAAAATAATAAATGTTTTATTATTATATTTAACATGGGTTAAAACCTCATGTAAATTCAATAATGAAACATATTATTAATTACCAACTTAGTTCCTCAAGAAAATGTGGACCTGTTGGTTACAATGATCATCTCTCCCCATTTCTATTATAAATAGGGTTTTACCCTTACAATAAAAGATACCCTTGATACACTCGATTGAATATTCATGATTATGACAAAATTATATTTTTGTGTGGCAAATATATTACAGAGTTTTGTGAAGAAGGTTGACAAAGAGAAAGAATTGTATTGGGCAATTATGTTTCTCTATATATGAATAATCATCTTTGTGGGTTTTTTTACCTCTCAAAAGGTTTCTACATGTTATCTTGCTGTGTTCATTGATTTGTGATTTGATGTTCATGTTCATCTCTAGAATCTATCCTATGCTATTCAATATACATTGCATCTTTTTTTCAAATCTTATCATATATATATCTAACCTTGTATCCTCATGCATGGGAGGAGATGTTTCCACAGCTTGTACCTATGCAGGATCCTTTTGAATACCCTATGGTTCCATGTTAGATATAGATTCTAATTAGGGTCATTGTTTCCTCTCCATTTAATCAATCAAGTTTAGTCAATGTTATATCAAACCATGGTCAGTGTCTAATGACAATCAATAATAAGGCATGTATAGTGGTTACTAAAAATTATCTATTTCAAGGGAATTTTGGAGTATTTACTCCTCAAGTTATAACCTAATTGTTTAAATTTAAATTTAACCTATTACTTGTGAAAATAAACACTCTTATTGAATTAAAATTCTTTGAAGGGAAACACACATGCTAGAAATGAAATTCCTTGGAAAAAAACACACTTCTAGTCTATTTACATAGATGTAAATTACATGGAAACAAACACACAATTAATATATTTGATTTAAAATGGAAATGTTTTATAAATGAAATGATTTGAAAGTATGTTTGTTTAGAACTATACATTAACACAGTCTTACAAGTAAGACACAAAACATGACACTTTGCATAAAATAATGAATGCCAATCTTTAAAATACTCAATAATATGAAATAAACATATAAATACCAAACATAGATCCTATTTATTTGGTTGAGTGGGCCCTTTCTCTCCCTCATTATAAGATTAAAACACAACTAGATTTATGGAATCTTCATAAAATTAATTTCTCATTACTTCTGGAAATGTTTACAATGCTAGAAATAAAAAATCATACTTGATCTTATTAATCTTATGTATGTCTTAATTCTCTCTCTTATTACCCTCTTACTCAAAAGGACATTATTTATATATCACAATTTTTTAAAATAGTTGATCAAAATATATAATAATATAACAAGATCAAAACTAATTAGGACCTTGTTTATTACAAAACAAAAGCATAACAACTCATTTTCCACTTTTCAAGGAAATAAGTGAAAATGTGTTGGATTCTATTTCACATGTGATTCCAAGTCTACTATTAGTTGTAACTTATTTTTTAGTTTATATCCATTTGATATTCATTATATTGTAGATCAAAACATAATATTTGATCTGTCATAATCTCTTTGATCCCTACATTTACAGTCGCTCATGATAAAAATTATATAAATACCATGGGTAAAGATAGAAATACTATTTTTGGAAAGTCTATTTATAGCTTATATAATTATTCCCAAAAATATATAAGTCTGCTTCTTATCAAGCATGTGTATCTTTTTTCATTTGCAAGTGTCCTTTTTAAAGCTTTTGGAAGTCTTCAGAATTAGTTTTGAACATCTCCAAAGCCAAACCTGGGATCTTTAGAGCTTTACTGATGATATCTAGAGCTAATCTAAGGATCTTAAAAATAGTCTAAGTTTGGGTTTAGGAGTATTCTATTGTTAAAAACACGTTCTTCAACTATTAAATATTTATATGACCTATACATATAAAACTAGTGGATTTCCATCTAAATGTTAGAATAAATTGATTTTAATAGGTAGCAATAACTTACATAGAATAACTAAGGTAAAATATTTATTTTCTACTTTGGATTTGTAATGAGATCTATTATACACATCTAAATCCATTTAAATGGAAGCCTTTTAGGGAAAGAAAGATGTAATTACTCAGATAAAATGAGGCATTTTATGGGCTTATCATTTCCCCCACACTTAATTTCTTACAAGTCTTCTTTCAAATTAAGGTCTCTTTTGTTCCATGCTAGAAATAATATCTCCAAATTTCTTGATAAGGTCATTAGTATCATAATATGTATCCCAGTGTAGTTGTGTTATGGTGATGTAACCTTTATATACTCTAATCTAGGTCTTCCATATTTCAAAATATTCTTCTAATTGGGATGTTATATTTTACCATGAGGGCATAGGGCTAAGAATCAATGATGGCATATACTTCATGCCAATCCATTCTTGCCAATATATTTTCCTAATTCATTGTATTAGTTCTATGATAGATCTGACTATATTGAAACACCATTTAAGGTTGTTGGGAGAAATGACTTCCCTTATTTTCAAAGGAATACTCAACGTATACCACCTCTAATCATAAGCAACAAGGGAAATACTAAAATGAATTTGAGCACATGCCTCAAAATTAGAGATGTGTTTCCTCAAGATAGTTGGATGCTATTCCTTAATCATAGGATTATATAAAAGATTTTAGAAGGCCTTGGTTAGCTTATCTAGATTGGGACATTCAAGCCTCATAAAGAGTCTAATAATTTTAACATGCACAAAATATTCCTCTATCCTATCCCTCCATGTAATATTATTTTGCAATGTAGAAGTGAAAGCATTAAGTTAAGCCTCACTCATAAAAAAATAATCATAAGAGATGACATGTGTCCTAAGAGAAAGTTGCACAAATATAATTCACATAAAATATTCTATTTGTCAAGTGTACTAGCCTAATATGCATCCATAAACTCTTTGTTATTTTTTAAGTCATGTGGAAACCCACATGAAATTCTCAACAACTACCATCTATAAAATTGTTTTTACATAAAGTGTACATACCCAGAGGCATTTCTACAAGAAAGAAGTTATTCCCTTGTTCAAAGGCTATCTATAGTATGGACTCTGATTTCTTCTTTTATTTCCTCTTTTCCTCAAAATCACTTAACTTTTTATTTTCTGACCTCACCTCCCTTAGGGTTTGATAGTTTTTTTCCCAAATAACCATGATTTCATCATAATAAAATTGGGTTGAAATAAATGTTTCCAAAGATCAATTTAAACATTGAATATAAGCAATGAAAAAGTTTAAGAAATAAAGTTACCACAAAGTTGAAGCAAAATATTTGACAAGTGTTAAATCATTTTAATGGATAAAAACATCACAATATTATTAGAAGCCTTGCAATAATGAGTCTATATATACATAGAATGTATAAGGAGAGAGAGAGAGAGAGAGAGAGAGAGAGAGAGAGAGAGAGAGAGAGAGAGAGAGAGAGAGAGAGAGAGAGAGAGAGAGAGAGAGAGAGAGAGAGAGAGAGAGAGAGAGAGAGAGAGAGAGAGAGAGTATGTCAAATATGAAAGATCAAGAAAGTGAAAATATGTCAAAGAAAAGAGGAGAAGATATTAATAAATATAGGTAGAAGGAATAAGGAGTTACACGAGCAAGCTTCAACATATGTGCCAAGTGTCCCTAATCCAACAATAAGTGAGGAGGATGTATATGCCATGTGGGGGAAGGAGTTATGAGAGTAAATACCAATTGAATAAATAGATTAGAGAGGTGAGTGACACTTCAAAAAGTTAGGATAAAGTGTGTTTATAAATATAATAAATACACACACAAATAAGACTTAGGATAAGCCTAAAGAACTATAGGAAGGACCCAAATTAAGGTTAATTCTCCAACACTCCCTCCTAATCTTAACTTGGGGTTAAAAAAGTGGAGAAAACCTTTTATAAACAAGTAAGAGAGTTGATATTACATAGTAATCCCCATTAATAAAAACTTCCTTCAAGAGGAATTACAAAATATTTAGAAAGAGAGAAGAAGAGAAGGTGCCACCAAAATTCACAAGGATGAAAGTGCGATCACCAAGAATCTCCAATAATCATCTTTAGATGATGTAGTTGATCTACAATGGAAAAAATACCAACAAGGAGCAATGATCCATAAAACCTTTAAAATAAACAAGCTAACACAAATATTTCAAGTTAAGTAACTAATATGCCAAAAATGCAATCTTAATACATAATGTACAAAAATTATATGTACAACTAAGTAAATTTGAGAAAATAAAACTTCCATCATAAAATGTGTAAAATTATAGGAAAATAATTTAGTCAAAAATATATTTATTTTAAAAAACAAGGGACACATAAAAGAGATTGAGTTTATCAAAAGGGAGATGAATAAAATGTGTCACTAGAAAAATATATCTACCATGAAGTAATCAAAGAGGCATCATATGAAGACACATTAGAGTCTCTAGAAGATCCATCAATTTTATGAATCCAAATAAATTTAATCTTAGAGGTAGGAGATTTAATCATTTTAAAATAATGAAAAGTGTCATGAGTGGATTTACCATTATATTTGTATGGGTTCAATTTCTAACATTTAGATATATGTGCCCATATTTTCCATAATATGCACAAGGTTTAAGATTTCTAACTAAATCATGAATATTACAAACATGCTTATTGATGCACTTATATTGCTCCCTGTGTTAGTAAGGAACCAAGGGAAAGTAATAAACTCAATCTTAAGTCTTGTAAGACTTAGGGCTTGAGTTATTTATACAACTACTACTAGGAATAACATAAATAGTAAAGATATGGTCACCAGTTTGAAAGTCTACAGGCAAACCCTACTGTAGGGACAATAGATGTTAATGTAGTGACATATTTTCTTGCTAATCTTTGTGATTTATCTTAATCTTGACCAATATTTTCCCAAAATATAAATAAATAATGGATATTTATAGCATGAAAAAATCTAAAATGATTCATGGGTGGATCCAAGAGTAAGTAGGGTAAGGTAGAAAAAAGAAAGTGCTTAAGATGATAAAAGATATTGATTTTGCTAACTTCTAAGGTAAAACACATAAAACTAGCATCTATAAACTCTAGCATAATGCTCAAAGATAAATAAATGAAGTTGAAGATTCAAAGGAAGGAAATGCATATGTTTGATAACATACTTTGCAAAAAAATTACTCACTCACAATAAATTGTATAACACATTCAATTGTAAATGAGAAGAAAATAGAGTAAGTATACTATCAGATTAGTTAGGCTAGTGTGAAACTCAAACTAACAGATTTATATATGTAATGTAATTGCCAAATTAGCTTGAAAAAAATAAACTATTAGACATATAAAAGCATGAGGAACATCAACCACATAAATAAACAATTAATCACTTTAAAAAAACTTGCAAATTGTTTGGCTCTCTTGTATTAATTCTTACAATAACTATTTTTGATTTACAAATAAGGGGGAAACCCCTATTTATAGGCTCAAAAATGCCTAAGACAAGTTTAAGTGGGCCCACAAAAGGTTCCAAAATATAGTCAAGTTTTTAAAATTCCACATTACAAAGGAATATTCTACATTTGAATTTATAAAATATTATGGAATATTCTCTATGGGCATGAAGGAGGTTGCTGACAAGCTTGATGTTATTACTTCTACTTCTTCTCAACTTCTTATTTGGTCCAAACCTCTATGAATGCTTAGTAATATTGATCTATCTAGGAAAATTCTATGTTCATGGGCTGAAACAAATTAGGGATCTCTTGAGTGAGCTTCCCATGTTCTGTAAGCACATGCCTCAATTCTTCCTCAGTGGCATTCAATTTCTCTAGCATTTGATTGGTAAATTCTATAATTTTTATCACCTCTGTAGTCATATTTGAACTAGCTACATTCTAATAGAATTTGGATAAAAACACCTTCATTTGTGTTCTAAACTCTTGATCATCCATGAGGAAGCCATTAGGCTTGGTCACCCTAGTGACCATGGCATCCTTTAGTAGTAAGGCAATTTTGAACTTTATCTTTTCCAAGGATGTATTTGCATCCTTGACTTGATCCAACCATCTCTTTAATATTATTATTATATTAATTAGGATGGTCTATATAGGAATAATGTATTCAAGTGGTAAAACTTTGAGGTCAGGGAATTTATTGCTCCTGATAACTCTATGCAAGTTAGACAACTTGGTCTCATAAAGTAAAAGCTTATGGTCAAGTTTAATGACCACCTTGGCCTACCACATACCACCTTCCTACCTATTCTTCATAACTTTGTAAAATTTAAAGACATTAATAACAACATTTACTATTGAAATTAGAGTGCTATTTGGCACTATTGACAATGTTTTTTCTTTCAGTATTTTCAACTCCTGTTGCATCCCCTTCATCAAGGTAATTATAGAATCTGATTGTAATTAAACTTAATATATTAGGTCCTCTGTGTATTCTTGCACCTCTTTGGGGTTGGACTTCCTCTTCCTTATTAGAGTGAAGAGGGAATTTTAACTCTCATGGACTGTAGTTGAGCCTGACTATAGTTTCTCAACCTGTCTTCTCACTATCCTTATCATAGTACTTATAGTAGGGTCAAACCTCATCCCAATTTAAGGTGCCAAGGAAGCCACCTAAGGTCTTTCCTGCCTTAACCAATTTGGGGTATCTTTAGATGTTGGTTATGTGGGATGTGGTTGGGTTGAGGAGGAGGGTAAAACTATAGCTAGGATGTATACATTGGTTGGGTCTAATTTCCCAAGTGGGTCAAATAAAGATTTGGCAGGGCCCATGTTGAGTATAAATTAACTTTGAAGGTACAGTTACCTTACCAACTATGGTGATATTAAGTTGATTTTGCCTAGTGAATAGATTTAAAATTATTTTCAATGGCTTAGTGGATGTAGGGGAGCCAAGGGTGAGTGATGCACTAGTAGTAGCTAACTGGGAAGGAGTAGAAACCATAGCTTGTCTAGCACTAGTGCTTTGGGAGCCTAGTAAAGATGGAAGTTAGTAGTGGCATGGGAGATGAAGTGTGGGATGGTGCCCCCAAAAGAAGAAATATTATGGGATGTAAACATGGGAGTGGGAGCAACAACATAAGCAAGAACAGTTATAAATGTACTAACAACTAGAAAGGAAGGTAATGGGAGAGTACTTAAACCAATGGTAGGTGAACTGGTGGGAGTGGTTACTTGAGAGGTTAAGGGGGGAGATATAGTTACTCTCATTATGGTCTTGGGATCCTTATTTCTTGTGTAATTTTTTTCTATATTCCTCCTAGCTAATATCTATAGTTCTTCCATTGAAAACTCAATGCCTTATTAAGACTCCTCGAGGTCAATGATATTAAGATCAGGTTGATTCAAGATTTCTATGTCAACTCCCATAATATATGTAGAGGTCTAAAAGGTCTGTTATTGATGAGAGGAATGTTATCCTCTTCCTCATCTTCTTATTTCTCTTCATAGTCTATGTCAAACATGCTCCCATGAGTCAGTGGGAGCTAAGGCTTTATAATGTCTTCTTTATTTTTATCTATGTCAAGCCTCATTTCTAGTTTAATGTTCTTTGCTACATTCTTGAGGACTACCTCATCATTCATTGCATCCTTGTAAACCTATTAATGTACCTCCTCTTGATGCTTATATTCCAATGCCACATCCCTTTTGAACTTGAAGAGGTGCTTGGAAATGACATTGTTTAAGTCTCATGATCAAAAGTCATCCTTAGGCAATAGGTAGGAGTCCCTATGCCTTATAGCTACTATAATGTCCTACCACTTTGTGAGTTTAGCTCTCCCCAAATTATAAGGAGTTTTTTGGGGGACAATCTTTTTTTTTATAAACACACCATCAACTCCATGGAGTAGTTGATAGGCCATTTCTTCCTTAGCCAATTTTATAGGCATATATCTCAAAACCCTGAGAGGAGCTATCATCGCTCCTTCCATCTAGATAACCATGAAATCTAGGTAAATTAAGTAGCTTCCCATTTATTTAAATGTATATCTCACCTCTAGATGGACCCTTGGCATCTCATATTTAATAATTTATTTGTAGACAACTAGGTAAAAGTCTTTTGTAATTACCTTGATGTTGTGCCTAAAGTGGTGAATATGCATTGCAAAGAATAATTGGGTCACAAGTTCCTATTGCTCAAGAGAACATGAGTTAGGGCATAGTTGGGAAAATGCAAATATACCATCCAAAAAATATCTCATCATGTATAATGGAGCCCCATTATGGCAAGTGTCATAAATAACAAAGAACAAGTTATTGTTAATGATGTATCCAAGTGATAGAATCTACTGATCCTCTAATATTATCTGTAGAAGTGGGATATTTATTATATCCACATAGCCAATATGTGCATTTCCAAATAATATATTGAGGAGATCAAGGCTAATCTTGACTCCATTCTTGAATTGGTGAATGAGTATATTCCCTTGGTCATCCATGAAGATCACTCCAGTTGGGCTTATTACCCATGATGCCAAGATTGTCTTAGGTTTATGTGTATCATACTAGTTATAAATGGTGATTTTGTTATAGTCTAGTTGTGGTAGAGGTAGGTCATAATATTTTTCAAAGTTGGGCCCTATGATGAAAGCAATTAGGATCCCTTGGTTCATGGATTTGAGCAACTCATCCTCACATCTTATCCTCCTAACGATGCCATTTATTAGGTCTGCACAATACATGATCTCTAGCTTTATTGTAGCCTTGTGAAGACTAGTAGCTTGTATTATAAAGATATCAAAATCCAATTGAATAATATGGGGAATAATCTTGACCTCATCAAGATCCCTAGTTCCTTCAACATTAAAGTATATACTACTTTAATGCATATCCCCTAAGTTTATGGCCTCAGGGATGAACTTCATGTCTTTGAACATAATTGAATTACTGTATTGAAATAGAAAACCATCATTACTAAATATGGTACACTTACTCAGAGTAGAGGGTTCTACCTGTGCCATCTTTTTGATATCTTAGGTAGTAACAACCATCTTCTTGTAATTCTCTACAACTTTTGATCTCCAACAATGGTAGTCAGGTGTAATTTGTGAAGAGATTGAGCTTGGTTGAATTGAGGACATAGATAGTAGAGAGAGCAAATACTTAGAGATTTGAATGCAAATGTAGGTAATAATAATTTAGTTGAGTAGCTTTTTAAAGATTACTTTGATTAATGCAAGGTTTGATGGCAATTTTGTTCATGTTACATAAATGGCAAGCCCTTAAATTTTGCATATATTAGGGATATTGCTTTTAGTATTCAATTGAATTAGAATTCAAATTTAGCACTGATTTACCTTTAATCTACCGTTAATTTTAGATTTTAAGCTAAAGTTTTCCACCTTTTGACATGTGGCATACCACCTTGGATCCAGCTAGGTGCTCATAGGGCCTAAATGTGATTAAATTGCTTAGTCATCTCAAATATGGACATGTGACATATTTTGATTTCTTTATAGCTCTTAGGATGTAATTTAGTGTTATGACTCATTTATACTCTACCACATGGCATCTTTTTATTCGTGGCAAGCTCTTGAGTGGGGCCCTTTAGTTTTGATTGGTTGTAAGAGCACCATGTGTCACTTTCATAGGCAATCAGAGCTTCTTATTTACTAGGTGGCTCTCTCATAGGCAATCACAACATTTTTTATATAGGTGTCACCTTTGGAAGGCTTCTAGATAGCTACCGGTAACTTTATGTTAATCATGTGGCTTGGGCGGAACTACACATCACTTTTGGAGGTAACTTGGTTGATCTTGGGATGAAGCTTCATGAGAATGATAAGTGACCTCATCACATGGGTTAAATATAGACACCTATATTTATTTCAAGCCTTTGTTCATTCCTCTACCACTTTTTACCCTTAGAAGGGGCCTTAGACAACTATATACCATTAAGGCTTGATTAGATAGCTCAAGTACATCCATATTTTCACCTTATGAGCTCTCAAGATCTTTGGATCAGATGTGACATGGTGTGGAATGCATTGATCTTAGATTAATTTGAAGGGAACATGCATCATTTTAGAAGACTTCTTAGGTTTTTATGGTTATCATAAAGACATATGATGACATCTAATGTTAGATGCATGGTGGATTAGATTGAATAGGATTGCTAAGAGGAGTTAATATCTTAACACATAGCCTTTGGATTTGAATTCCAATGATTAACTTCTTCATGAGATCTCAAGATGATGCCACAAGGCTCGTGGGCTTCGTAGATTTTTTCTAAGTGTTCTACATAGAGTGATGAATTATTATGGCATTATGAGGTCTAGTGAAGTGGATATCTATCCTCTTTAGGTTGTTATCTTTAATTTGACATCCCATAAAGCATCATGAACTGATAATTTAACTTTGACATCCTGTGAGGTCAAGTGAGAAGTTAAGTTAGACTTATGAAAAAATCAAATGCCTCTCATAAGCAAACTAAAACCAATTTAAAGCAAACTTTGTAAGTAAATGCTTTAAACAAAGCATAAAGTTAGTCTAGTAAGATCAAGCAAAACTTATTGCATTCATGCCAATTGGGAACTCCCTTAGTGAGATCCTATCTATACATTTCAAATCATTAATGGTTAATTATTAATTTATTTGAATGAAAACTTGAATAAGACTTGAAATAATTTGAATGTTTCTAAATGTTAATTATTATTTCAATATGAATGATTAACCAAAAATTGTTAGGAAGTATTAAATCAATTTTATATGTAGCAAAATGACTTAGCAATCTTGACATCTTGGGCATTTTGGAAAATTTAGGAAGGAGGGTCCCCATTCTGGGAATAGGGGGTAGTTGAGCATCAATAAATGGCAACCTCTGTAGGGAACCATTACAAAATGTTAGAATCTAGATGTTTTGTTCAAATATGAAAAAAAATTAGTCATCTCACTATGATTTTTAGTCAATATCAAAATTATTTTTTAGAACTAATGTAAGCTTACAAGTTGGAAATAAAGTTTAAATCTTGTAGATAATCATACTATGTGTGTAATTTGAAGTTCATTAACCATTGCCACTAGGTTTAGAAATGATAAATTTCAAGCTTGAAAACATTAGACATGTAGTGACTTAAGCATTTTTTAGATTTTATTAAATTATGCTTTGCTAAGTTAAAGATGTCTTGGGTATTGCTCTGCTGCCATTCAAGCATCCATAGCCTTGACAGAGATACCTTTAACACCACTCTGGGCCTTGCTCTACTGCCAACCAAGCATCCATAGCCCCAATAGAGATTATCTAAATCACCATTCATGGAATATGAAGTAGTTTATGATTTCAATTTATTGATGTATCACATATATTTTATACCTGCATTCATAAACCAAAATGGTTGGGAACTAGAATTAGCCAAGTGTAAATATTGTTTCAAGACATACTTTAGATGTTATTCACTCTCAGATATCAAGTTCTGCCTAGGAAATTCATTTAGTGGATTTACGTGATAGTATGATGGTATACATAGGTTAAAAATCTTGTTCAAGAAAATGTTTAGTCATTTAAACTATATCATGGTCTTAAAATAAATTAGAATTTTCAGGAGAAGACTAAATCCTAATTAACCCTGCCCAACTTTTCTAAATTAGAATAATCCTAGAGGCTTCCAAACTTTAGACTACCAATGTTTAAGATCAACAATCCCTTCTTCCCATTTTAGGACTAGGTTAACATAAATTGAGCCAATGAATTCTTGTCCAGAGGACTTATTACTAATCTACAACACACAACAAAAAACAAATGGCAAACAAAAAGTGTTAAAGGGCAAAATAGGAAATCAAAGTAGGAACTCTTGAAAGAAAGCAATTGGCAAGCAAAAAATAGAAAGAAAGCTACACTACTCATACCTAATATAACTCTAAACAAGCTTACTATCCTTCTATAATTTGGGATAGAGAATTAGAGAAGTAATGCTTCATGTATTTCCTACTGACTGGCAAGGTTAAGTCATTCCCTTATAGGTCCTTGAATTTGAACGTATTTTCACCAAGTATCTCTGCTACTTGATAGGGTCCAATCCACAGAGGAGTAAACTTGTCATGTTGTCTTTGTTTCTCATGGGCCTTGTCCCATAGTAGGACTAAGTTTGAGATATAGAAACACTTTAACTTTGGCTCGCTTATTGAACCATCTCTTCACAACTGACTTAACAATTTTAGGAATATTGGTGTATTATTCCTAATTTAGTTAAGGGTCTAAATTAATAAAATTAGTAAATAAATATGAAATAATTAAGATATTGATTTGTATAATTTGATTTTAATTTTAACCTTTCTAAAAATAGCAATAGGGGAGAGAAAATAAGACTTAGCTAGAAATGGATTGAGATGACTGAGATAGAGTCTAGAATTCACTATGCTAAACTGGGACATTATCATAAATCAATATCTAACCTTCATTTTATGATTGAATAGGATCATAAAAATAAGACACCTTGGGGTCTAGTGCTATTGTCCTCTTCTACTCCTATTATCTAGGAGGTTTGAGATTTTTGGCTTTTGTTCACTATGTCCATGTTAGCATGCCTATGAAATTTAGACTATTGGATGTCTATGAAACTCCATGTAGAGCTGATTTAGTCTTCAAACCCTAGCATTGATTATGCTTTGAAAAAATTTGGGGAAGAGAGGGGGGGGGGTTAGTGTGTTTAAAATACAATGAATGTGTATCCACACTCCTTATGTGGGCATGCTACCTACATACCAATACTTTGAAGAGGGATCAAACCATATGTAGTTCTCCTAATTGATGTGCTTCATGCAATTGTGTGTATGAAGATGAAAAATTCTAAAATTAGGTGTGTTTGAGGTGGCTAGGGATTAGTATAAGGATTTGAATAAGCTTGTAGTAGTATTGGTTGGTTGTATGCATAGAATAATGAAGATTTCCTTAGTAGTCTTGTATTATTACTTGCTTTGTGATTATTGCCAACCCTTTATAAATGAACTTTGAATGGGATTTTATAGGGATTTGTTGGTCATGGGTTGAATGTATTCATGTTAGGCTAATAAGAAAAGGGATAAGAACTAGAAAAAACTGGCTATTGGAGGTTAAAATGCACTTGGATAAGAGCATTGAAAGTGTACAATAGAAGCCCCAACACTATAATCCAAGCTAGGCACTATAATCCTGAGCTAATGAGACCTAAGGGGATAGATTTTTCATAAAAAGAGTAGTTTGGCTAAGCTAGGATCAGGTCTGGAAGGCTATGGATGACTAAGAATTAATGAAAAGATGCCTATGAGGGTCATGAAAGCAAGCAAGAGGGACCTATGGGTTGGGTGTCATAATCCACACTCAAGTTACTAATTTTCACATTTTATATAACTACATTCCCCCCCTTTATTTTAGTGATGTAGTAAAGTGAAATACAAAGATAAAGGAAAAATAGAAAGCATACTTGAACTTACATATAAGGTTGAAGCTCATGAAGATATGTGATGCTAGGTGTGCATAAAGAGAGCACATTATGAAGTATGAATCTAAAAAAAAATAAAGAATGGATCAATTCTTAGTAGATACATTATATCTAAAATAAGAAAGTATAAAGTTAAGTAAGAGAGAGAGGAAAATAAAGTAACAAATACACCTCATCAAGTACATAGACCAATACAAAACCTATTGTGATGCTGAGTGATACTGAGTAATGTTGAGTAATTCTAGATGATGTTATAGCAAGAGTAATATCACGAATGGAGATGAGTGCTCAATTCCACATAAGTGGATCAAGAATGCAAAGGGTAGCCCTTTGTCTCTACTTTCACCCACTAAGTGAAGCTAGGTGATCATATGTGTGCTAATTAATGTTTGGACTATGTATCCAATCCCTCTATTTAGGTGGCTCAAGAATACAAAGGCTGGCCCTTTGGATCCATCGTTGCCCCATGAAGTGAAACTATAAACTGATACTGATATAAAATATATGTCATATGAGATAGATCCTAAAGCTCATGAATGTTTTATAATCTGACAATGTTGGCATGGATAGTTGAATGTATGCTAGAAACTAGGCCACTCTTGGCCACTACGAAAGATGAAGATTAGACTTGTATGAAAGCTACTCTAAAACTAGGCACTAGGATTATATGAAAGCCATTCTAAAATGTGGAGGTTAGTCTTGTATGAAAGCCACTCCAAAATGATGCCAACCACCTAAAAATGGAATAAGGCACACAACTACTAAGAATACCTAGGTAATATACTAAAATCAGAAAGAAAAGAAGCCAAATGTGTCACACACATTACCCTTAATCACTAGTGTTTGAAACATGGATTATGATTTAGAAGTTATACCAACTGCCCTATTTAAAACTAAAAGTAAGATCCATCATGTCATGCATGATGCCCCCTATATCTGCATTCTCTAAGAAAAATTATACTAAAACTATTGTATCTTAACTAGTCTGAATGTGCAAAAACTATAACTGAACCTACTTTTTTGGAAAAACTATTTTTTTTGCTATTTGGATAGGAGCATTGAAAATAAACACTAGAGGGTCTAGCACTATAGTCCAATCTTTGTGATGTTGTCCTAGGCTAAATCTGATAACTATTTTGACATTTTCACTATTTGACTGGTCTGTTCTATCTAGTTTGATGTCTAGTTGCTATTCTAGGTGCTTTGAATGCTAATTTTTTGATTGGTAGGAGCTCAGATATTTGTGACAAAATCCTTATTTATTGCCCCCTCTTCCAAGGGTGAGAATGAGGACCCTAAAATGACTACCCTCAGAAGAAAGAGCCCTGTAAGTGTGTTATGTTGTAAAATATAGGATATAGCAATGATAATAGATAACATATTTCAATATTTAACATGGTTTGTAATGAGATATTGTTAGATCAACATGGGTATGCCTAGATAGATATAATAATGTAAAAACATGTGTAATGTACTGAACTAGAACTACAAGTCTAGTTAGTTGTTAGTTATTAGTTGTTAGTTGTCAAGGAGGGAATCATGACATCTAAGAAAACAAAATAATACATGATGTGGATCATGGCATTGCAATAGTGAGAAGTAAACAAACAAATAAGTGCATAAGGCAAGAAACAAAAATCATACAGGAGTAGCCAAGGGGCCAATCAAACAAGGGAGATGGGTGCATGCGACTCAAACTAGAAATCAAGCATACAAGGCATGTTCAAATGTGACATACACATACAATTAAAATAAACAAGGGTGGCATGAAAACCACAATCACATAGAAGAGTATAGGTAAAGAACATTGGCAAATGTCCTAAGGCACATACAAGAGATAAAAAGGAACTAAGAAATGTAATCACATATAGATATGCAATGTAAGAAAGTAAATCATGTAAATGATAGAAATACAATCACATCTAACTAATCAAAGCAAGAAGTGAAAGTATGCAAGACATGTAATACAAGACTAGGTATATGCTAAGAAATACACAAGTGCTATATACTAGTGAGTGTCGATAGAGTAATCTATGTAAGCTAGTAAGTAATGTACATCAACATGATAAATAGAGTGTGTGGTGTAGGAATGACATAACCTAGATGGTGTAGTCATGTAGTAGATGCCCCCAATGGGTATGTATATGATGTGTGTCTCGAATATAGAAGTAGGATGCCCCCTTAATGTGTAGAGTGAATCAATCAAGGATATGGATGTTACTGCACACACTTAAAGAATATCAAGTGAAGCATGGTAATATAGATAAATTGACAAATAATAACACAGAACAAAAAATGTAAGTTTAACATATATTAGAAATGTAAATCATGGATAATACATACAATTGAAATGTTTTTAAAATTTTGAAATGTTGCATTATTTTTAGTATTTTTGGAATAAGTTATGTACAATAAAGCATAAGATGACTATGTATAAGTAATATAGATAATAAATGATACTAACCGATGAGTCTTATGTGAGACTCCCTATCATGGTGTTTTGTATTAAGGAGAGGGATTATGCATGATCGTGAAGCATGATGGAAGGGCTGAGACTGTAGCTCTAAAAGCTATATATGCTATAAATGTTCTAAAATATCTAAAGTAGAAACTAACTATGGGGTCCCCCTATCACTCTAAGAAGTAGATGCAACTATAGGGATCTTAGGGACCCATTTGGTAGTAGGAGAATCTCTCTAAACATGTGCTCTATGTGTAGAGGCATGATACCTCAATGATATTGCCCTGGGTGTGAACACTATAACTAAAAGCTGTCTAGAAGTCTAAAAATATGGTTACTCTAAAAGAGACCTCTATAAATGTGTATGAACTCTCTATTCTAGAAATGGAAGCCTCAACTATGTCTAAATCTAAACTTTCAAAAGAACTAAAAGTGGTGGAAAAACTAAAACTGGTAGCTAAACTAAAATTGGTGACTACATTGTAGAAGATGGCTCTAAAGTGGGGAGTGGTAACTCATATAGAACTCCACCAACTATAACAACCTGATTAGTGTGAATGAATTTCATGCATGTATGAACTGTAGAAGGTACTACTCAAATTTTTTGAATCTATGGTCGACCAAGTAACATATCAAAAACTCTTGCACTAGGAATAATAGTAAATGGTGTGGCCACATGTGTTGGACCAAACTATAGAGGAAGTTAAATCTCACCCAATGAAATCTATATATGCCCACTAAATCTACTAATAACTATGTTCATTGGGGTAATATCATACTCTGAATATCCCAAATGCTATAGTAATGTCATAGTGCACATGTTCACATTAGATCAATTTTTTATGAGAACACTATGAATAGGATGGTTATGAATGTAATCTCTGATAAAGAGTACATGGTAATTTGAATCATCCTTATTGATCTCTTGTTCTGAAAAGGAGATGGAAGGTCTAGCTAGAACTCTAGAATTGTATGCACCAATCATGTTGCTCATAAGATGTAACTCAACTGAAGGTGATTTGCATGTATTTGGTTTGGGATGTGCATGATATGTGTGGTAAACACTTGATGTGTTCCCTATCTCTTATTTAGAATGCTATGGGAAAGGATTTGAAAATATTTTCAAAGTTTTATTTTTTGTTTGATTTGCCTAAGGAGGCTCAATTAAAGTGCCAAGATCAATAATGTTGCCATCTATCAACTCCTATATCTTGTGTCTCAAACTGATGCATTTATTTATTGTATGGCTTGATGCCCTATGAAACTTGTAAAATACATGCTGATCATATCCCCATGGAAGAGGCTTTGTTGGATCAACTTCCAAAATAGGAGGGAGAGATATGATATTACATTCCAAAAGCTATTGTAAAACTCTAGCTAGAGAAATTGGTAGATTAGTAAAGGTCTACTGAGGATGTGATGATAAAACCACATGTTGAGGGGGCTCTAAAGTCGTATTGACTGTAGATTGGTTCTGAATCTTACAATAATTGACCTTTAATTTATATGGGACTTTGCTATTCTCTTATTTGTTGTTTTGGTATACCTTTGTACTTGAGTTTGCCCATTGAAATTAGTTTGAATTCTCTTTCCTTTAGTGTATGACATAATTCAGTGAAGGAAGAGAACCTTTTGAACATTATTGACTCATGTAAAGCTAGTAGAAGACTATGTTTTCAGAGATCCTATAACTCTTGATCGACCATGGGGATAGTCATCTTAGCCAAGATAGTCTTATATCGAAGAACATAATCTGTGAGATGCTCTTTTGATCTTTGTTTTTGTTGTGAAACTTGGGCATAGGAAACCTTATCACCAATTTTAATGCTAAAATGGGCTAGGAACATATTAGCTAAAGGATTGAATTTGTTGATTGACTGATTCGATAGATTGTAAAACCATTTTAAAGCATACTCCTTTAGACTCTATGGAAATAACTTGGTAAGTAGCCAATCATTTGGCACGTAGTCCAAGCATGCTACATGAAAATATCTCAAATGTGTCTTTGGATCACCCTTTCCATCATATAGAGTAAGCTTAGGTTGAACAAAACCTTGTGGCAAGGGTGTATATGGTGTATGCAGTAGAGAAAAAGAATCCAAAGCTTACGTATGTCTATAGGCACCTTGATCAAGATGTAGTACCTTGGATTAAAGAGATATTATCTCATACACAAGGGCTACCACATCAAGAGACAAATATGTACTAGCTATAATTGGTGGTGGCATAGAGGTAGGTTGGGCTATTGTAGGGGTTGTTGAGACATAGTTGCCCCTGTAGTGTTATTTGCAATTGGTTTCTCTATGGTTTGATAAGATTGACCATTGTTCACTTTTTTTTATTCCTCTTGTAGTATTTTAAGCATATCATCTGACATGTTAGGGTGTTTAGTTAAGAGTTCTTGAATTTCATCAAAACTAGTGTATGGGCCATTGTCAAACTAGAAAAACAAATTAAAAATTGATTGAATTTTTTGAAATAATTTGTAATAAGAAATGTGCCATGGAATGAAATTACTAAATATAGGAAATGTAATGTGCTAAAAACAATAAATTGGAAAGTGCATAAAAAGGATATGAAGCTCACAAATATGTAAGGTGATAGCTCAAAAAGCAAATAGGAGTTAGTACATTCAACTAGGGTTTGGAATGAAATTGTTTTAAAATTTACTAAGTAATTTTAAAATTTGATGAAAATTTATAATTTAAATATGTAAGTAAAAAATCAAAAAAATACTGGGAAAATACTAGGACCTAATATGGGCAACTAGGGTTTTGAATTAACATTATTTTAAAATTACTATGAAATTTTAAAATTTAATGCTAATTTTTGATTTTATTATGGAGGTAAAAAATTATAAAAATATAGGAGAAATCATAAGGAAATTTACCCTAGGGTTGCTAGGGTTTTTATACATGTTCAAAGTAAGTCGGGTTCACCAAATGATTTAATAATTTTAGGAATATTGGTGTATTATTCTTAATTTAGTTAAGGGTTTGGAGTAATAAAATTAGTAAATAAATATGTAATAATTAATTTATTAATATGTATAATTTGATTATAATTTTAACCTTTCTAAAAATAGCAATAGGGGAGATAAAATAAGACTTAGATAGAAACAAACTGAGATGGCTGAGATAGAGTCTGGAATTCACTGTGCTAGACTGGGACACTATGACAAATCAAGATCTAGATTTTGTTTTATGATTAAATAGGAGCAATAAAATAGGACACCCTGGGGTTTGATGCTATAGTCCTATTCTACTACTATTATCCATGAGGTCTAAGCTTTTTGGGTTTTGTTCACTGTGTCCATGTGAGCCTACCTATGAAATTTTGACTATTAAATGTCTGCAGAACTCCTTTTAGAGTTGATTTAGTATTCAAACCTTAGACTCCATTATAGTTTGATAAAATTTGAGGAAGGGTGGGTTAGTGTATGTAAGATACAATGAATGTGTATCCACACCCCTTGTTTAGGCATGCTGCCTACATACCAATAGTCTGAAGAGGGATCAAGCCATATGTAGTTCTCCCACTTGATGTGCTTTGTGAAATTATGTGTATGAAGATTAAAAATTCTAGGAATGGGTGTGATTGAGGTGGCTATGGATTGGTGTTAGGATTTGAAAAAGCTTGTAGTAGTATTGGCTAGTTGTATGCAAAAAATAGGGAAGATTTCCTTAGTAGTTTTTCTTGTACTCTTTCTTGCTTTGTAATAATTTCCAACCCTTTCTAAATGAACTTTGAATGGGATTTTATAGGGATTTGTTGTTCATGGGTTGAATGTATTCATGTTAGGCTAAAAATAAAATGGATAAGAACTAGAAGGATCTGACTAGTGGAGGTTAAAATGCACTTGGACAAGAGCATCAAAAACAACCATTAAAGGGCTTGATGCTATATTCCAAGTTGGATGCTATAGTATTAAGATAATAGGACTTGAGGGGATATATTTTTCATGGAAAAAGAAGTCTAGCTGAGTCTAGATCAAGTCTGAAGGCTATGGATGATTGGGAATTAGTGAAAAGATGCCTATGAGGGTCATAAAAGCAAGCAGGAGGGACCTATGGGTTGGGTATCATAATCCACACTCAAGTTATCAATTTCTATATGACTATAACAACATCCTAATTTTTGATGAAGAATTTCAATGTTTTGTCTTGGGCATCTTCCATTTGGCTGATGTTTAATATCTAAGATTGCACTCTTTCATCATCTTATATATACTCAACCATGAACTCATAAGTGGGAAGTTTCAATGTGATGGGAAATATAGGTTTCTACCCATAAATTAGTAGGAATAGGGATTCCTTGAGTGCCTATTTGTATATATTTCTTGTTTGCCCATAGAGAAAATTTTAGTAGGGACTACCATTCTCTTGGTTTCTTTTTTTTCAGACTTCTTAATGGCATTCATCAAGTTTATGTTTGTGCATTCTACAACTCCATTAAATTGAGGGTAATAATTTGAAGAGGACTTGATGATTATCTGATTTTCATATGCCCATTTAGTGAATTTTACTGATGCAAAGGCCAACCCATTATCACATACTAGAGATAGGGGTGTCCCAAACTAGGTGATAATGTTCTCTTCCAGAAACTTGATGACATCAATTGTTTTACTATTCTTGGTGGCCATTGATTTGGTCCACTTTGTGCAATAGTCTATGGTAGTGAGTAAAAATTTGTGTCCCATTGAGGAGTTGGGATTGATTACTCTTACAAAGTCTAGGCCCAATTGTGCAAATGACTTCACTTCACTTACTAGTTGTAAAGGTATAGCTGCCTTTACTTCTCTTCGATTGAACACTTGACATTGGTGGCATGTTTGCACATGAGCATGTGCATCCTCAAATATGGTCAGATAATAATAACTAACCCTTAATATCTTGTGTGATGTGGTGTGCCCTGAATGGTGACCACTTCCCAATATGTCATAGAAGTTGTCCATGATCTTGGTGGCTTCAGCTCTGGAAACATACCTTAGATAAATTCCTTCATAGTTTTTATATATATAAGACTCTTTTTTTGATCATAAAGTGAGATGATATTAGCCTAAGGGCCCTTTTCTATTATATTTTAAGGTGTGAGTGATACACTCCATGTATCAAGTAATGAATAATGTCCTTGTACTAATCTCCACCGAGCACTTGACTTGCTTCTACTTGTAAAACATCAATGCAAGTATTAGTGTTTATAATGAGTTAGATTAGACCTTTCCCCCTTACTAACTTAGCATATTTTATTTCTAAGTCATATTCTTAAAGTTTAGTCATCCACTTCCCTCTTCTTTCCCTAAGTTTGTTCTGTCTCAACATTAACTTGACAATAGGCTCAAACACTATAACATAGGTCTTTTTCCTCAAAATGTAGTGTCTAAACTTATTGATAGACTTTAATAGTGTATATGCCTACTTATCCAGAATAGAATAATTTAGCTTGACATTATTCAAATTAGTTATCATGAAGGCTATGGGGTATTCTTTGTCATTTTACTTCTATGTTAAGACACCTACAATAGTATGATCAGAAGCAAAAGAGTATAGATAAAAGTCTTTATTGAAATCAGGACTTATCATGATAGGAACTTAAACAATAACATCCTTGATGTCTTGAAAGGCCTTATTTGCTTTAGCCATCCATTCTATCTTGGCATATTTTTTTAGCATGGTGTTGAGTAGTCTCACAATCTCTGCAAAACCAAAAATAAAATTTCTCACAAAATTAATTTTGCCAAAGAATGATTTTAACTCTTTTTTTATATTGGGAACTTCTACCTTTGAAATTACATACATCCTATCAGGGTTGATGGTCACACCTACTTGGGTGATTACATGTCCTAAGAGTTTACCTTCAGTAACATAGAAGTTGATTTTCTTGGGGTTTAAGGAAATGCCATACCTCCTGCACTTCTCTAGTACTTGTTCTAAATACATCATGTGATCTTCCTTATTTAAAAAAAACTATTAGATCATCCATGTAAATAATAATGTATTTACCTATTAATCCATGGAATGCATGGTCCATCACTTGCTAGATATTTTCTCCTGTATTGATTAGTCTGAATGATATTCATTTGTAGGCAAACATTCCCCTTTTAGTGGTGATGATAGTCTTCATTGTATCACTCTTGTTTACCCAGATTTGGTTGTAGCCTAAAAATTCATCCAGGAATGACATCATTCCAGATCCACTTACCAATTGTATGACTTCATCCAATGATAACAAAGGGTAATTATCCTTCTTGAAATATCTATTCAGATTCTAGAAATTAACATAAAGTCTAATTTATCCATTCTTCTTCTAAATTAGCACAATATTGCCAACCCATGCCGAGTGATGTATAGGAAAGGTTATCCTTACATTGAGTAATTTCTTCACTTCTTTGTACATCAGTGGCTCTAGCACTAGATTTACTAGTCTCTGTCTTTGCCTAAAAGGTTTGTAGGCTTCTTTCAATGGGATAGTGTGAGTAATCACACTAGTATCAAAGGTCTTGAGGTCATCGTAGGACCAAAAAATGACATCTTTAAACTTGGTCAGAAGGGAGACTATTTTCTTTAACTCTTCATCAGTGCATACTAGACCAATGTTGACATTCTGATCATTCCCAAGATCTCCCAAGTTTACTTGTTTGTAATCCTTACCACTTACTTTGGGCTAGTTAGCTTCATTTCCTTGCTTATTTGGGTCAAACATCCTCTCTAAGGTGATCATGCCTTTAGGGATTTGATTCTCTTTAAGATGGATTACTCCATCTTGTTTATCATTCAAACTTTCTATATGAATTTCATCATATTCATCAATGATATCTTATTCAAATATGCTAGCATTGCACAAGAAGTCAATTATCTATTGGTCATCATCAAAAAATTGGAAGTGATTGATGTTTTTTGGAACATAGGGGCATGAAAATTTCTCCAAATTAAACCCTTACAACTTCAAATCCTCCATAGGCACCAAGTTTGCTGCCACTGATGCTAGAGCATCTACTAACTTGTTCTATCACTTGAGTAAGGAAAACATATTGATTGAGTCAAAGTACTCAGTTAGATCCTAAGTTCTAAATTTATATTTCCTTAAATAAGAAAGTTTGCACTAATATCTACTTCTAATTTGATTAACCACTAACTCAGAATCACCATAGACTATAAATTCTTTAACCTTGTGTTTAATTGCAAATTAAAGTCCTAAAATAAGAGCTTCATATTTTGCTAAATTATTATTATAAGAGAACTGTAATCTATAAGAATCTAGATACTCTTTGATTTTGAGATTTTTTAAAATGATTCCCATGCCTAAACCTTATTTGGCTCATGTACCATTGAAGTGTAATGTTGAAGGACCTTTGTTTTATTCTTCTATATTATCACCTAAAACAATATCAATGGTTTACAAAGTATAAAAACATAAGTTAGAGGATTGGTAGTTTACCTTCTCATTCTTGGAATTGTATTTTATGATCATGTATTTCATCTTGGGTTATTGGTCAATCCTGATCTGATTGGGGATCCCTCTCCAAGGTAGCCACATGTGAGAATAATCAGTGGAAATATATCCATTCAAGGATTTAGTCCAATCAAGACTAATTAGTAATCCAAAAGCTTTAGGTATGCCAATGACTTGAATGTCATTGAACTACTATATTTGAGGCTCATGAACTAGTTGCATATGGATGTTCAACAATTCACCTATTACCTTCACTTTTGACTTATCCAATGGCACCACCACCTTCTCATATTTGATCAAGTTTAATCCTAGTTTTTCAAAAATTTCTAGAGGCATAATATTAGCTGAAACACTAGAATCAAGTAAGAAACTATGGAGATTCTTACCAAAAATTCTAATAGTTAATAGGCATGATGTAACCTCATGGTTGCTCTTATACATTACCATATTGGTATGAGCTTGTTCAACCTTGTTGGAGCTAGGATTTTCATTCAAGGATTTCAATAGTAAATCATATTGTTAAGTGATTTGTGTGATCTCGTGCAATGTTATATTTACCTTAATCTTCGTCATGTCTTCCACTATATTATATACACATTTTGATGTTGTGAAGGGAGCTTCTATTGTTGGCTAACTCTCTTTATCTTTGGGGTATGGAGGATTATTGTATGTCTTGCAATTAGGAGGTGTATCTAGTTTATTAGGTGGGGTCAAGGTTATCAAAGGCGGGTTCTGACCTTTGCTTCTCAAGGTGTAGTTGCTTCACTGGTATTGCTGGAAAACATGTACCTCTTCAACATTATCTTTAGGTTCATTCTCATCTTGGTTGGGAAAGTTATAATTCACAACCATGAGGACTGATTTAGGTGCTCTAGAATCATCATTGGAGTTATCAAAGCCTTTAGCATTATTTTGATCAGTGGGATTCATGTCAAATACCTCTATTTAGATTTGGATATATTCAAATGCATGGCAAAAATCAACACAGTCTAGCTTTCCATGTCTAGTAGTATTGTGCACTCAACACCATTTAGGCAAGACCATCTTAAAAATGTTTATCTCAGGAAATTTTCTCAAAGGGGGATCACTATTATTGTTAGACCTATTGAAAGTTATGTTATACCTTTGGAAATTATAATTTCTAATATAACTCTCACCAATATTTCTCATCTATTTCTTGAGATCCAAGAAATCATTAACAAGTTTTTAAATAGATCTTTGTATTGAGTCTAACTCTCCTTTTGGAGGTTGCGGGTTCTTGATTTGGGTTACAATTTAGACATTGGTCTTGTTTATAAGCACCATTATTTGATTTGTTTGATTATTCTAAGGATGTGCCCCAATATTTGCTTCATTAAGGAATCAAAGCTGCTAGTTAGGTATGACATGGTTTAAAGGCAACTGGTTGATCACTGGTAATTGGTTCAATATAGGCTAGTTTCAATTCATGTTGGAAATGACATTCATAGTAGGAATAGTTGGACCATAATTGGGAATGGCAAATGTAGGGTACCCCTATGAGTGTATTTGATCATTGATGTGTATGGATTCAACATATGCTAAAGGTAATGTGTCAATTTTTAGGGCTCTTCTCAAGAAGACAACCATCATAGGATCCAAATAATTCTTATAAATTTCTAAATCTAATTGGTGTGTTGGCTTATAGGGTGGGGATGTTAGGCTATACATATTTTGGAACCTAGCATTGAATGGTATGATTGGTTCCTTTGGGTCCCTTTTTAGGGTATTAAACTATTGGTACATGACTCCTAGGATCACTACCCTACCAAATTGGGCCATAAAGGTGTCATTCAACTATCCCCATCCTATGATGAAATCTTTGGGCAAGTTTAGGAACCAATCATAAGATACATACCTAAATGTGAAAGGAAAGAGGTGATAGGCCACATCCTCACGGATTATGTTAAGAATACTCAAATATGCCTCAAAGGAATTGATATGTTCCTCAAACATTACTATACTGGTGGGGGTAAAGAGAGGCAAGTATTTATTTGGATTTCTTGGTAAATCATGCATAGGTCTAGGGTTGTTGATGGATGAACCAACTAACCATTCCATGATTAGGAAAAAGGGGTTGAAAATTATAGTTAGAGGAAGAATTTGGGTAGGTCTTGGAATTTCTATGCCTTCTTTTGTCTGCTCTAGACTTCATATGGGTCTCTAGAGATGCTAGAGGGGTCCTGGGTTTAATTCTGGATCTGGTCCTAATCCTAGGCAACTCTAAGATGCAAATTGGGTAATAAGAGAAAAGGAGTTCAAAGATAGCCTTCAAAAGTGATAAATATTGAAAATATCAATGAATCTTTGAAAAAAAACCTTAGATCAAGAATAATTCATCTTGATCTTTGAGAATCCAAACCTTGAAACCTTAGGATTTTCAATTCCTACACAAATACTATTAGTTTTACACATTATCCTATAAAGATTAATGTCAAATCAACACACCAAAGCACTTATATGTCTTATTTAATGATCTAAGAGTGTTTACACACTTTAAGACAAATTCAAGCACAAGGCTAAGCAAAGGTTCACTTAAATCCAAGTAAATTATAAAAATTAAGATATCAAATGCCTAGATTCAATATAAGCAACATCTTAGAGATTGATCTTTGCATAAATTCCAAAATATTTTGCAAATTATGAGAAAATTTGCAAAGATGATAAAAATAGCCTTTAATATGTGTAAATAATGGGGTATTTCACCTATCTTTGCATGAATTTTAGCAAATATCTAGATTATTTTACCAAATTTTTACAAATGAACACTAATTTTGATGAAATCTTTCAAAGAATGTAAAGATTCATGTAAAGAATGCAAATCCTTAGTGTTATTAAAAAATATTCATGGAATTTGAAACAATTAAGCATGTATATAATGAAGTACACTAAAATTCTACAAATATGCATGAAAATAGTTGCATAATATTCCTCCTAGTACCAACTAATTCCCTTCCTCTAAATGCACTTATAGTGCTCCCTATGTCACTAAAGAACTGAGGGAAAGTAAGAAACTCAATTTTAAGTCCTGGAAGACTTGGTGATTTAGTTGTTTATATAAATACTACTAGGAATAACACAAATAATAGAGATATGGTTACCACTTTGAAAGTTTGCAGGTAGACCTTGTTATAGGGATAACATATGTTAATGTAGTAACATAGTTTCTTGCTAATATTTATGAATTGTTTTAATATTTTCCAATATTTTCCCAAAATGTAAATGAATAATGGATATTTTTATCATGAACTAAGATATATTGATTCATGGGGGGATCCAAGAGTATGTTGGGTAAGGCAAAAAATAGAATGTGCTTAAGCTGATCAAAGATATCGATTGTACTAACTTCTAAGGCAAAACACATGAAACTTGCATCTATCAACTCTACCATAATTATCAAAGCTAAATAAATGTATTTGAAGCTTTAGAGGAAGGAAATTCACTTGTTTAACAACATACTTTGCATATAATTTAGTCACTCATAGTTAATTGCATAACACATTCAATTGTAAATGAGAATAAAATAGAGCAAGTATACTATCAAATTAGTCAGCTTAGTGTCAAAATCAAATTATTAGATGCATATATGGAATGTAATTAAAAAATTAGCTTGAAAAAAAAAACTATCAGACATCTAAAAGCATTGAGGAACAACAACCATAGAAACAAACACTTAAGTACTTCAGACAAAATTGTGAATTCTTTGGCTCTCTTGTGTTAATTATTGCAATAATTGTTTCTAATTTACAAATGAGGGGGAAACCCCTATTTATAGTCTAAAAAATGCTGAAGACAAGTTTAAGTGGGCCCATAAAAGGAACCCAAATACAATCAAGTGGTTAAAATTCCACATTACAAATAAATATTCTACATTTGAATTTATAAAACAATATGGAGTATTCTCTATGGGCTTGAAGGAGGTTGCTAGCTAGCTTATTGTTGTTGATTTTGCTTCTTATCAACTTTTTCCTTGGTCCAAATATTTTTGAATTCTTGGTAATATTGATCTATTTTGAAAAAGTCTAGGATCATGGGCTGAAACAAATTAGGCATCTCTTTAATTAGCTTCCCGTGTTCTGTAAGCACATGCTTCAATTCTTCCTTTGATTGACAAATGCTACAATGCTTATCACATCTATATCCATATTGACACTAGATAAATCCTACTAGAATTTGGATAAAACACCTTCATTTGTGTTTTAAAATCTTGATCATCCATGAAGGAGCCATCATGCTTGGTCACCCTAATGACCATGGCATCCTTCAGCAACAAGGCAATTTTAAACTCTATATTTTCCAAGGATGTATTTTCATCCTTGACTTGATCCAACCATCTCTTTAATGTTCTTCTTATACTAATTAGGATGGTCTATTTAGGAATAATGTATTCAAGTGGAAAAACTTTGAGGTTAAAGAATTTATTGCTCCTCGTAACTCTAGCCAAGTTGGCCAACTTGGTGTCATAAAGTGCAAGCTTATGGTCAAGTTTAATGAACACCTTGGCCTACTAGATACCATCTTCCTGCCTCTTTTTCATAAAATTTTTACAAGTTAAAGACATTAATAACAACATTTATTATTGAAATTAGAGTATTGTCTAGTACTATTGGTAATGTTTATTCCTTTAGTCTTTTCAACTCTTATTACATCCCCTTCATCAAGACAATTGTAGAATCTGCTTGTACTTGAACTTAGGATATTAGGTCCTCTACATATTCTTAAACCTCTCTAAGACTAGCCTTCATCTTCCTTGTTATAATGAAGAGGGATTCTTCACTCTTATGGACCATAGTTAAGCCTGACTATTATCGTTCAACCTATCTTCTCACTCTCCTTTTCATGTGCCTGTAGTAGGGTCAAACCTCACCCCAATTTGAGGTGCCAAGGAGGCCACCTGAGGTCTTTTCTGCCTTACTACTTGTATGATATACCTTACCTAATTTAGGGTAACTTTAGATGTTAGCTATGTGGGATGTGATTGGGTTAAGTAGGAGGGCAAAGCTGTAGCTGGGATTTATAAATTGGTTGGGTCCAATTGCTCAAGTGGGTTAAATAAAGATTTGGTAGGGCCCATGTTGAGTATGAATGAAGGAAAATTTGAAGTTACAATTACCTTACTATTTGTGGTGAGATTAAGTGGCCTTTACCAGGTGAATGGATTTAAAATGGGTTTCAATGACTTAGTGGATGCAAGGGAGCCAAGGGTAAATGATGCACTAGTATTGGCTGCTTGGGAAGGAGTAGAACCCATAGCCTATCTAGCACTAGTGCTTTGGGAGCCTAGTGAAGATGGAATGTTTTTAGTGGCATGGGAGATGAAGTGGGGCATAATTCCCCCAAAGTAATCAATGGTTAAGGATGCAAACATGGGAGTGAGAGAAATAATAGAAGTAGGAGAAGTTGTAAATGTACTAACAACTAAGAAGGAAGGTAGTGGGAGAGTACTTACACCAATGGTATTTTAATGTGAACTGGTGGGAGTGGTTTATTGAGAGGCTAAGGGAGGATATATAACTCCTCTCATTGTGGTCATAGGCTCCTTATTTCTTTATGTAAACTTTATCTATATACCTCCTAACTAATGTCTACACTTCTACCATTGAGAGCTGAATGCCTTGCTATGACTCCTTAAAGTCAATGATATCAGGATCAAGTTGATCCATGCTTTCTATGGCAGCTCCCATAGTAGATGTAGAGACAAGTGTAGTACCTTGAGAGGGGATAGGCTACTTGATAGCTTCTCCTTGCTCAGAGCTTGGAGGCATATCTTTTCCACTTGGAATGGCTTGTAATGGAGGTCTACAAGGTCTATTATTAATGAGAGGAATATTATCCTCTTCTTTGTCTTCTTTCTCCTCATAGCTTGCATCAAACATGCTCCCATGAGTTGAAGGGAGATGAGTCTTTATAATGTATTCTTTCTTATTCTCTTTGTCAATCCTCATTTCTAGTTTAATGTTCTTCTTGGAGGTATTCTTGAGGACTACCTCATCATTCATTGCATCCTTGTAAACCCATTCATGCACCTCCTCTTGATGCTTATATTCCAATGCCACATACTTTTTGAACTTGAAGAGGTGCTTGAAAATGACATTGTTTAGGTCCCATGCTCAAAAGTCATCCTTAGGCAATAGGTAGGAGTCCTTATGCCTTGTATCTATTACAATGTCCTACCACTTTGTGATTTTAGTTCTCCCAAACTTGTAAGGAGTTTTGTGGGGGATAGCCTTATTTTGTTTCTGAAGACATCAACTCAATGGAATAGTTGATAGGCCATCTCTTCCTCAACCAATTTCATGGGTACATATCTTGGTATCCTAAGAGTAACTACCATCACTCCTTCCATCCAGATGACTAAACAATATAGGTAAAGCTAGTAGCTTCCCATTTATTTCAATGTTTGTCTCACCTCTAGAGGACCCTCAGCATCTCACATTCAGTAATTAATTTTTAGATTACTGGGTAAAAGTCTTCTATAATTACCTTGATATTATGCCTAAAGTGGTGATTATGAATTGTAGAGAATAATTGGGACACAACTTCTTACTACTTAGGAGACCATGAGTTAGGGCCTAGTCGGGCAGTTACACATATATCATCCAAAAAATAGCTCATCATGTAGAATAACGCCCCATTTTAGTAAGTGTTATGCATATCAAAGACCAAGTTATTGATAATTATTTCTCCAATTAATGGAATCTAATAATCCTCCAAGATTATTTATAACATTAGGATAGTTCTTATATCCACATAGTTGATGTGTATATTACCAAATACTCTATTGAAAAGAGCAAGGCCAATCCTGAATCCATTCCTAAATTGCTAAATGGGTACATTCCCTTGGTCATGTATGAAGACCATTCCAATTGGTTTTGTCACCCATGATGCCAAGATTATCTTAGGTTTATGTGTCTCATACTAGTTGTTAATGATGTTTTGATTTTAGTCTAGTTATGGTAAAGCTAGGTCATAATATTTTTTGAAGTTGGGCCCTATGATGAAATCAATTAGGATCCCTTCATTCATTGATTTGAGTAACTCATACTCACATCTTGTCCTCTTGAAGATGTCATATACTAAGTATACGCAAGGTGTGACCTCTGGCTTTACTAAAACCTTGTGAACACTAATAGCTTGGATTTAAAGGATATCAGAAGGCAATTGAATAATATGGGTCATAGTCTTAGCCTCATCAAGATATTTAGCTCCTTCAACATTGAATTATATACTATTGTAGTGCATATCCCCTAGGTTTATGGCCTTGAAGATGAACTCTGTGTCTTTGAACATAACTGAATTACTGTATTGAAATAGAAAATCATCATTCCCAAATACAGTGCACTTACCCAAAGTGGAGGGTCCTACCTATGCCATCTCTATGATATCCTAGGTAGTAACTAACATCTTCTTGTACTTTTTAATAAATTTTGATCTCCAATAATCATAGTTAGGTGTAATTTGTAAAGAGCTCAAACTTGGTTGAATTGAGGACATAGATAGTAGAGAGAGAAAATGCTTAGATGTTTAAATGGAAATGTAGGTAATAATAGCCAAGTTGAGTAGCCTTTTGAATATTACTTTGATTAATGTAAGGTTTAATGGTAATTTTGGTTCATTCTACATTAATGGAGAGCTCATCAATTTTGTATATCTTTGAACTATTGGTTTTAGCATTCAATTACATTAGAATTCAAATTTATCACTTATTTGACTTTGATCCACAATCAATTTTAGATTTAAAGCTAAAATTTTCCACCTTTTGACATGTGACACACCACCTCAAATATAGCTAGGCACTCATGGGGCCTGAATGTGATTAAGCTTCTTAGTCAAATCAAATTTGGACATGTGGCATCTTTTGATTACTCCATAGCTCTCAAGATGTAGCTTAGTATGATGACTCATTCATAGTCTATGACATGGAATATTTTGATTCATGGTGAGATTTTGGGTGAGGCCCTTTAGTTATGATTAGTTGTAGGAGCACCATGTGTCACTCTCATAGGTAATCAAAATTTATTCTTTGCCAGGTGGCTCTCTCATAGGTAATCATAGATTTTTTTAGATAAGTGTCACCTTTAGAAGGCTTATGGATAACTATTGACAACTTTATGTTAGTCATGTGGCTCGGGTGGAGCCATGCATCGCTCTTAA
Source organism: Torreya grandis (assembly GCA_037957365.1). Lineage (NCBI taxonomy): Eukaryota > Viridiplantae > Streptophyta > Pinopsida > Cupressales > Taxaceae > Torreya > Torreya grandis. The sequence goes on from JARHVA010000278.1 coordinate 5,254,433, forward strand.
AGGTGACCTAGTTGATCTTGGGATGAATCTTTGTGAGAATGACAAATATCCTCATTATGTAAGTTCAAACTAGACATGCATCTTTATCATGAGCCTTTATTCATTATTATGCCACTTGTCACCCTTAGAAGGGGCCTTAGATATTTGTATACCATTGAACCTTGATCGGATGGATTGGGTACATCCACATGTTTATCTTACAAGCTCTCATGAGATTTGGATCGAATGTGATGCAGTATGGAAATACATTGATCTCAAATGAATATGAAGGGAACACACATCATTTTGGAAGACTTCTTAGGTCTATTTGGTTTCTATGGAGACATGTGGTATCATCTTGCATGGGATATATGAAGGATGCATGGTGGCTTGGATTTAATAGGTTTACATTTATGAGCTAATATTTTGACAGGTAGCCTTTGGATTTGAATTCCAATAACTAACTTCTTCATGAGATTATTAGATGATGCCATGTGGCTCATGTGCTTCATAGATTTGTTCTGAGTGTCCTACACAAAGTGATGAATTATTAAGGCATTGTGAGGTTTGGTGAGGTGGACACTTATCCTCTTTAGGTCATCATCTTTAAATTGACATCTTGTAAAGCATCATGAACTAATACTTTAACTTTGATGTCCTATGAGGTCAAGAGATAAGTTAAGTTAGACTTTAGAAAACATCAAATGCCCATCAATACAAACTAAAGTTTGTTTAAAACAAACTTTTCAAGTAAATGATTTAAACCAAGTATAAGGTTAGTCTAGTAAGATTAGGTGAAGCCTATTGCATTCATGATAATGAGGGAACTAGATAGAAATCCCTCGATGACAGCTTATCTACACATTTTGAATCATTGATGGTTAATTATTCATTTGTTTGAATGAAAACTTGAAATAATTTGAATGTTTCTAGACGCCAATTATTTTTGCAATATGAATGATTAACTAGAAATTGCTAGGAAGTATGAAATCAATTTTATTTTCAACCAAATGACTTAGCAAGCTTGACATCTTGGGCATTTTAGAAAATTTAGGAAGGAGGGTCCCCATTCTAGGAATAGGGGGGTAGTTGAGCATCAACAATTATAATCAAAATAAGTTACATTATAAGTCTATCGATATGGAGGATGATATGATTTTTAATTCACATTATAAATAATTAAACCATTAAAACTAAGACCTTTACAATTTGCATTAAAATTAGGCAAAAGAGGTTCAAGAATACTATGTTCACAATTACCAAGCCCACCACCCAAATAACTCATACAATTCATAATTTTTAGGTTAGGATTAGTATAAAAAGTGTTCATATAAGTTTTAATTATTTAGAAGCATAAAGAGATTCATCAATTGAATGAGTATCAAGTGCAAGAGACTCAATTTTTTAATTTAGAGTGTCAATAGAGGATTGCATGTTTGTCATTTGGTTTTGAAAATTATTTTTAAGTACAATAACTGACATATAAATATATAATAATAGAGTCATTTTGACATTGAGTTACATGTTTAAGAGCACAAGTTTCTTCCTTTTTCAAATCTATTTGATGTAAAACATGTTTAAATGCTAAAAAAATGGTGAACTTGAATGCCATAGAATCAATATCTAAGATAAAAACAAAATAATAATGTTTAAAAAAATGAGCTTGGACAAAGTTGATTTATAGATCAATTAACTTATAAATATAAGTCCACATCAAAAACTCCAAATACAAGTGTTTAAATGGGTTGAGATTTAATAAACAAAATCTATATATTTAAAACTAAATAAAATATTGTATAAAAACACTTAAAAGTATTTATGGGATTAAACAATAATTTGGAATCATAAATATATAAAATTTGTTTTATGAAACTAATGACACATGTTATTAAAAAAAAGAATTTATCAAACTTTAAAATTATTTATTTTTATTGATATTACTAAAGGACTAAAATTAAAGTGTTTGAAATGTTTTAAGATTTTAAAAAAAAACTTCACTAATTCACAAATTGTCCCACATGGAGAGAAGTTAAAGGTTGAGGGTTTTTTTTTTAGGAGTAAAAAAAATACCAAGAAAAGAAATAAAACTTCATATTAGAATATGCCTTATGGCACATGGCATGAGATGAAAACAAAGACATGAGACATCAAAAAAAATGATATGCCTTTCAAAACTAAATACAACTCAAGAAAGGCACAAAGTTATTTTATTTGAACACAATAAATAAATTAAAACATACTAAAAAGTGTTTATTTATCTGAAAAAGGCATGATTTTTTAGCTATTTTGAAATGTAGATATGAAAGCAAAATGTGTTACGATCAAATGCTTTAAGTTAAAGTAGTTATTTGAAATGTGTTATGAGATTAGGTAGATTTAAAAAAAAAAACAACATTATGAATTGAAGACTTAATGAAACACAATAGAAACTACATTAAATTAGATGAAACTTAGAGAACTAAAATGTGTTAAAGAATGCAACCTACACACTGCTAAAGATAGACAAAGATGATTAAAGGTAGAAAAAAGGTAAAACTAGCTAAAAAAATGAAATGAAAAGAATAAAGGTAAAAATAATATAACTAGCATATGCAAAAGTTAAAAAAATCAAAATTATCTATATACAAAAAATAGAATGCTAAAATCTAGACAAAGAGCCTAGAAGAAGCACTAGTAAATATGCAGATCTAAGAAGAACAAAAAACTAGAATGCTAGAAAAATGTCTTTTATAAACCTTCAAAAATAGGTGATAAGGAAAAATATTATGCCACATGTAAAATAAACCTACTTAAAAGTAATTAATGATAAAAAATATAATTTTAGAACACAAAAAAATATTTTACTCTACCTCCAAATCTACACATTTATGAGGAATAAATGTTAAAAACAACAGGGCTCTAATACAATGAACGAAATGTTTCCAAAGATCGATTTAACTTTGAATATAAGTAATAAATAATCTCAAGGAAAAAATTTACCACAAAGTTGAGGCGATAAATTTGACAAGTGTGGAAACTATCAAACAAAGAAAAATCTTATAATATTATTATAAGCTTTTACAATAATGAATCTCCAAATACATAACATGTAAAAGTTGATATATATATATATATATATATATATATATATATATATAGAGAGAGAGAGAGAGAGAGAGAGAGAGAGAGAGAGAGAGAGAGAGAGAGAGAGAGAGAGAGAGAGAGAGAGAGAGAGAGAGAGAGAGAGAGAGAGAGAGAGAGAGGCCTTAATCTAAAAGAGCATCTCAAGGATGTAAGAGGAAGAAAGTGCAACAAGATTGTACAGCTACAAAAGGCAAGATGAGAGGAGGAGAAAAACTCAATAACTAGATAGAGCTATAACTAATAAAGAGTTACATGAAAAAGATTTAACAGTTGTGTCAAGTGTCCCTAATCCTTTAACATGTGAGGAGGATGTCTCTTCCATTTATGGGGAAGAGTTACTTATGAGAGTAACTCCCAATTCAATAAGTGGACTAGAAAGGTGAATGACACATCAAAAAATTAGAATAAAGTAAATTTATAAATACAATAAATGCACACACAAATAAGCCTTAGGATAATCCTAAATGACTATAAGAAGGAATAAAATTAAGGTTAATTCTCCAACATGGGTATAAAGACCGTGGTCCACTCAGTCTATGGGCACTGATATTTATTAATTCATCTGAGTTATTTCACTATCTTTACTAAGGCTATGAATTTTAATTTCTTCTAAATCCTTTTATAAAGAAAAAATAGCTTCTTCCTTACCTTGTAATTTTTTTTGATGAATATTATTTTCTACATTTTTTTTCTCATGGTTATTTATGCTCTTGATAATGCCATGGCTTATTATATTTGTTATTCCTCATCATGGCTGAAAGGTTGTTCATCTTCTTACAACATTGGAACTTTTCCTTTGTCCACCGATGGATTAGATAGAGAAGGTTAAGGGAAATCTTCTATTGCTTCCATAACTATAAATTATTTTGCTATGGATGCAAGTTATTCTATTCCTATGGATGGCTCCTTCATAACCCCTTATTCTTATTCATTCTCCTCCAACTCTTTTGTAGATTCAATTAGTTACTCTTGGTTGAGACTTCTAAGGGTTTTTGTATCATCTTGTATTCTATCAAGATTATCTTCCTTATCAAAGATGAGTCTCCTTCATCTTTGTGGTTGATTTTGTGGTGGTGAATCCACAATTGGAGCCTTTTTTCCCCTTGAATTTATTTTGAGACCTTAGGATGATAGATCTCTGGAGCTTACTCTTCATAATTAGATATCTCCATGATATGTATGTCTGTAACAACAAGCTCTAGAGTCTATTTTTAGGTAGTTTTGGAGGTCTTTATTTTTTATCTTCTCCTCTTCTGTGCTAGTTCTAGAGATGGCTCCTCACTTTTAGTCTCTTCCTTTAGGCAAGATATAGGTGTAAGGGAGGAATATAGTGGTTTTATCTTTACCTTGGTTTTTTTATTTTGTTTACCTTTTAAAAATGCATCTTATTTGGTTTCCCCCATCTATCTTATTCAATAAATGGTGTTATCATATCAATTGTATCAACCCTTGATGTCTAATAGATGCCACACCTTAAACATGTTTTTATGCAATAGCCTAAATTGTACCATAAAGGAAATATGACATGTTTGTCTTCAATTTTAGGTTTCTTTTATGCATCCCTAAGATGATTCACAATTTTCATTGCATCTCCTCCAGAAGCCATGTTGCCCATCACATGTGACAAACTTGATGACCCAATAAGATATAGTCCTCTAAGGTTTTGGAGGATTTATTCTCTTAAACCCCTTGGTAAACCCTTATTGAATAATGATTAATTCAGACATGGGTTCTCCCTTTTCATGAAAATTTTGAATCAAGTCTTTGGATGAGGATTTACTTGTTGTTTACATTCTTGTCTCAGGAATCCTAGATAGTAGGCTGATGATGATGATTAGAATTTTTATCCCCCTCACTATGGAATGCTTTGATATAATATTTATAATAAAATATTCTACCAATTTCTCATCATAACTATTTAATTTATTGATGAAATATGACCACCCTACATATTCAAACACTTTAGCCACAAATTCATCTTGTAGTAGAAGCCCTACTGATTCAGTGTCATATTTATTCTTCTACCCCCATTTACAAAGTCATGAAATATCCTTAAGGCTATGGAAATCTCTTGGAAATAAATTGAGATTGAGATTAGTAGGGTTTTAATAGCAAGTGAAAACACAATTTGCATAAAAAAAGAGCACAATGCAAAGTGGAATAGATTGTAATAAACTTCCTGACTCTCAAAATATCTTGAAGCTAAGTTGGTTATGAGATTAGACATGTTTGGGAAGGGAAAAAATTATTTTATCTTATGGAGAGACTTGAGGTGACTAAAATTTGTCTTATCCCTTCTTCCTCATGACATTTCTACTGCTATTTCTCCCTTTATTTTTCATGATGTTTTTTCCTTCATGCAACAAACAATCATTGTCATCATAGCCCTTTGCAAGTACCTTTTGCTCATGAATGAATTTGAGTGTGTCATAAAAATGACATCACATAATTTTAATGATGCATTATTTTTTTAACATATCTTAATGGTATATCACTTCACTCTCTTTTTAGAGACCCATTTTATAAGCGACCCCCTTTCTAGCATATCTTTATTTGGAAGAACCCATTTTAAAAAGTGGATATTAAATGACATTTAAAACTCAAAATTAATCTTACTCATATAAAAATGAAATATAAATACCCTGATGAAATATAACCACCCTACATATTCAAACACCTTAGCCACAAATTCATCTTTTAGTAGAAGCCCTACTAATTCAAGTTCATATTTATTCTTTTACCATATTTGCAAAGTCTATGAAATATCCTTAAGGCTATGGAAATCTCTTGGAAATAAATTGAAAGTGAGATTGGTAGGGTTTTAACAGCAAGTGAAAACACAATTTGCATAAAAAAAGAGCACAATGCAAAGTGAAATGGATTGCAATAAACTTCTTGACTCTTGAAATATCTTGAAGCGAAGTTGGTTATGAGATTACACATGTTTGGGAAGGGAAAAAATTATTTTAGCTTATGGAGAGATTTGAGGTGACTAAAATTTGTCTTATCCCTTCTTCCTCATGATATTTCTACCGCTATTTCTCCCTTTATTTTCCATGATGTTTTTACTTCATGCAACAAACAATCGTTGTCATCATAACCCTTTACAAGTACCTTTTGCTCATGAATGAATTTGAGTGTGTCATAAAAATGACATCACATAATTTTAATGATGCATTGTTTTTTTAACATATCTTAATGGTATATCACTTCACTCTCTTTTTACAATTTTTTTAGAGACCCATTTTCTAAGCGACCCCCTTTCTAGCATATCTTTATTTGGAAGAACCCATTTTAAAAAGTGGGTATTAAATAACCTTTAAAACTCAAAATTACTCTTACTCATAGAAAAATGAAATACAAATACCCTGAATTACCTATGGCTATTTTTGTTCCTATTTTTTCCAGATGTCCTAGGATGAGAAGCACTCATAAGCCAATTTAGGGTACTATACAAGTCAATTAAGAATTCTATTTTTATTACTTTGTTATCTAAAAAAATTGCCATTTACTAGTTTTCAATGTTTTCATCATTTTTTATTTTTCTTTTTTATTTTACTATTATTTGTTTTTTTGGAAAGAGGACTACCATTTACTGGTTTTCAATCCTCTTCATTTATTAGACTAAAAAATTCATCCTTTGGTTATGATGGAAAAACAAGGTTATTCTATATAACCAAATTCCTCTTGAGATTGAATCTTATTATAGAAATCCTCCTTTCTATGAGATTGATGATATATCCTCAATCTATGTCCATTTAAAAAGAGTGTCTTCCTAATGCCATCAATTGGGAACAACTGAATAAATCCATTTTCAAATTTATTTCAACTTGATAAGGACATAACCATAAATTATGAAGTTTACCTTTGAAATGCTGGTATTTTAAATCAAATAATAAGGCCCGATCTCTTTATTTGAATGGCCTTTTTTTGATGTGATGGTCATGCCATACTTTCCTATGATGTTGAAGAAGCTTTGTCTAATGTAATTCCTCAAGTCTCATCTCATCTAGTTTATTTAATTAAAAAATTCTATCTTTTTTTGATTTTTTCAAGTTCATGCCTACTTCCATTATTGTTCTTAATGTTCAAAATTCAAAATAAATTGAAATTAATGGATTCTTTCCATATACAAGTTCATATGGATAAAATATTATGGTGGACTTCCATGTTGTGTTGTAGGTCCAAAATACTTTAGGTAACTTATTTGCCTAATATTTTTTGTTGATATCTACTATTTTTATGAAGACATTTTCTAATTTTTTATTGGTGACTTCAGCTTGACCATTGGCTTGAGGATGGTAAGGTGATGAGTTCTTGTGGGTAATTTGGTAGTGTTATATAAAGGCTTTGATCATGTAAGCTTTAAATTTAGGACCCTAGTTTGAAACTATTTCTCTTAGTGCCCCAAAATGTTTTAAGATCTTTTAGTACAAGAAATAAACAACTTTTTCTTCATGATAAAATTATAAGGCTTCAACTTATACCCATTTAGTAAAATTATCAATACATACTAGGATGTACTAGTTTCCTTGAGATGGTGGATTAATGAGATCAATGAAATCTAACCCCAATTTATCAAGGTGTCTTAAAACCACTTGAGGTTGGAGGGTGATTTCATTAGGCAATGTAGGTTTCCCCATTATTATTCAAGGATTACATTGCCATGCATAACTCTTCAAATTTTTGTGAAGTGAATCCAATAGTATCCAACCCCAAGGATCTTATGAATAGTCTTTTTGGCTGAATAATGACCTCTTCCTAGCTCATCATGGTAAGCTCTCAAGATGTCATATATCTCATCTTCTCTTACACACATGTGAAGTACCAAATTAGGTTCACATTTGAGTAATGCACCATTCAATCATTTATAGTTAACATTACTTATGATTGAACATTTTTTTTGTTTATGAGTGAAATCACAAGGAAAATTCCATATAGCTAGATAATTAGCCATATCAAGAAACCATGGTGAGTGAGATAAAACTGTGAACAACTATTCATTTAGAAAATTATCCTCAATTGGCTCACCATCTCTTGTAATATTTAGTCTTGACAAGAAATCAATAGCTAGATTAACTTTTCCTTGATTATCAATTATTTTTATATCAAATTCTTGTAATAGTAGGAACTATCTAATGATCCTACTTCCTACCATTATTTTATTCATTATATTTCATATAGATGAATGATTTATATAAACAATTATTTTATAACTAGTGATGTAATGATGAAATTTGTTCATAACATAAATGACAACAAGAAACTCCTTTTCAGTAGTTGTATAGCTTCTTTCTATAGGAGTTAAATTCTTACTAATGTAATATATAATTTACATCTTACCTTCTTCATCTTTATACCCAAGAACTGTCCCCATAACTTGGTTAGAGGCATATGTGTGTATGTGGAAGGGATACTCCTAATTGAGACCTCTCAAAACTAGAGCACAAAATTTTATTTTATTATCTCAAAACCCTGTTTACATTAATTAGTCTATAAAAATTCACTATCTTTGGTGACAAATAAAAACATAGGTGCAACAATATTACTAAAATCCTGAATAAAATGTCTATAGTATCCTGCATGACCTAGAAACCTCTTGATATTTGTTGGGTTGTTAGGTGTAATAAATTATGAAATGACTTCAATATTTTTAGGGTCAACCTGTATTCCTTGTGCTAAGATATCATGACCTAAGATAATTCCTTGATCAACCATCATTTGACATTTTTTATGACTTAGGTATAAATGATGTTGTTCACACCTGGTTAATACATTATCTATATTATTTCAAGTTTCATCAAAAGAGTTGACATGCAGTATAAAATCATCCATGTATACTTCAACACAATCATTGGTGAGATCAATGAATATAACAAGGACTACTCTCTAAAAGGTGGTTGGTGTATTTCATAAGCCAAAGGGTAAAAATCTATATGAAAATATCCCATAAAGACATGTTAAAGTGGTTTTATCCTAGTTTTTAGGAGATACTCTTATTTTATTATACCCACTGAACCCATTTATGAAGTAAAAATACTTCTTTCCAATTATATTATCTAAGACTTGGTCTATGAAGGGTAAGAGAAAATATTTTTTTATAGTTGCTTTGTTGAGTTCCCTATAATCTATACATATTATCCATTTGACATGTTTTTAGGTATTATTATTAGTGGTGAGACCCATTGACTATCTGATATTGGATATGTGAATCCTACCTACAATAGTTTTTTTATTTTAGTTTTAACCATGTCTCTTAATGCTAGATTTATCCTTATTTGAGGTCATCTAACTAGTTTGATGTTTTCAGTTGGATTAATTCCTTTCATGTCACTATATTTCAAATCCAAATCTTAGGTGTGATTTTTAATTACATAAAATCCCTTGATCTCTTGTTCATCTTTTAACCAACTATTTATGTTTAACATTTTACCTAGATGTATTTCAATTTGTTTTGTCCCTAGCTAGATGGAGTTATCCTATCTAAATTAACTCATGATAATGTTAAAGGGAAAATGATGAGGTTGAAACATGTGGAAGGTGGTTATATCTTTGAATAAGGACTCACCTTTTGAAATCACACCTGCTAATGGGCAACAAAAAGTTGCAAGGAAAGTTTTCTAACTATCTTGTACCCAACTAAAAACACTCTATTAGAGAAGTGTGTGATCATATATTTCATAATAAGTGTCTTCAAGGATGTTTTGATAACCTTGAACATGTATTTTAACAATTTATAGTTCCAGATTGGTGATCTATGGAGGTAGACTAGGCAACGTTCGAGTTAGAATGTCTTCTCCTTTATAACTTGTTAATTTTTCCTCTTGCTCATTTGTATGGTTTTTAAATGATATAATTTACAAAGAAAAAATGATATTTCCATGTTTATATGGTTCATCAACCCATAAGTGATCTAAGGAATCTACATATGATTTGTTAGGTGGATATAAAAATATTTTCTTTTCTTTTAATCCATTCAAGATTGTCATATCTCTAGACCTACAATCGATGAGTGATAGAACAATGGATAGCCATGGACTTCCTAGGATCAATGGATAACCCAATTTTTGAATCTTTGGTTGGACTATCATAAAATCTATAAGATATTCTAAATATTCTACTATTATTGAGACATCTTCTATAACCCCCTCTGGTTTGACAATGGATTGATAAAATATTTGTAAGATTATGGTGGTTAGTTTTACCCCCATTAATGAGAGTGATTTCAATGTGTATGATGTCATGAAATTGATATAAACTTCTAAGTATACTAATACGTTGGGTATTTCCTTATTTACTATAACTACAGTGATGACTAGACTTCTAGGGTCTCCTTACTTTGGTAGAAGCAAATTTATTTTTAAGAAGTCAAAAAGCTTATGATAAACTTATATGGTCTTGGGACATTGTTTTCTTATCCATATATTTTTGAAACAAAATAATTTGATGATTCTATTAAGCTTAGGGATGTATTTTATTAATATCAATCATGGTATCTCAATGTTTAGTTTCCTTAACTGTTGGACTAGTTCAAATTTATTTTTATTGATTATTTCTTTTAGTCTTTCAAGAAATAGAATTGGTAAAGAAGTAGTAGGAGAAATAGTTTCCTAAGGTTTTTATTTTTCATAAATGTCTGATTTTCCCTTGAATTGGTCATTAAGAAGTTTTTAACTATCCTTTTCATTAGGTATTTCTTTGATGGTGGGCCGAGGACTACTTAACACTTTCCCTGAATATAGCTAAACATTAATATAATCTATGGAATTTACTCCTATAGTTCCTTCTTGTCCTATACCATATATGGGAGCTAATTATATATTTTTAATATTTGATACTAGTTGCGTAGGTAATTGAGATTTATTTGCTTATTTAATTTATTGTGGTTAGCTAGTAGGATTAGGAATCAACACCTGTTGGGGTGGAAACCTCCTCTGTTGATTAAATGTTTGAGGTATCCATTGTTTATTTATTTGTGGAATCCATGGTTTCTAGTTTTGATATGATATCCACGATTATGGTGATGTCCACTCTTATGGAGATAAATTTGGTAGTACCCATGGTTGTGGTGATGTCCACTCTTATGGAGACCACGTTGGTGGTACCAATGTTTATGGAGGTGCTATTCTATCCCATGACATCATCCATGGATTGGAAGGAGATATGTGAATAAAGTGATTCAAGTTTTGGTCATGAGATAAATTATTCCATTGTATTTGTATATAATTTAGCTCTTCTATTGGTTGGGTAATCTATTTCAATTGATTCTTAAGGATAGTAAGGAAGATGCAATTATTTTTTTCATGGGTATTTATATCATAAATACCACACATATCTATTCTATCAAGAGGGAAATCTTGGAGGGCATGTTTCAACATTCATTTTTAATAATACATAGCTAAACATTCAGTGGTGGCATTAGATTTTGATTGTAATCCATCCAACTTGGTGTTTAACTGAAGCAAAATGTTTATTTTGAGATTCTAAAATTATTCCATGAGTTATCTTACATCATTGTTTCTTTTCCCTATTTTTAGCTTTCTAATACTAGCCCTTGTTCTTGAGTAGTTCCTACATAATTCAATAATGTCATTGAGACCAAGTTTATTTATGTCCCCTCTTCCCATTAGGTTTAACGATTCATGGCCATTATCATTAAATCCTTTCAAAAAATCTATCACAGTTCCTCATCTAGTTCATATCCACATCTTCTAAGGACAAACATAGAATGATCAAGATAGTCTTCCATATTTTTTTCTTCTTTTTGTTTTATACAAAAGAATTATTCTTTCTATCTCATACCTTTCAATAATCTTGATATTTTTCAGGAATCCATTTTCAATTTCATCTCATATGGCAAATGGATTTTGGTTGTAATCCCATACACCACCTCATAGTTAAATCCTTGAGTGTTGAAGGAAATAACTTTAACTTTTGATTGTCAAACTTATAGTCATAGGTCTGACATAACATTTTAAATTAAAACAAGAATTTCTTAGGATCTTTTGTTTACATTCCCTTGAGAGTAGATAATTTAGATGGGTATATATATTTTTATTGGAGCATTTTCATCTAGATCTAGGACAATATGATATATAGGTAAAAGTTCTTATTGTTGGTTGATTTTTACTTGCCTCAGCCTTATTTTTTAGGTTTACTATGTTTCCAATGTTACCTCACATTTATTTCCAATATATGTTGTAAAAGGTTCTCCTTGGAGGTGGTGAATCATCAAAATGGGTTGGAAGGTTACTTGATTGAGATTTAGTGCTTTAGTTTATAATATTTTTTTAGCATGGATTACTTCTTTTAGAAGGATAAACTACCTTTATGGATTGTTACCAAAGTTTAGGTGAGACTAACAATGGTTCCTCATCAACAATCTAAAGTTATTTTCCTACAATATCTTCTAACACACTTTGTCATTATGACCTACTAGTACTTGTGCTTTGTTTAGGATTTTTAGGAATATATTTTCCTTTTAAATCTCTTTATCTATTCATAAATTACTTTGATTTATGGGAAGTTTTTATTAATCAAAGATTAATTTAAGATTTTATACACTAATAACACATAGAAAATCCCTAAAAATGACACCAAAAATAATGAGGGTGATTGTGTCTTCTTCATTTAATCAATTGAGTTCAGTCAATGCCATATCAAACAAGGTTTTATGTCCAATGGTAGTTAGTAATGAGAGATGCAAAGTGGTGACTAAAAATTGTTTATTTGGGGGGAGTTGTGGTTAATTTACTTTGTAATTTATAATCTACTTGCTTAAATTGAAATATAATCGATTACTTATGAAAATAAACAATCTTGCTGAATTTAAAATGCTTTGAAGGGAAACACACTTGTTGGAATTGAAATTACTTAGAAATAAACACACTTATAGTCTATTTACATAAATGTAAATTTCATGAAAATAAACTTATAGTTATTCTATTTTATTTGAAAGGAAAATTATTTGGAAGTATAGTTACTTAGAACATACACATTAACACACAGTACTACGTGTGAGACATAAAACATGACACTTTGCATAAAAGAATGAATGGAAATATTTAAAACACTCAACAATATGAAATAAATATATAAATACCAAACATAAATCCTAATTCCTTGGTTGAGTGGGCCCTTTCTCTCTCTAAAAATATGATTAAAACACAACTAGATTTGTAGAAGCTTCATAAAATCAAGTTATCATTACTTTTGGAAATGTTTATAACACTAAAAATGGAAAGTCATAATTGATCTTACTATTCTTATATCTATCTTAATTCTCTCTCTTACTATCCTCTTACTCAAAAGGACATTGTTTATATATCACAACATTTTACAATAACTGATCAAAATAGGAAACAATCTAATGAGATCAAAACTAATTAGGAACTTATTAAAAAATAAAAGCATGACAACTCGCTTTCCACTTTCTAAGGAAATAAGTGAAAAAGAGTTGGAGTATGTTTCAAATATGATTCCAAGTTTTTTTTTATCAATTATAGCTTCTTTTTTAGTTTATATACATTTGATATTAATTTTATAGTGGATTAAAACATAAAAACAATAGTCACTTACGAGAAAACTTCTATAAAAGCATGGCTAAAAATATAAATACTATTTTTATATTGTCTATTTATAGCTTCTAGAATTATTCCCAAAAATACATTAGACTACTTTTTATCAAGCATGTGTGTCTTTTGTCATCTTCAATTATCCTTTGACAAGTTTTTGGAAGTCTTTAGAACCAATTTTGAGCATATCTGGAGCCAAACTAGTGATCTACGGAGCCATTCCAAGGATCTTCAAAATTGATAAGGGCTTGGGTTTAGGAGTTTTATACTTATAATTTTTTTTTATTAAACTATAAAATTTTCATATTACCTATACATATAAAACTAGTGGATTTCCATGCAAATGTTAGAACAAAGAGATTTTAACAGGTAACAATAACTTACACATAATAACTAAGGTAAAATACTCACTTTTTACTTTGGATTAGTAATGTGTTATATTATGAACATATAAATACAATTAAAATTAAACCTTTTAGGGGAATAAAGGGGTAATTACTTGGATATAATGAGCCATTTTATGGGCTCATCGGATCTTGTAACATGTGCCATTTTATGCTTAAGAGGAGATATCTTGCCTTTTCTAGCCAATTAATCATGTTCATATGTACTCATATTATGCTCAAGAATAGATAGAGAAAACAAAATATGTTCATGTTCATGACTATGTAAAGAAACTATAATATGTTCATGCTCAGAAGTAGGTGAAAAATTTAATTTTGGAATATGATTCTTTGAATGCAAATAATTTTCTTGAATATTTATATAAACTAATTCATTACCAATTTGCTCAATAACTGTGTCAACCAATTATTGTGGAATATGAGTAGGCACCATTGGTGCTATAGAATATTCATATTAATTGCCTATAATTTTAACCACTTGATTATCATAAATATGCTTTATACACTTGAGAAATTTAGAAGGAATTGCTCTGATTTTCTTTAACTAAGGTCTCCCTAATAACAAATGAAAGATGCATGTTCTTGGTTATACTAAGAAAGGAATGGAAAAGACAAGAGTTAAAATTATAGAGGTAATAAGATGTGTCCAAGAGTATCTTGTGTATGACCATAAAATGCTTTCAAACCTCTAGATGTATGTTGTATATCTTTCTCCTTATAAACAAGAGAATGCAAAAGTGTTATGGTGCACACATTTTCATTTGATCTATTGTCTATCATGATAATATGGATTGGTTGTACACCAACATATGATCTAATGAATAATAAATATCTATCAAAATAATCATTAACATATTATATAATTAATATTGATTTTTTTATCAAAATCATCATCAACATATGGAAGATGGAGAGTTGACTTTCACTTCCCCTTCTACTACTACCCATGCTTCCTTTCTCACTCTTCCATATTTTGAATTTTATTGGTCTACAACCCTATTGGTTCCTACTTGGAATGATATCCTATCTAATAGAGTGTGGTTTTCCAACCTAGTTATTCTTATTGGATGCTTTGGTTGTCCCCAAGTGTGTTGTTGTTTCATAAGGTTCAATGGTTTATCCCATTCAACCCTGTGTCAGGGGTATAGATCTATGGTGGGATTGGGATATTTATTTTATTGAAAGATAGAATACTAAGGTTAGATACCCTTATATTCATGAAAGGTTTTAGAAGGTTCCTATATTTAATGGGATCCTTTCCCTTAAGCAAAATCCTAGGCACTGGCTTAGTTGGGAAGGTTTTATGGATCACGTCTCAGCCCTAGATCACCATTTTATAGTTTGTATTTTGAATGTTAGGTGAGGTAATTTTGGTGTGAATTTATATTGAACCCTAATTTATTTGGTATGATGTTCTATTTCAGTGACCAAAAGACCAAGATAGACTTTCCTCTTACAAGTTGGAGTGAATTGTCCAACATTTCTTCTTCAGTGGAGCTAGTGGGTATTGGGAAATTCATTGAATCTTAAGTATCTTCAAGTCCTTCTACCATTGAGATACTTTTAGGTATGATGTGTGTTTTAATTATTTGGGGAAGGTTTGATCAAAATTTTAGGAATGGTATGTTGTATTTAAGTGGATGGTATATCTTGCCTAAGTTTAGTCCTCCTTTGGATGGACATGTTTCATGTTTTCCTTGTGAGAGATGAATTAGTCATTCAAGATTTGTCTGGTTCCAAGATTTTGTCAAAATCCCTTTATAAAGCTTCTAGACTTTTTATGATGTCTTTGGTTGGGGGATCCAGTCAAGAACTGATCAAACCCCTTAGTGTGAATCTTAGGGTAATACAAGATAAAATTTATAGTGAGCAAGTTTCATGTCTAATTTGAGATGGAAGGATTTTCTAATTGTATAAGGAAATTTGGTTGTTGCTAGGTGGTTCATCCTTAAGTTGGAATATAATTGAGGATGTACTACCAAGGAATTGTTGAATTTTTTGTGAGGTTTGGTATGTTATTGGGGTCACAGTCTCATGTAGGATTCATGTCATAGGGTGTTGTCACTGATAGAGTGTTTCACATGATCTGGTATTGCTATATCTTTTTTCTATATTATATAAGGTTGTGGGTCCTTAAAAAACCCTCACCTTTACCCTCATTTAAAAAAAATAATATTCAACACTTTCAAAGCCATCAAATGTAATAGATGGATGTGATGCTAGATTTATTATAACTGTAGTAATGATGTTGTCAAGTTGATGTCCATGTACCTCAAGGGTTTGATTTCCATCTTGTGTTGCACAAAAAAGGCTCCTTATACATATGTAACTTTGTATTGTAATTTTATTGTGGCCTAACCTCTTCATTAGGTGTACCAATGTCAATAATATTCCCATCAATGAGGTCTTGAATTTTGTGGTTATGCTTCATACATATATTAATGGGATGTCTAACACACATATGATAATAAAAAAATGCATTCCCATAAAAAAATCTAGATTGGGGTCTATATGGATCCATTTCAAATGGTGGAGGAAGTGTAATAACATGACATTCAAGTATATTTTGAAGTAACACATGAGGAGGTGAATTTAGCCTTGATAATTACCTTCTTGGTGGAGCTTGTAGTTGAATATTGGGTGGAGGTTATGATAAAATAAATCTAACCTTGACTTTACATTCCAAAATATACTCACGGTTGATTTGATTATGAATCAAAAAACACTCTATGGTAGCATATATAAACATGCAATATTGCTTAGGAGGATGATGTATCTGAGTGATAGACTCACTATTGTATCCAAGACTAGCTTGTCTCTAATTAGGGGAAGGCAAAATAGGATCAATAATACCTTGAGCATGTTTACCTATTCCTTGTCCCATAGTGTACTTATACATCTATAAATATTTAATTACAAAACCATAGTGGTGAAATTTTATTAATGAGATTATTGAGTTGGACTCTAGGGGATGAATAAGAACATAAAAAATGGAAGAGGTGCTAAGAATAAAAGTTTGTATACATTTATTTTGTCATTTATTAGTTATGGGGAGTAATTGAAGGTGAGGTTTATAACAAGATGAAATACAATGTGAATTCAAAGTGATGCATGAAATAGTATTGAATTTGAACTACATTTATGCATAATGAATAACATTTTGGATGGTAAGAAAAGAATTTACAAGAAATTGAAAAAGACTATGTAAAATATGAAATAAACATTCTTATAGTGAACCCATTAGTAATAAATTAAAAGATAATACTATTTATTCTAGTGATATACAATTAATCAAATAATTATGACTATGTATACAAGATGAACCAAGTGAGTCTACTATGTAAGAAGATAATCTAATCAAAAATCAAGGAGAAAGGTGATTTAGGTAAGTATATAAATGATTTTTAAGCTCTTAGATATACTTGTTTTTTCATTGGATAGTGTTGGCCCAATATTTTAGAGCACTAACTATAGAGGTAGAACCATACTTGCATCTCACTAAACCTAGTTCTGAGGGTAAGTTGAGATTATCTTCCCAGGCTTAACCACGTACCAATGCAATTCAAAACTAGAGGTGTTGGAAACAAGATGACTAAGAGGGGGGTGAATCAGTCTTTAAAAATTTTCATCAATTTAACTTAAATATGTATGAACCATCTTAACATGCACATACATCCCAACAATCATAAACAACAAAACATAATAACATGAAAAACATGAAAATAACATATATGTGGGAAACCCACTAATGAATCAAATGGAATACAATATTATAAGACAAACATCAATCTTCAGTTGAACATCCACTCAACTTAGAGCACTAACCCGAATCTATCAAGTACCAACTTGACAATCTTTAGATAAGCAAAAACTTAGCAAGGAACACCAAACCCTAATATTTAAAGTACTAACTTTAAGGTCTTTAACTAAGCACCAACCCAATAAGGAATAATAACCCCTAATTTACCAAGCACCCACTTGGCTTTATCAAGATCCAACTTGCAAGGAGGCTCCAACCCCTAAATGACTTAGCACCAACTCAAACACCTGATTATTTGATCACCTTCATAAATCATTGTTGTTTCTAAAATATATGATTATCTACTCTTTCATCTCTTTGCTCTCTTTTTCCCTATCAAATTTATCTTCAGATCTCTTCGCTCATCTAGCCCTCTTCATGGCTTGATTAGGTCTTCTAACCTTTATCCTCTCTTACATAACCTATATTATATATTCATGATATATCTAATGGTTTGTATGAACTCTTTTATGATTTAAAAATTATCCATGTCATTCACTTATCCTATTTTTCTCTCACTCTAAGCACATGTTTTGTCTTATCATCTAAGTGCACCCAAAATAGGCCTAACTACCTTACTTTTATACAAGTCATTTGATCATATCTTTCTAGGTTGGATACATATTCAAATAACTTATGTTGGCCATGAATAGATAAAATAATATTAAAATAACATGTATTAGTCATGAATCAATCACTACAATAGGTTGTCCATACATCAATTAGATTTTACTCCTCTTTTAGGCTTATGGAGACCTAATAGGTCTTCTCAACAACACATTACCCTTTGATACTTATTTAGGCTTATCTAAACACATCAAACAACAAGAACACATCATAATCCACTCCAATATCCATTTTTAAACTTCAATTTAGGTCTAGAATACCTTTTAGGTCAATTTATCAATTGAACCCTTACTCAAATCACTACTTATAAAAGGCATGTGCAAATATATAAACTCTTCCTTGAACAAATGAGGTATACAATCAATTTTTCCAAAAAACCATCACAAAAAATTATATATTTAAGAACCTCATGACCTTAGGGTCATCACCAACTTCATTTGATGCTTTAATTTAGGGTAAAAAAGCTCAAACACTCTTTACAAGATGTTCACTTAGAACAACTAACAGACTCCAAAATATATGTTAGGTTATGGAGCTAAAAGCTTCACTGATGCAGACATGGAGGAGGTTGCAGAAGGGTTGTAGAGTGTCACAGACATCGGCGTCGGTCAGGCTGACCGACGTCGACAAGATAAGGCAGGAAGGCAACTGACGTCGGTCAGTAGTCAGCTGGCATTGGTGACCCCCAGGCAGACAGGGACCGACATCGGTCACCTGTGGTTCGAGCTGCAAGTATATTACGGGCAGTTAGTTGACGAACCAAGTGTTTGCATGTTTAGAGCTAATTTTAGACTAAGAGCTACGGATCTAATTATTGTAATTAGGTGTCTAATTATTGTTTGCATGAGGTCTATTTAAGAGACTCATGGATTGTATTGTAAAATTGTTCTAGAGAGTAAGAGAGCAATATTATAAGCTCCTTCTGTGTGTGAGGTGAGCAGTGGTGTGTTCCTCCTAGTGCCACAGTACCAAGTGTGGGTGCTAGATTGGAGAATCAGCAGGGTTCTTCATGTATGTATGATCTTGGTCATCAGGTGAGCATGGTTTCTATAGGAGATCTACATGGTAAGTAAGATCATTGATTTGCAGATGTATGTGTGTGCAAGGTTAAGGTTCACAGGTGTGCAGAACCAGATTGATTTGCAGGTGTGTAAGATTAGATAGGACAACAACACAATAGGGAGCAGGATGAGGTGGGATCTACTTGGAGTACAGTGTGTACTCAGATAGAGAAAGAGAGGAAGGCAAGGAAGATCCATAAGTAAGGTCTATTGAGGTGTAGGTTGTTGCAGGTTCAGGGGAGATCTACTTGAAGTACATTTGTGTACTTGTGGAGTGCATGGAGCACTTGTGGTGTGTGTGGAGCATAGGTGTAAGGTGAACACCAACTCAGTGTTTGAGTTGGGTGTTGGGACCTAAGAGAGAGAGCTTTGAGGAGAGAATTACTATTCACTTGAGGTGTGGGAAGCCTCTGAAGAGGTGGTGGAGAAGAAGTGGCATCTTTTTTATTGTATTCTTTTTTGTAAGAGTTTTAATACAAGTTGTGTATTGTCTCTCATATCATGTGTTATTTCTAGATTCTAGTTACTTGTTGATTCTGGTTATTTCCGCATATTAAGTTGCTTGTATTTGGTAATCAATTGTGTGCTTCCGGTATTCATATCCCAACACGTGGTATCAGAGCTAAGGTTGTAGGAAGCGATTTAGTGTTTGGTTACAGGTCACTCTCAGGGGTTTCTGATTGAGTGGGATTAGAGCAATGGTAGATCAAAGTAAGCTAAGAATGAGGAGTTAAAAAGCACAGATGGTCACTTACAGTCCTATGGAAAGAAAGAGCAGGTAAAATAAGATTATTGGTTGGTAGTAGATCAGCATGAAGGAATTGAAGATGCAGATGTTGCAGGGGTTGTTGCACAAGATGCTTTGGAAGGTTTCTTGGATAAATTTGAATCTTGGATAACAGATTCTGTTGCCTCTTTCCATGTAACCCCAGGGAGAGGAGCTGGTAAGCCTTGCCAAAGAATTGGCAAAGGGGAAGTGAAGCTAAAATTGCAGGCGGAGGCCAACACACGGGTGTTGAAGGAGGTCATGCAGGTCCCAAGTTTAGAGATGTGGCTAATTTATTTAGAAAATTTGGGTGATGAGAGATGCACAAGAACTCTCACAGCAGATGCACTTGAATTAGCTGGTGGTAAGAAAATAGGTACTCTTTATTTACTTGTTTATATTACTGATTCTTCTTTTGTTGCAGAGATGTGGCTTCGTAGGCTTGGTCATATGAGCAAGAAGGAGATGCATGTTCTTAAGCGGAAGACAAATATATTTGACAGGCTTAAGAATTGGAAAGCCTTGGTGTTTATGGAGGAGATGGCGGACAAAGACCAGTGGATGGGGCTGGATACTTATGAGCAGGGTAGTTTGGACATGGGACTTGATTCAAAGGAGCTCACGGGTAAAAAGTCATCACTTATAGGAAAACACAGGTACTAGCATCGGCAAGAAAATTGACGTCGGTAGGAGGTAAGACCGATGTCGGTCACGAGGACCGACATCGGTAGTAGAGGACACCGACGTCGGCAGGGTTGGTAGTCAGGACAGGTGCAGGAACCGATGTCGATTGGATGCAGACTGTGTGGTGACCAAGGTTAGTCACTGTAATGGATTTTGGGTGGACAACACACTGTCAAGGAGTCTCAAATGACCATATGGAGGACTGAAGACATAAGTAAGCCTCAAATTCATTGTTCCTCTTCTTTATACTAGTTGCTGATTGCAGAGTAGGAAGGATCCAGGAAATAGTGGGAGCATGGCATGGAAAGATTGCAGAACCAAGCAAGAGATTTGGTAGGGTTGCCAGCAGGTATGAAAGCATAGAGACGAATGGATTCTTTAGTTGAAGAATAGAGAGAACAGACACATGAGACAGAAGGCCAGGTCATATGGTCTTGAGGAAGCTGCAGGACAGTGGTACAGGTTTTGACAGGTGGATGACAAAGCATGACTTTAGTCAATGTCAGGGTAACTACTGTGGTTTGTCTTACCAGGGGGATGATGGTCATGACATCATTCTATTACTGTATGTGGATGGTATGTTTGCTAGCAGGTTTGTACATATAGGGTTTTGCTAAGGTAAGGGTAAGATTAGTTCAGTGGTTTGCTATGAAGAATTTGGAGCAGCAAAATTATTCGGCATGGGAGACATGGAAGATCACAGGTTGATTTTGTCTCGAGTGGGAGCTGATGTGAATCAGGTGTTGGCAAGGTTCAGGATGTAGAATCGGAGCACACTAAGGGCTGGACAGTTCAGTGTCCAAAATCACATGAGGTCTAGTATAGACCTGAGTTTGCCCAAGCAGTGGGTGTTGTCAGAGAGTTAGGAGCCAATTCGGGGAAGTGGATTCTCAGGGATGTGAGAGGGACCAGTAGTAGGTATACATGCAGGGTCAAGACTTCACTACATGTGTTTGTAGATGCAGATGCGACAGGGTACTCGGATGACAGGAGGTACACCATAGGTTGTGTGGTGGGTTGTCTTCAAGATTCATCTTGAAGAGGGATACAAGCCATGGAAATAGATTAGATGGGGTATAGGTATAGGTACAGTGTAGCTATTTATCTCCAAGTGGGATATTGTTAGGTTGTGGAGCTAAAAGCTTCACTGATGCAGACATGGAGGATGTTACAGAAGGGTTGCAGAGTGTCACAGACACCGGTGTCGGTCAGGCCAACTGACGTCGGTAGGATAAGGCAGGAAGGAAATCAATGTCGATCAGTAGTCAGTCAACGTCGGCAACCCCCAGGCAGACAGGGACCAACGTTGGCCACCTATGGTTTGAGCTACGAGTATATTACGGGCAGTTAGTTAACGAACAAAGTGTTTGCATGTTTAGAGCTAATTTTAGACTAAGAGCTGTGGATCTAATTATTGTAATTAGGTGTCTAATTATTGTTTACATGAGGTATATTTAAGAGACTCATGGATTGTATTGTAAACTTGTGCTAGAGAGTAAGAGAGAAATATTATAAGCTCCTTCTATGTGTGAGGTGAGCAATGGTGTGTTCCTCCTAGTGCCACAATACCAAGTGTGGGTGTTGGATTGGAGAATCAGAAGGGTTCTTCATGTATGTATGATCTTGGTCATCAGGTGAGCATGGCTTCTATATGAGATCTACATGGTAAGTAAGATCATTGATTTGCAAATGTATGTGTGTGTAAGGTTAAGGTTCACAGATGTGCAAAACTAGATTGATTTGCAGGTGTGCAAGATCAGATAAGACAGCAACACAACAAGGAGCAGGATCAGGTGGGATCTACTTGGAGTACAGTGTGTACTCAGATAGAGCAAGAGAGGAAGGCAAGGAAGATCCTTCCATAAGTAAGGTCTATTGAGGTGCAGGTTGTTGCAGGTTTAAGGGAGATCTACTTGAAGTATGTTTGTGTACTTGTGGAGTGCGTGGAGCACTTGTGGTGTGCGTGGAGCACAGGTGTAAGGTGAACACCAACTCAGTGTGTGAGTTGGGTGTTGGGACCTAAGAGAGAGAGCTTTGAGGAGAGAATTACTATTCACTTGAGGTGTGGGAAGCCTCTGAAGAGGTGGTGGAGAAGAAGTGGCATCTTCTTTATTGTATTCTTTTCTGTAAGAGTTTTAATACAAGTTGTGTATTGTCTCTCATATCATGTGTTATTTCTGGATTCTAGTTACTTGTTGATTTTGGTTATTTCCACATATTAAGTTGCTTGTATTTGGTAATCAATTGTGTGCTTCCGATATTCATATCCCAACAATATAGTCAAGTAAACATGAACATATGACACATGATTGAATATATTCAAGGGATTTAAATTAATATACATGATATTAAAAAATTGTTAGATAAACCTCAATCAAATATATCATGAGATATAATGAGAACTTTTGGCCTTACAGACCAATCTTATGGCCTTCTCTCTCATAGACACTACTCAGTTAGATAAGCCATTTTGGCTTCAATGTTTCAATATTTTATATTGAATTAAAATATTTTAAAAAGAATTTATAGATAATTTAAGACCCAAAAAACATCATCATGCATTTAAATTCATCACTCCTTCATGAAAATACATCATGAAACATCTTTTCACTTCTACCTAATTTTCACATAGTCTACACCACTAGGTCTTTTCAATGACTGGCCAACTTGGATAATCAAATTCACAAATATGAGATCTAAAACCTATATATAATCCTTCATGATAAAAAAATAAAAGACTCATACTTTGATATTTATCCACTTAGCACCATTGACTTGGTCAACTCTATCTTCTACATCAATTTTTTGAAAGACAATCACTTTTTTATAGGGTCTTCTCACTCACCTAAGAAACCAATCACACCTAGAGATACCTAGGAGAGTTTAATTCAACCTAAAATCACTTGTTTTATTATATCAAACCATTTAAATCTCTTTTGAATAATATCTTCAATATCAAGTCATAATTAGGGTTTTATGAGGGTTTAGACTAACTTTCAGTCTTAACAATCATTCATAAAACTTAGATCCTCTTTCTAGAAACCAATTCTTGTAACTTTGAGATAGAACCCTTACTCATCTACCATGAACATCTTAGGTTCTCATGCAAATTTTTCTCATGCCAATGAGCATTGAGAAAACCTTCTCAGGTAGAGAACTCTTCGTTTTGTGCACTTGAAAAATCTTGAAATACTTTTCAAGCCCTTTTCTTGCAAACCAAGTCTTGAATATTCATAAACATACTCAAAAAAACTTGAATCACCTCAATAAATGTTCACCTACTCACTCAATTCATGGAAAATGATCATGTTGCATCAAATGGCCACCATATTTCATCTTGCTTTCTTAACCTTGACCTACAAGATTTATTATGCCTTGAATCTGACCTTCTAGCCACGTTTTAAACTCCATATTGTAACTCACCTATGTTCCCCTACCTCTTGTGTATGCTAAATCAACATCATACACTCACTCTTCTTAGGATATTTAATAAAATTTCTTTAGATCTACTTACAGATCTTTAGAGCTTGACTATAGCATCATCAAAACTTCAGAGCATACAAATATTCAGAGTTGACCTTATAATCATTTATAAGGTCCTCAACATCTCATGTAGAGCCTCATACAATATTTATCATGATAAAATACTATCAAGTATTCTTCATAGCATTATCATCTTCATAGCTCATTCAGAGCATCTTCAAAACCACTTAAACAAAACTTTAGGGCACATAATTTATTTTACTAAGCTTGCTCATTTCATATTGCCACATACAAATACCATATCAAAAGGTCTATATAAAGCATTAAAATATGCTTTAAACTTATTGTATAGACCTATACTCACTCATGCTACTTCTCAATGATCAAACCATTCTGAAAATAGTATTCTGTCATCATAGTTCTCATACATCAACAATCACTCATTGTGCTTGATAATTAGAACTTACCATACATACCTCATGGCTTACTTGACCAGGAATTTGCACAAGAACCTTTGACATCAAATGAGATAAAATTGACATCAATTATATAACCATGCATCTTCATTAGAATCTTTGACATCAATGACAACATTAAATATCAAAGCTCAACGCTCAATGACAATGCTCAACAATATCTCCCTTAATCAATGAAAATGTTTAATAAACCCCCACTTTGTCATTGATGACAAACATACTCAAAAAGTGGTTGAATATCAACCACTTTTTGATGGCAATCATCTCATAGACCTGGTTCTTACCCTTTTCTTTCTCCCTTTATGATCTTTCTCCTTTTCTTGACTATTTTGATATTTCAATTTTTTTTGATCTTTATCCCATCTTATCATTCTTTTCTTATCTTTCTCCCCCTTTGAAATTAATGACAAAGGTCTTCCACAACTATCATCTCTTTCAGAATAAACTTAGATTATAATCCCACTTCAACATAAATTAGGCTTAGTCAATTTAGTTTAATAACTCCCCCTCAATCCAAGCATCCACCATGTTTTTGTTAGTAGTAGACATCAAGGATCATTTACAACTACTAAAATCACACTCTTTCTCCTTGTGAGCTGGAACTATCTCTCAAAGACACTAGATGACACACATTCTTCAAAAACTATGGCAATCACTTATGATAACTTCTCTCATTTAGGTCACTCTCATAGTTGATCCATCAAAATCTCAACAAATAGAGTCTATGAATCATATCAAACTCAATCTCTCTCTTTATCTCCATGCATATCAACAACAACCACTTGTTTGATAGAGAACACATGGCTACCAAGTTCCCCCTTAAACCACGCATATCTTATTTCAAAAAACTAGAAACTAAAGATCACATACCTTTCTTTGATATGGATGAAGAAGATATCAATTTTTTTGACCATACACATACCAACTTCATAAATAGAGACTTCCCCTTGATCTTTATAGATTAGGCTAAAATCATACAAATCGATTTCATAAGCTTACCTCTTATATGCCAATTGTTTTACATTCTATCTTTAGAGCATATTTGATTGTAACCTCATGCTTATGATAATATAAGAATGTATCCATGAAGCTTAACGGAGCTACCCCTTTTTCATAGGGCACTAGTACAATTTGAACTTATGAGATTCCTAGATTTCCATATCATTTTCACAAGTTTAAATATTAATTTAACATTGTCTTGTACTTGATTGACTCTTTAGGTTAGACCTTTGATTCAAATTTTCATCATCCAACTTGTCATCATTCTTATTTTGATTAAATATCTTGTCAACACATGTAGATAAAAAATGTTCTTGACATTCCTTCACTTTTAGCTTATGCTCTATAGTAGCAAACATTCCACCTTGATTTATGAGCTGATCAGGACTTACCTTGTCATTATTCTTCTTAATCAATTATTCATCTTTACCACTTTGATCAATCATATGAGTATCAAGAATTCTCTTGTCTCTTGAAATTTGGCTTGAGCATTCACTATCTATACTTTTAGCTTTCACATTATCTTCTTCTGTAGTCTTTTTTTCTAACTTTACCTTATCTACATAATTTAACTTCTTGATCCATTTCTTAGTGGCATGACTATGAACCTTCTTATTTTGACTGAAAGACCTTATAACTCTTCTAGGATAGAATCTTGAAATATATCCTATATTATGATAGTTGTAATAGACACCTTATATATACCATTAGATTGATTATGAGTATGATCTCCCTTCGACCAATTTCTTCTCAGTCCATAGTTTCATGAGCACTAATTTTTGAAGGGTCTTCTACATTCTCTTACTCTATGACTAAAGTGACTACATGTAAACTAGTAACCATTGAAAGAATGAACATACCTTGTAGCATTAGGCTATCTGATAGGTATTTTGACCTTCTTATCTTCAACAGTTCTCTTCTCAACTTGAGGTGCCTTATTTTGGTCTTCTTTATATCTGAAACCTATCTTGTCACTTTCAAACTTTAGACTACTCAAGATATCATCTAGAGCCTAAGTGCCCTTTTCAAACTTCACAAAGCTATTCATCTTTCTATATACTTGAACTAGCTCAACTCTCAGAGATTTTATTTTAGTTTCATATCTGCTACATCTTCTTCTTTAGACTTTAGGCTTTCTTCCATAATCTTATTCTAGGTTTCAACTTGTTGGATGATTTCTTCATACTCTTTGGAAGTGTTACATAGCCTTTCATAAAATAATCCAATCTAATCCTTATACTTCTAGACTAATGAATTCATTTTATTATTCTTCTTTTTTACAAGCTTCACCTCTTTTAGGGGACTCATGAGTTCTGCTTCAAGGTCCACTTCATATTATTCACTATCATAATATTGTTCTTCATCTGATTTTGCATTAATAATGAGACCTTTACCATTTGAAAAACCCTTATTATCTGATTATATGCCAATCAATAGGGTTTAATTATTTTCATATTTAGATTCATTCATTTCATCTTCACTATTAGATGTGTCTGAATCACTTACATCTGATGAACTATCTTCTTTGAAGTCAAAGATCTTCTTATTCTTGAATGATACTTTCCTTCTTTCTTACTTTCAAAATCTCTTCTTGCTCTTGTCAAACATAAATTATTTCTTTTCTATATCATCATCCTCAGTCTTATATTTATGAGGACACTTGTTTTCAAAATGTCTAATTTATCCAAAGTTGAAACTCTTGAATGGCAACTTACCTTTGTACTTGCCTTAACTTGTTCTTAGCTTTCTAGCAAAATTAACAATCAATTCATCATCATCAATGTCTAGACATACCTCATATTTTTGATTCTTGGAATTTGACTTCTTTTTAACCTTGAAAGTAGCTTACTTATTGAGATTTCTTCCTTCATTTGATCTCATCTCATAGGTAGTCAAGATACCATGAAGCCCATCCATTTCTAGCTTGTCTAAATTTGTATCTCTTCTACTGTAAACACTTTAGAATCAAACTTAGAAGTTAGAGATCTCAATACATTTTGAACAATAGCAGACTCTTTTACTTCTTCTCCTAGTCCTCTAATGATGTTGACAATTCATCAAATCTTAATAGATATGATGCAATGGATTCATCTTCATTTATCCTCAACCTTTCAAACTATCTTGTATGGGTCTACAACTTGGCCATATTCACCTTGGTGTTTCCTTGATAGATGGTCTTAAATTTATCCCTTATATATTTGGATGAAACATAATGCATTACTTTTAATAGCTCTACTTCTGATAGGCCACACATAATGACATTCATTACTTTGGAGTTATTTTCACAAGCCTTCTTACTTGCTACATCTATTGGTGGAATTTGAGGTGCAATATATCCATCCATAACTAACTACCAAATATCATACCCTTGTGACATTAGATATATCTTTATTTTGACATTCCAAAAGGCATACTTAGATCCATTGAATAATTAAGCCTTACTTGTAGAGAAACCTCTTTGAGCCTGCTGACTATTCATCCTTTCTTCTTAGGATATCCTTTAGGTTGTCAATCCTATTTCAAAGGACTTGATATAATACCAATTATTATAAATAATATGACTAAGAGGGGGGGGGGGGTGAATCAGTCTTTAAAACTTTTCATTCAATTTAACTTAACTATGTATGAACCATCTCAACATGCATGCATATCCCATAAATCATAAACAATAAAACATAACAACATGAAACACATGAACACAAAAAATATGTGGGAAACCCTCTTGGTAAAAAAAAACACACTAATGAAGAAAATGGACTATAGTCCTATAAGATAAACATCAATCTTTAGCTAAGCATCTAATCAACTTGGATCACTAACCCCAATCTATCAAGCACCAACTTGACATTCTTTAGCTAATCACCAACTTAGCAAGGAACACAAAGCCATAATATATAAAGCACAAAATTGACAATATTTATCTGATCACCAACCCAATAAGGAGTACTGATCCCTAATTTACCAAGCACCTACCTGGATTTAACAAGCTCCAAATTGAAAAGAGGCTCCAATCCCATAGATGACTCAACACCAACTCAACCACCTGATTGTTTGATCACCTTCATAAATCCTTTTTACTTCTAAAATAGATGATTGTATACTCTTTTATCTCTTTTCTCCCTTTAACCCTCTCAAATTGATCTTGAACTCTCTTTGCTCATCTTACCCTCTTCATGGCTTGATTAGGTATTTTGACCTTTATCCTCTCTTTTAGAACCTATGTTAGATATCCATGATATCTCTATTGGTATGCATGACATCTTTATTCTTAAAAAATTATCTATGTCATTCACTTATCCTATTTTGATCTCTCTAAGCACACCCAAAATAGGCCTAACTACCTTACTTTTATACAAGTCATTTAATCATATCTTTCTAGGTCAGCTACATATTCAAATCACTTAGGTTGGCCATGAATATGCTAAATAATATTAAAATAACATGCCTTAGTCATGAATCAATCACTATAATATGTCAGCCATACATCAATTAGCTCTTACTCCTCTTTTAGGCTTATGGAGACCTAATAGATCTTCTCAACAACATGTTACCCTTTGATACTTCTTTAGGCTTATCCAAACACCTCACACAACAAGAAAACATCATAATATACTCCAATATTCCTTATTAAACTTTAATTTAGGTCTACAATACATTTTAGGTCAAGTTATCACTTGAACCCTTACTCAAATCATTGCTTATAAAAGACATACACATATACAAAAACTCTACCTTGAACAACTAAGGTACATACTCAATTTTTCAAAACAACCATAGAAAAAAATTATATATACAAGAACCTCATGACTTCAAGGTCATTACCAACTTCATTTGATGCTTTAATTCAGGGTAAACATGCTCAAACACTCCTCTACAAGATGTTCACTTAAACTACCAACTGACTCCACAACACAATCAAGTAAACATGAAAATGTAACACATGATTTAATATATTCAAGGTATTTAAATTCATGTACATGATATTAAAAAATTCTCATAACAATCTAAATAAAATATATCATGAGATATAATTAGAACTATTGGCCTTATAGACCAATCTTCTAACCATCTCTCTCACAGATTCTACTCAGTCAGATAAGCCACTTTGGATTCAATGTTTCAATATTTTATATTGACTTAAAAGATTATAAAAATAATGGATAGATCATTTAATACACAAAAAAACATAATCATGCATTTCAATGCATCACTCCATGAAAATACAACATGAAACATCTCACTTATGCCTAATTTTCACATAGTCTACACCACTAGGTCTATTTATCTACTAACCAACTTGGATAATAAAATTCACACATTTGAGATATGGAACATATATAGAATACTTCATGATAAAAAAATTCAAGACTTGTACTTTTATCTTCATCTACTTAACATATTTGACTTGGTCAACTCTATCTTCTACGATAATTCTTTGAAAGACAAGCACTTTTTTTAGGGTCTTCTCACTCACCTAAGAAACCAATCACACATGGAGATGATTGGGAGAGTTGAATTCAACCTTCAATCACTTGTTTAATCATATAAAATTGTTCTGAGATTTTTTGAAAAATATATTCAATATTAGGTCATAGTTAGGGTTTTATGAGGGTTTAGACTAACTTCTAGTCTTAATGATCATTCATAAAACTTAGATCCTCTTTCCAAAAACCAATGCTTGTATCTTTGAGATAGGACCATTTATCATCTACCATGAATAACTTAGGTTGTCATGTAGATACTAATCATTCCAACAAACATTGAGAAAACCTTCTCAGGTAGACTACTCTTCATTTTGTGCACTTGAGAAACCTTGAAATACTTTTCAAGCCTTTTTCTTGCAAACCAAGTCCTAAAAATTTATGCACATACTAAAAAAAACTTGACTCACCTTAGTAAATGTTCACTTACTCACTTAGTTCATGGAAACTGATCCTCTTGCATCAACTAACCACCATATTTTATCTTACTTTCTTAGCCTTGACCTGTAAGACTTATTATGCCTTAAATATGATCTTCTAGCCACTCTGTAGACTCTATGTTGGAACTCACCTATATTATAGTACCTCTTGTGTATTCTCAATAAAAATAATACACTAAATCTTCTTCAAATATTTAATAGGATGTCTTTGGATCTACTTATAGATCTTTAGAGCTCGACTATAACATCTTCAGAGTGATGTACATAGATCTTCTAAGCAAACAGATATTCAGAGCTGGCCTTATAATCATTTTCAAGGTCCTAAAAATCTCATGTAGATCCTCAAACAATATTTATCATGATAAACTACAATTATGTATTCTTTGAATCATTCTCTTCTAAACATTCTCATCTTTGTAGCTTATTCGGATCATCTTCAAAATTACTTACACAGAAATTCAGAGCACATAGTTTCTTCTTTGAAGCTCACTCATTTCATATTGACACTTAAAAATACCATATCATAAGGTATAAAAAAATCATTAGAAGATGATTTACACTTAGTGTATAGATCTGTACTCACTCATGCTACTTCTTAATGATCGAACCATTCTATAAATAATATTCTTCAATCATATCTCTCATACAACAATAATCACTCATTGTTCTTATCAATCATAACTTATCATACACACCTCTAGGCTTACTTCACCAAGCATTTTCATAAGAACCTTTGACATCAAATGACATTAGAATGACATCAATGAAGCAACCATGCGTCTTCATTATAACCTTTGACATCAATGACAACATTAAATATCAAAGCTCAACACTCAATGAAAATGTTCAATAAGGGGATGGTAAAAAATGAATATTTGTGTAAATAAGGGGTTCCTAGGAGTTTATGATATACCATTAGTTAAGGGGAAACTAATTTTCATGTTTAACTCTGTAATATGGCTATGAGTATTGAGTAAAACCTCTCACACCATAATGTTTGTAAATGGAACACCATATAGTCATTCATAAAAATAATTAATAAGTTTTAAAACTACTAGAACACATTTTATAAAAAATAAAAATCAAATAAAAAATCAAGTGAAAATATAAAGTGATTTTTTTTGTGTATAGGAGGTAAAAAAATTCAACTCGAGGTCAAAATAAAGAGCCTCTGTGTCGGTATTTATTTGTGATGATAAGACAATTTTTTTCGCTATTGGATCACTCCAATGTAAAAAAATTTGAATTGTTATGTTATAGATAATATCTAAGGTTGAGGACTATATTATTTTAGTGTTAGTAATTTATAGAATTAAACTAAAACCCTAGGATAAAAATCAATGAGAAATAAGCAATGTTCAAAATGAAATGTTGGTTCACCAACATGTTAACACTAGAATTAATTAGAATAAAAAATTAAGTCTAGATGGAAATGTAAACTATTGAAATATAATCTAGGAAGTTAAACTATATATAATATAATAAACATAAATATATAATTTTTTTATAGAAGTTGTAAATTGATAAAAATATAAACTAGGGTTAGGGTTAGAGAGATGTCTTTGCAAATTGATTTATTTCAAACTGTGTTATTCATTAGTTGATTGTGACTATCTATAAAAAAATTAAAAATATAGAGTTAATTGAAAATGAATATCTACTACATATAGGGATAAGGATACAAAAAGTGGATAAGTTTGTAGTGTGTCATTGTCTACTACTGTGACTTTGTCCAAACAGGCTCTATGTTAGATTTGAAAAATCTGTGCTTGTTTACCTCTGTCTGTATATTATTTGATTTTATGTAGAGCCTATTTGGATTTGTAGATGAATTAAAAATTAAAAACTCTAGCATACATAATTACACATAATAATATCAAATGTAAAAGTGGAAAAAAATGAGGAAGTGGGATATGGCCAAGCTATCCTCAAAAAACCCCTTGCTGGCTGAATGTTACCTACATAGTCCAAGTCAACCAAGCCAATGTAGTTCTCCCTTTAGAGAAGATCATATGAATGTAATGTGTAAATTTTATTATAATAATTGATAAAGGAATGTAATCAACCTAAAATAAAATAATGTTAATTTAGATAGTGATTGCAATACTATAGGAGAATTGTAATAGGGATCTTTATAAAATAAATAGGTGCATTTAAAATTGGATCTATAAGAGAGTGATAGATAAAGTAATTGAGGGTTTCAAGTTTGAACCTTGATGTGTTTTAATATGTTAATCTTATGATTTTTTTGATTAATTGACCTATTGGTTTACACAAGATATCTGTTATGAATCATGTCATTTTGAAAAGATGACCATTAGAGTATAGTGGACAAAGTCACATTGTAGGACAAGGACACAATGTGTCATTATTTGATAGTGCTCTCTTATCCAAAAGGGATAGAGGCTTATAGAACCAAAGTAACAATGAAGTTCATGTTTAATAGGGATAAATAGGGAAGTCTTGGAGATATTCATCGTAATTGCAAGACTTTGAAGGCATTCTTAGAGTTTGTGGGTTATCATAATGGCGAATTGACCAAACAAGGTAAAGATGTCAAATACAATAAATTTAAAGAATTTGTCGATTAAATTTAAATGTATACATACCTAAATTATCCACATAAACTTAATTCATCACAATTTCACAAAAATATATAAACGTTTAAGGTTAATAACTTGGCCCCCCTTTAGAGGGTTGCACCTACATATCCTGCACAATTAGAATCATGGATTAATATAGTTCTAGTGTTTCCAACCCAAAATGAGACAAAATATTCCACCTTATCTCCATTTTTAATCAAATAAAATTATATTCTTTACATTGACCTTCTCTTGGTACATGTGTGATGGGAAAATATTTGGATTTATGTTGATGCAATGTTAGCCTCAATGTGCAAACTCATTGAAAATTATCATTCAATGTGCAGTGTGATAACTTGATAGAAAGGAGGTTCAAAGATAAACACTTGATGTAAACTATACTAGGGTATATTTTTATATATAGGCTTCATAAGGACAACTTTACACATAAGCTGAGCACATATAATAGTGATAATTGATAATCAAGGCATGGGAAATCAAGGCAAGGTGAAAATTATCGAAAAAAGAAAAGGGTCAGAATGAATGAAATATTGATTGGTACCCAATAAGATAAAGTGATTAAACAAACATCCATATGTGTAGAGGATGATTGAATAAAATCTCAATGTTGACAACTGACATGTTTGAGGTGTTTATGAAGAAATCTAGATGATACAAGGCCACAAAGGGTATAATTTGGATGAAAAGTGTCCACATGTATCCAAGTGTATAAAAATGGGCCAAGTGTGATAAAACATGATAGAGATAAAATGGAAAATGGGCTTGTACAAAAATTATTATTTTACATAATAACCCACTTTGATGCATATGCATGAATGCATGCTTGTGTATCAAAATTAAAATAAAATTAAGTGCAGACCTCACATTCCCCAATAGGGGTGAAAGGATAATTTTTTTTTATTCTTAGGATTTGTTCATTCATGTGCTGGTGTTAAAAAATTAGGTGCACCTATTAATAATTATGAATGCATGCAAGTAATTCACTATCTTGATAACTTAGTGCAAATATAAAAAAATGAAAGAAAAGATAAAAAAATAACATAGGAATGAATACACATGGTGGTACACAAACCTTGTTGTTATTCAAAAATCTAGTTCTAAAATATAAAACTAGAATTAAAATATGGGAATCAAAAAAACAATGGAAAAAATTCCACTTCTTTATCATATAAGTAAAAATCTACTGACTCTTAGTTTCTCTTGGTGCGGATAGTTTAAATATCATCTCTAACTAGAAATAGAATATATAGAGGTATAATGTTTGGATATATGCCCCCATTTTTAGATGAGAGATGTACATGTTCCTATAAATTACTCATATTAAAAGAAATAAATTAAACATACTATGTGTAACATAGGAAATTAAGCTTAGTTGTTTTAATCATTCAAAGTATATTTTTCACATATGTATGTAACCATACAAAGATATTGTCATGTAAGGCTTGATAGGAATATGTAATCCATGTGAGGATGAGATAGTAACATGTGATCCATGTGAGGGTGGAAATATTATGGAGGGAAAAATACACACTCCATTATAACTTGGTGAAGAGGGACAAACATATATCCCAATATGGTAGGGTATGGTAATAGAAGTACCAAATATGTATATGTGTGTGTGTATGTATATGTATATGTGTATGTGTATGTACAAATATATATATATATATATATATATATGTGTGTGTGTGTGTGTGTGTTTGTACATATACATATACATATACATATACATATACATATACATATACATATACATACACATACACATACACATACACATATATATGCACATACACATATACATATACATATACACACACATATACATATATGTGTATATATATGTATTTAAATATAAATATATGTGTCTGTATATACATACACACATACATATATTTACATATATATGCTCACATGCACACGTGTGTGTGTGTACACACATACATATATTTACATATATATGCTCACATGCGCACGTGTGTGTGTGTGTGTGTGTGTAGTAACCCCAATGTGGCTAGATATAAAGATGCCAATGTGATGTTTTAATGTAATAAATTTAAGATAAATATACACATAGGTTAATGATGCAATCATGGTTAGAGGTCTCAATTAAGAGATTCCTTAGACCACACAACCCTTATAATATACAATGGGATATGAAATGAAATGCATCAACACAACTTAAGTATTTATTATATTTCAATGAAAAAATTACAACATGCACACTCAGGAACCACATAATACTTTTCTATCTGAAATGAGATGTGTTAAAACACTAGATTCATATATCTCTACAAGATAACTCATAGTCTTTGTAAGTTTATATTTATCTTAGAACAATCACTCATAATATCCTTAACTCTTGAATTGTTTATTCCCATGAAAACCATACCTTACACAAGTGTAGGGGCATGCTTATAAAGGTGAAAAATTCACCTCCTTACATTTAGTGATCATAAACCCACTAACTTCATTAAACATTGATAAAACACCATAATGTGCCACAACTATTCAATGTCTAATATAATTCTAAGGCACCTTAGCATGTTACAACTTAAAACATCATGATCTAAACATCATATTAAATATTAAATTAAACCTTAACATCTTCCCATGATTCAAGGAATTAAATTCAACAAATCCTCATAACACATGACAAAAATATATGTGCCCAACCAAGCTGGGCACGAGACAAGTCACAAATAATAAATGGGATGAAAAGCTTTACACCATGATATATATATATATATATATATATATATATATATATATATATATATATATATATTAATAACATTATTTAACATTACCAAATTCTCTCCAAATAATTTTTAAATCATCACAAATATTTTGAAGTGTGAATCAACTCCTCTAATAAATACCACCAACTCTGTTACTTATGTGGAAAAGAAAGAACCCATTTGGTGACCCAATTAAAAACTTTATTATTCTAGAAGATGAATTCTAATTTTTAAATTAATTTTCATATTTTCATAAGATTGTGCTTGAAAAAAATAGCAACATAACTTCTTGTGCAAATAGTTTTAAGCTTATTCAAACAAACAATAATTACAACTACACGCAATAAAAAAAATACAAAATGAAAAAATAATAAACATAGGCACACTTATAGGTTATTTAAAAATACAAAAAAGGTGTGATTCAAAAGTGGTGCCAAATAACATAAAGTGGTTTGCGCATAACTTAGGATTTACACAAACTATAAACAAAGACATATGCATAATAATACACTTTCACAATTTTATAAACAAACATATTTTTAGTTGATGCAAGATTTCATGTGAACCTAGATGCTATTACATCATATTGTAGAGATTAAAATTTTGAATTAAGCACTTGAAAATTAAAAAATTGACACACATTTACCATACATAACTTGAGATCACAAACATGGTATTAATCTACCATTCTCTCACACCTAAATGTTATATTATGAGTTTGAGCCTTTTGTTCTGTTATTACACACCTACCAAAACCTCATTATATGTTTTAAACTTGCTTAATATCTTTCCAAGACATCTCAATAAATTTAGTTCATGCCACCTCTACATAGGTTAGTTTCATCAATTTCAATCAATATCGCCAGTCAATACTAAGGTTGGAACCAACCTTATCCAACAATGACTAATTTTAAAAATCAAAACTTTATTTAGGGTTGGCCCATATTCCTAGCATGTTAGTGGTGTGAAAAAATACCCAATTAAACTCATATATATATATATATATATATATATATATATATATATAAATCAATGTATCATTTAAAAGGGACTTGGGACTTATCTAACACACATATATACACTATTATACATTAAGAAAATATACCTTATTCTTCCCAAATTGTGAATGTATCACTAGGAACAATCACATGCTAAGTCCAAAACATTCCAAATCCAAGTCAAAGTAAGCATTTCCAAACATGAAATCTAAATCATTAGTTGCATACATATAGTAAATGATAAAAATTACACAATCACACTAGGTGGTAGAACTATGTGTGGCTTGAT
Source organism: Torreya grandis (assembly GCA_037957365.1). Lineage (NCBI taxonomy): Eukaryota > Viridiplantae > Streptophyta > Pinopsida > Cupressales > Taxaceae > Torreya > Torreya grandis. The sequence continues at coordinate 5,291,960 of JARHVA010000278.1, forward strand.
TTTCATCCTTGGAATATTAGATACATAGGATGAAATCAATCATCCAATGGGGGTGATTGGGTTTAACTTAGTCCATTACACTTTCTTCATATTTTTAGGTTTCTAAACCTCACAAGCACACTCAGGGTTTTTAAAGTGAAGGAGGTTTTTGAGGTTGTACACATCATGAAGGTTTGACATCACACATATCAAGCTTATATAGATAGGTGAAGGTGACCATATGATCATAATCCCTCAGTTATATATAGGTAATTACTAACCAACATAGGTTAGTATTGACAGTCAATATTGACCCAGATTTGATGCAACCAAAATTACACAAACAAAAACATAGTTCTTGAAAAAAAATTATTCTTGGGTTTTCTTCAATCCAATTTCCAAATTTATAGTACATTCATCATCATACAATCAAATAGAAAAGCTAAATACTCATCCCTTTATTGTAATTATTATATTTAACATATGCCACTTGTCAAATCATTGCAATCAGTTTTAATATTTTACATTCAGATGTAGGCTTGAATGTCATATCTTAATATTTGAATTTATAGATACCCATATTTTGTATAAAATTATTTTATAATGTATTTTGCTTAGTTTTGGATATATATCCCTTTTTCTATAAGATTGAGTCCTTAGTGGCATAGTCTTGCATTGGCATCCTGGGTTCCATGACCTTTCATTACTTTGTATAGTATTTTATTGCTCTTTGTTCACTTTATTATGATTTGGCCATGTTATGGAGGGGATCCTTGAGATTTTAATTATTGTTATGTGTTTTGAGCTCTAGTACACTACCATTCACCTAAGGGTAAATAAAAGTGTCATGTCTTATCCTTTTCTCTATTCCTATGCTTTTTACCTTATGACCATTTGTGAGGCTCCATATGTTTTTTCTATTATTATATTTCATGCACTACTAGGTCTTACTTATAATTCATAAGGTTCCCTATATATACAAAAATAAGGCATAATATTTAATTACCAAGCAAGCATCTTTATTAGCATATACATTTTTCATTCAAAATCTATTGATTACACTTTATACTGAATTTCATGTTACTGAAGTCTAAAGTGTTACAAAATATCAAATTTCACTTGTATTGATTGTATCAAGGGTTTTAATAAGATAAAGAGCATACAATTTTAGATCACCATTACACACACACACACATTAGAGGGAGAATTACATGTGAGTCTAAGGCCCTCCTCAGAGTATATGGGTATGTAGGTAGTACTTATAAATAATAAGGCTTCTAGGGTTAGCTTGAATCATGTGCTAACCCCTTGTTATTGAGACATATGTGGTCAAAGATAAATAAGCTAGGGTTTTGATCATTGATAATATTTCATGCATGATTTAATCATTATCTGGGGGTATAATAAGAATACAAGTCTAAGTGCATCTTTAGGAAAGGATAGTTAATTATAGTACATATTCATATCTAGATACTTCAATTAGAATTAGGACACATGCATCGAAATAAGTGTCCTAAGGCTAATGCAAGTGTCTGAGTAGGAAAAATAGTTAAAATCTATAAAAAACAAAACATAGAGTTGGCTTGTGGTATCAAGAAGACCCTGAATCATCATGATAACCCAGAATAACATGAAAAATAAGCTATGTTCTTTTTAACCCTTGATTGTATAGTTATTATTGTATTTATTACACATGCTTGAATACATTAAATTATCATTTATTATGTAGACCTAAATATAACATTGTTTCATTCAAAGGTTTTATCTCTATAATGTGTTCATGTGAAATACCCATTTAAAATAAAACATTTTGGTGAACCCATTCATTAAGTTTAATTGAATAAAACCCTAGCATGATTTATGGTTTCCTCCTACAATTTTTTTAGATTTCTATTTTTCTTTTTTTATATGATTTTACTTGCATGGGCATAGTGTAAGTGATGATTGTTCTCTCTGTTTCCCTAGGCCTTGTATTTTTTTATCTTTGGTGTGTTTAGGTTTACAAACCTTGAAATTCATACTCATTTTGAAAACCCTAATAAGCCTCATCCTTTATATCATTTGTTTAACTTGACTCATGATCAATGCATTTATTATGAAGATCTTATGGCTCCACAAAATTGTTATACATAGTATTCATTTGTAACAACTCTTTCAATTACAATAATGAAAAGATCAATAATGAAAATGAAAATATTGATGAATATGTGAAACTAATAACACTATTTACTATTCTTCTTATTATTATGATTATGATTACACATATTTCTACGAGGACTATGAAGAGCTTATTTACCCTATTTCTCTTACACTACATATCTTTGAATCTAATAATGAAGTGATTGAAGAAACACCAAGTGTCCCATTAGTTAGTGAATTGCATAAAATTCAGTGTTATAATGAACATGCATGACAATATTATTCCAAATGTTGAAAATATAAATATTTCATGCATAGATCATTCCAAAGATGAACTAATAGTTGATTGTACATCTTCTTTATTCAATGATGATCTTGTTACAAAGATTGACTATATACCTCCTTTGCAAGTTATTTAAAAAATTACTCAAGTTGAAGCTTCCATTCCCTCTTTAGTTTATGCAAATTTAAATAGTGAAAATATTTCCCTATCTATAGATATCAATGATACAAATGCATGTACTAATTATCTCCCCATTGTTTTAGGTTGGAAAGATGAAAATGCTAATATTATTCATAATAATATATATGCATGTTATTATATGATTATCCCAATTCAATATAAATAAAAAACATATTTTCCAAAAGTTTTTTAATGAAATAATTCCCTAAGCCAAATATAAATAATGTAACTCAAGACTCAAATGTTAGTTATGCTAATTTTCCTTTTGAAAATGGTCACAATGTATCTGGATTAGAAAGTGATATTGCATATTCTATCCATTTCTCTCTTGAATTCAAAAATGAAAGAGAAACTTGATTTTCTATTCTTCCTATGATGATGTTTCAATCAAAATAGAGAATATTCCTCTTTCTCCCTCTTTTACATTTTATGCTCAAAATCATGTTCCAATTCTAGATGAAAATAATGGAAGCACACATTGCATCCCATTACATGTAATTAAAATTAAAGTAGTCAGTCTCTTTCAAATGATATCTGTATCAATCTTCATGACATACAAATTGATAGAATAACCTCTCTTGAATCATCATGTAAAATGGATGCTCCTTTACCCAATACTTTTAAAACATGTCATAATCCTAAATGAGAGTGCAGTGATAATTGTAAAGAGGAATCATTCCTATGTTTCATATATATGGTAAATTAAAACCTATGAGTACATCTTCAAATTATCCAAAAGGTAATCCTAGGGACATAGTATTTATGGTGACTACTATAGGATATCTTCAAAAATAAATGATTATTCTTAGATTACAAGTAATTTCACATGATGATACTCTTAATGATAATATCTTATAAGATCAACCCCTTACATGGGATATTTTTGAACATCCTTATCCTACCAATTTTTTTATGCCTATGCTACCTTCCTTTGATGATAAAGGAGACCCTGTAAATCACTTGAAACAATATGTGCACTCCTTTGACTAATGGGATAATTATGGATGATTATCATTAAAAGCCTTCCATATAAGTTTAACATAAGAGGCTACTGATTAGTTATATAACCTTCCAAATGGGTCCTTACCAACTTTCAATAAACTTGAAGACATATTTTTAAAATATTTCCATAAGCATAAATTACCTAAGTTACCATTGAAATATTTGCAAGGCTTAACATAAAACAATGCTGAGTCTATTTGAGATTATGCTATCAGATTTAAGGATGTCTCATATTCCTTAAACTATACACATTCATATTTGGAAGTGTAATTTATATTTATCAGGGGCCTTTATTCTTCATTAAAAAAAAAGAGCATTGAAAAACCTTTTACTTCCTTTGATAGTTTATACATGGCTGTGCATAAATATACATGTGCACTAACAAATACCAAAATCAAATCACCTACATCTTCACAAAAAGACAAATGTGTTACCAAAAATTCCTACAAAGTGAAGAAAAAAATAAGAAGGTTCATGAGCCACCTTAAATACCTTCTTCCAAATTAGTAGTGCATACCAAGGAATATATAGTAAAGGTATTACATAGATGCAAATAATCCACATATATAATACTTCCTACAATAAAAACATATACCTCTACTAAGAGGCAACCACTTTAGATTGATTGAATAAGAGATCGACCACTTAGTATATTGCATTTTATATTGGAAAAATGGTTGATTAATCTTCCTCCAAATTACTATCATCCACAAAATAGATTTGAAAAGGTGAAAATACAACCCTTTTGCACTTACCATGGTATTAATGGGCATCATGATAATGGTTATTTTTCTCTACAACAAAAGATTACACAATTCATAGACAAAAGAGTTGTCACATTTTAAAAAGAGGCAATAAGGTCTCCTTTTATCAATTATTATAGAAGTCACTTTAAGAGGGTTAAAACATCCCATGCTTCTCCTACTAAGGAATGTATGGTCTATCGGTCCTTGAAAAAGAAAACCACTATAAGAAGTATTTCTCCTAGTACACTCTCTAAAATGATTGATTTCTTCCACACTAATCATAACAAGGAACCATTGGTTGATTAAGCTCTAACTAGAGGTGTACTTGGGGGAAGCACATAACCAAATTTTATGAAATCCAATCATACCTTGATACCTATGTTTCTTACATAAAAAAAATGGGAACCTAACCCAAGTTTGAAAGATATAGATGAAATAAATACCCTTGATATTTTTAAAGACACACCAAATATTATGTTAGAACAAAAAGTAAAAGCACAATTTCCACATGATCATTATAATCAAGAATTTCTATTTCCAATTGAATTCCATTGTGTATGGTGATTGCCTTAGTTATTAATAAATCAAATAATAAAGATAAATTCCAATCCATTACAATGAAAGATCAAGAATGATATCATCATATATATAAAAGTGACCAAATGTTTATACAATGAAATAAATCATATGTAGGGGGATATCCCCAAGAGAATAAGAGTCATCATCACTATCTACCTCCATTTCCCTCACACATCTCGATGTAGAGCCTAATATATTACCTAGGATCATGAGATTGATATCATGCTTACAATATCTCCTCTAAGGATCTTAGTTAATGAAATATTTGATCATGCTCATGATAAAGAGCATCATATTGATCAATCAACAACTGCAATAACTATGTAGAAATTATATTTAGTATTGTACACCTAACAATATCTACACACATCTCATCTCACTCAATAACCAATGTGTGATATTCCACCACTTCCCTAGCTATGAGATTGAATAATGGTGTATGGGTACTTGAAATGTTAACCACTCTCTCCACAAACCCCTCATTAGTAATATCCATGGGCACACTATGTGTTAAGGCTTGCAAAACATGATTAACCATCATGGACCTCTCTTGATTACAAGAAAATAATGCAAATAATTTTATATTAGATATATTTATCAAATGAAAATAAACTACAAGTAAAGCAAATATAATAATATACTTACATGTGGCTGTGACGAATGCCTCATCTAAAGGTTACAGGCCTGTGGGAGCTCCCACATGTCTACCTCTTATATCTTTGCCTTGTGATACAATTAATACACAGGGGAACAAAAATAATAGGTAGTAATAATGGACAATACATACCAAACCACTAAAATATATATGTATCCATGCATCCAACATTATCACTAGCAACCAATGGAATAACATGATCCTTTTCTCTAGCTGGGAATGATGTTGTGTCTATAGTTGTGGAGGTAGGCCTATCATTTTATCCTATGACCTCATCTAAATATCTAATTCCATAGATAAATATCATAGGGTAATCCATGCTAAATGCCAAACTATCTCAACACTCGATCATACTAGAACCACTCAAAAACACTAGGAAGCTAAACAACCAACCACAAGATAACACACACTCAACATAACTCCTGATCATATTCAAGCCACCCAAAAAAGATCCTATACAACCACCAAATAATATATTGGGGTTTAAATGATGAGGTATCATGTGATACTTCATAGTTGATATTAATCTTCCCTAAGATAATACCCATCGAACAAAAAAAATCAATGGATGACCCTGTCTAGCTAAAGGTTAACTGACATGCTATACAACCAAAATGTGATCATATGCCCATGCATGTAAAATTATGGCTACACCCAATCCACCCCCCATGTATCTAAGTATAATCAATACAAATCCATATATAGGTGGTCTACCATGGTACACCCCCAATAATATATGGCACCCTGCTCTTCAATGGTCTACACAATGTGATACATGTGGTAGGATATAGCTACCCCACTTCTATCCATGACCATAAATTATGATAAAAGATAATAAATGAAATTATAAAATCATGGAACACTAGATATGACAATATACTCTAGATAGATCATGATAGAAGGGTCACCCTCATCTACTCAATGATCTATGAAATATACATGTGATCGTTGCATATATTGTTAAGGTGTGGAGCCTAAAAGCTTCACATATGAGCGCATTACCAAAGTTGCAGGTTTACACAGTCACCGGTATCGGTCAGGAGCGACCGATGTTGGTCCAGTGCAGTTGAAGAGATGCCAACGTCGGCAGAGGATCGACCAACGTCGGTCACAGGCAAGCAGGCAGGAATCGGCGTTGGTTACCTGTGCATCCAAAATGCTATTTCTAAGGATAGAAGCGAGTGTTTGCATGATGAGTTTAAGTCTTAGTCTTAAGTTTGTGTTTCTATTATTAGTAAGATTGTTTTTTAGAGCCCTTGTTCAAGAGGCTTAACTGTTGGTTGTAAGTGCATGCTCAAGTTTCCTAATTCTATATGTAGAATTAGATCTTCTTAGCTTAGTGTGATTATTGTAGTAGTTCATTGTATGTGAATGTTGAAGAATAGTACAGAGTTGTATCAATCCAGGTTGTTGGAGTTGATTGTACTTGAGAGAGAGAGCTCTTAAGGGATAGAGATCTAGAGAGAGATCTTGTGCATCTGAGAGAGGTGTGGAAGAAAGAAGTTTCTTCAATTGTATTCCTTTTGTAAAGAGTTCAATACAAGTTTTCAGGGTGGTTTCTTGTATCTCTTGTTATTTGCTATTATCTGATTCTAGTTACTTATCTATCTGATTTAATTCCACAATTTATTGCTTTCATAAGTGTAATCTATTGTTGGTTGATCCCCAACAAGTGGTATCAGAGCCTTGGTTGTAGGTTTAGAGTTTGATATCCAATAATTGGTATCAAAGCTTAGGTTCACTAACAGGTGGTTCAGATCTGTGTAGTGTGTATTGATTACAGGTTGCTCACAAGAGTTTCTGCAGGGATTTCTGTTTGAGTGGGAGAAGCAATGGTAGATGAAAGTAAACTGAGAATGGAGAAGTTCAATGGCAAAAGATATCAACATTGGAGAATGCAGATAGAGGACTATCTGTATCAGAAGGATCTATACTTACCATTAGGTGGGATTGCAAAGAAGCCCATAGACATGGAGGATGAAGAATGGGAAGTTCTTGACAGAAAGGCTCTGGGGTCTATAAGACTGAGTCTAGCATCCACTGTGATATCTAATTTATCATAGGCAAAAACAATGGTAGAGTTGATGACTACTCTAGCAAATTTGTACGAAAAACCCTCAGCTTCCAATAAGGTATATCTTATGAAGCAGCTATTTAATTTGTATATGCAGGAAGGTGGATCTATATCTAATCACCTGAATGATTTCCATGGTATTGTAAATCAATTAAGTTCAGTCAAAATTGTATTTGATGATGAAATAAAAGCTCTTTTAATATTATGTTCTTTGCCTGAAAGCTGGCATAGCTTAGTAATGGCAGTTAGCAATACTGCATCTGCATCAAATATTTTAAAAGTAGAGGATGTTGTTAGTGTTATCTTGAATGAGGAAATTCGCAGGAAAAGCACAGAAGAGACATCTAGGAATGCTTTAAGTTTTGAGAGCAGGGGAAGGCAAAAAGAGAAGAGCAAGAAAGGGAGATCAAGATCCAAGTCTAAGGGGAAAGGTAGATCCAAATCCAAAAATGGTAGGAAGCCACAATGCTGGAATTGTGGAAAGATGGGGCACATAAGCAGAGATTGCTGGTCAAAGCCTAAGGAGGACAATCAACACAAAGGAAAAGAAGAAGCAAAGGTTGCAGGTATTGCATAAGATGCTTTAATATTCTCTTTGCATAATAATATAGAATCTTGGGTGTTAGATTTTGGTGCATCTTTTCATGCTACCCCTAATAGGGAATATTTCTGTGACCATATCCATGGAGATTTTGGAATAGTATATCTAGGGGATGATGAACCCTGTAAAATTATTGGCAAAGGTAAAGTGCAGCTGAAAATGCAGAATGGCAACACATGGGTGTTGAGAGAAGTTATGCATGTTCCTAGCTTGAAGAGAAATTTGATTTCTGTAGGAAACTTAAGGGATGAAGGTTGTACAGTAACTCTCATAGCAGAATCTTGGAAGGTGACCAAGGGTGCACTTGTTATGGCCAAAGGTAAGAGAGTAGGTACTCTCTATTTGTGTAATTGTGTTACTAACAATTCTCCTTCTGTATTATCTACTTCAGATGTGGATGCAAAATTGTGGCACTCAAGGCTTGGCCACATGAGTGAGAAGGGGATGTCAATTCTTAAGTCTAAAGGTAAGCTTTCAGATTTGAAAAGCATGGATCTAGAATTTTGTGAGCATTGTGTATTTGGAAAATAGAAAAGGGTTAGTTTTCTCAAGACTGGGTCTACAAAGAAGAAGCATAAGTTGCATCTTGTTCACACAGACGTGTGGGGACCGGCTCAGGTAGCTTTTATTGGAGGATCACAATACTATGTTTCGTTCATAGATGATGCTACAAGAAAGGTATGTATCTACTGTATTAAGAAGAAATCTGATGTATTTGAGACCTTTAAGATTTGGAAAGCTATGGTTGAGAATGAAATAGGCAAAAGATTAAAGTGCCTGAGATCTGACAATGGTGGAGAGTTCTGCAGTTATAAGTTCAACTGGTATTGTTACATGTATGGAATCTGTAGGCAAAGGATGGTTCCAAGGACATCTCAGAAGAATGGAATTGCTGAAAGGATGAATAGAACAATCATGGAGCGTGCAAGATGTATGAGATTGCATGCTGGTTTGCCTTTAGAGTTTTGGGCAGAAGCTGTTGACACTGCAGTGTACCTGATTAACAGAGGACCCTCTACAGCTCTGGATGGTGGAATTCCAAAAGAGGCTTGGACAGGTAAAAAGGTAGATCTCTCTTTTCTCAAAGTTTTTGGTTGTGAAGCCTTTGTGCATGTAGATAAGGAAAATAGAAAGAAGCTTGATGCTAAGTCTATGAGGTGCACATTTATTGGCTATGGCTCAGATGATTTTGGTTTCAGATTTTGGAATCTAGGAACTAACAAGATAATTAGGAGCCATGACGTTATTTTTAATGAAAAAGTGATGTATAGTGATCAACTAAAGAAGTTGAATCAATCTGGGCAGAGCAATGGTGAATTAGACGAGGTGACAGTCTAAAATGAGATCGTGAGAAAAATAAATAATCACTTGCAGGAAAAAATAGAGACCGACATCGATAGGATAGGAACCGACGTTGGCAGAACAAAAATTGATGTCAGTCATACAGAGACCGATGTCAGCAGGACAGGCATCGGCATTGATCAGGTAGAACCGGTGTCAGCCAGTAACAGGTCTGGAGGTGACCAAGGTTGGTCATTGTCAGAGAATTTGGGTGGACAACATGTTGTGAACGAGCCTTAGACACCCATCAGGAGGTCTGAAAGGGTAAGTAAGCCTCCAATTAGATATTCTCCTTCATTATTCTATTTATTGCTAACTGATGGTGGAGAACCAGAGAGTTTTGAAGAAGCAATACAGGTGGAGTCCAAGAGTCAGTGGGAGCATGGCATGGTTGAGGAGATGGAGTCCTTAAGAGAGAACCAAACATGGGATTTGGTTGAATTGCCAGCTGGTAAGAGAACACTGAAGAACAGATGGACCTACAGGTTGAAAGAAGGTGAGAATGGACAGATGAGATATAAGGCCAGATTGGTAGTGAAAGGATTTGCACAAAATCCATGTATTGATTTTGGTGAGATTTTTTCTCCTGTTGTTAAAATGACTTCTATACGGATTGTACTGTCTTTGGTTGCTGTTGAGGATTTGCATCTTGAGCAGCTAGATGTTAAGATAGCGTTTCTTCATGGAGATTTGGATGAGGAAATCTATATGGAACAACTGGAAGGATTTGAGGTCAAAGGTAAGGAGAATTTAGTGTGCAGATTGAAGAAAAGCTTGTATGGCCTCAAGCAAGCTCCTAGACAGTGGTATTTGAAATTTGATAGGTTTATGACTGAGCATGGCTATAGTAGGGGTCAATCTAACCATTGTGTGTATTTTAAGAGATTGGATAATGGTAGATATATCATTCTATTGTTGTATGTAGATGATATGCTGGTTGCAGGATCACACATGCAAGATATCTCTGAGCTTAAGGTGAAATTATCTCAAATGTTTGCTATGAAGGATTTGGGAGCAGCAAAGAAAATCCTTGGCATGAGGATTAAGAGAGACAGGAAAAATCACAAGTTGATATTGTCTCAAGAGGATTATCTGGACAAGGTGTTGAAACGGTTCAACATGCAGGATGCTAAACCGGTAAGCACACGTTTGGCTGGACATTTTAAGTTGAGTAAAGAACAATGTCCTAATTCACATGATGAGGTAGAGTACATGAGTAAGGTTCCATATTCTTTCGCAGTAGGGAGTTTGATGTATGCAATGGTGTGTACTAGACTGGATATTGCCCAAGTAGTGGGAGTTGTAAGTAAGTATATGGCCAATCTAGGTAAGGAACATTGGAAAGCAGTTCAGTGGATCCTTAGATATCTGAGAGGAACCAACAGTAGGCACTTGTGCTATAGAGGTTTAGATACTTCTCTACATGGTTATGTAGATTTAGATATGGTAGGTGATTTGGATGGCAGGAGGAGCACTACAGGATATGTTTTCACTGTAGGTGGAACAACAGTTAGCTGGATATCTAAGTTACAGAAGGTTGTTGCCTTGTCAACTACAGAAGCAGAGTATATTGCAGCCACAGAAGCTAGTAAAGAGATGATATGGATGACATGGTTCATGGAAGAGCTTAGAAGGGAGCATGGGAGTTGCAGATTGTATAGTGATAGTCAGAGTGCAATCCATTTGGCTAAGAACTCAGCCTTTCATTCAAGAACAAAGCACATACAGCTAAGGTACCATTTCATACGACAGGTATTGGAAGATGGTGATTTGAAGCTGGAGAAGATCCATACAGATAGGAATCCTGCTGATATGTTAACCAAGCCGATTACAAAGGAGAAGTTGAATCTTCATTCAACTTCTGTTGGTCTTCATGATTGAGTTAAAGATGGAGGAGCTAGAAGATGTTGCTGTACAGGTACTGGTGTAGCTGTTTATCTCCAAGTGGGAGATTGTTAAGGTGTGGAGCCTAAAAGCTTCACATATGAGCACATTACCAAAGTTGTAGGTTTACACAGTCACTGGCGTCGGTCAGGAGCGACTGACGTCGGTTTGGTGCAGTTAAAGAGACACCGGCATTGATAGAGGATCGGCCAACGTCGGTCATAGGCAAGTAGGTAGGAACCGGTGTCGGTTACTTGTGCGTCTAGAATGCTATTTTTGAGGACAGAAGCGAGTGTTTGCATGATGAGTTTAAGTCTTAGTCTTAAGTTTGCGTTTCTATTATTAGTAATATTTTTTTTAGAGCCCTTGTTCAAGAGGCTTAACTGTTGGTTGTAAGTGCATGCTCAAGTTTCCTAATTCTATATGTAGAATTAGATCTTCTTAGCTTAGTGTGATTATTGTAGTAGTTCATTGTATGTGAATGTTGAAGAACAATACAGAGTTGTATCAATCCAGGTTGTTGGATTTGATTGTACTTGAGAAAGAGAGCTCTTAAGGGATAGAGATCTAGAGAGAGATCTTGTGCATCTGAGAGAGGTGTGGAAGAAAGAAGTTTCTTCAATTGTATTCCTTTTGTAAAGAGTTCAATACAAGTTTTCAGGGTGGTTTCTTGCATCTCTTGTTATTTGCTATTATCTGATTCTAGTTACTTATCTATCTATTTTAATTCTGTGGTTTATTGCTTTCATAAGTGTAATCTATTGTTGGTTGATCCCCAACATATATCCAATACTTCTATCACCAAACACTTGGGCCCTCTCCTCTATAATTGAAAACCATAGTAATTAATAAACATCCTCCAAGGTAAAATTAATCTCCCCTTCAGGAGCAAAAAAGTATAATTATCACCATTCCACCTCTTGGCTAATGTTGTCATAAGATGAACATCATAATGCACCTACCTTAATTAGCTAACGTGCCCTAGCCTGCACTGCTCAACAATCACCTAATCTGCATCTTACAACCCAAAATATAACAAGGTAAATAAGTGCCTCCCATTCCTAAACTAATGGATATGATTATCTTTCTAAGAAAATAAACAAGTCAAAGTGCACATTAGTCATCAAATAAATCAAATATTAGTAAGCAAAAATGCTAAATTTTACAAAGAACAATTAGATGCTAACATTGATTTTGAATGGTAACACAAGATACTACTATAGATAAAGGGACACTAAAGGTATCGATGAAACCATATAAAACACTGATGGTAGTGTTTTTTAAGTTTTTCAAATCCCAAAAAGGGGCCCAAAAAATTCAAAAAAAAAAAAAAAACTTGAAAATGTTTAAAAATTTCCCCTTACTAGCTCATCAAGGTCTTAGCCTCGTAGAGCGACCTGAAGTAGCTCCAATCACATCTCACAAACAAATCTTCCATGAGGCATATTCAAAATCACTCTAGAGCAATAAAAATTTAAAATCTAGCAATAAAATATTCAAAATTTATATATATAATCATTGACTTTTCAACTAATGCTTGTAATTATGAAATTTGACATGTAATATCTCAAGCACCATTTATCCAAATAAAAAACCATTAGTTCTATTGGGATTGATATAATGAGAAATTCCAAACCATACAAATTTCATTACCACTTTTAATAAATTTAAAAAATTCTAATTCTTCTCCAGTTCGTACCAAGATTCAAAATCTGTGTGCAAAATGCAATCTAAATTACCAAATATTAACTTATTTAGGCATGGTATCGATAAATATGGAATCTCATATGGTTGATACATATATAAATATTCATTTGATCATTTTGTGATGAGGTGAATACTTGATTCTATTCCCTCACCTTAAAAGGGAGGCACATTAATTGGGGCATGTCATAAAGACATGATTTCACACATACATGGTTCACATAATTCACATAATATGACACATTTTACAAAATTTAGATATATAGATGGATTATAATCTTATACATATATCACCAATCTTCAAAGATTTGGGATAGATTTTTCCAAATTTGTGATATATATCATACATAGTGACAAAAGCATACATTACATTTTAATCAATAGTTCATCCTGACATATAATAGAGGTTCATAGCCCATGCTACAAGATACATATTCAAATTACACATCATTCACAATAGAAATGATAAGGGGAATGAACAAAGTTCCTTCCTTCTCTGATGCATTAGGTTGCACTAATTTATTTCTCTAGACTCATTAGATTACATATATAAAACATTTCACCAAAACACACTGATTCTTCCATATTACTAAATTACATACTCAATATATTTACCAAGTAGCATTATTTTACCAAGAAGCACCATTTTTAACCAAGAATCATCATTTTAAGCCTTTATCTATCTATATTAGTTGGCTCCCTTAAGTATTATGGTTGAGGTTCAACACCCTTGATGGCCTAATACTACCCTTTCTATTTAGGTTGAGTTGGTTATACCACTTCACCTTAGATATATTGCCTAGTTTATGTTCACACTTGAGTTATGTGGTTGAGATTCAATACCTTCAATGGCCTTATAACTACTCTCCTTATACCAAGTTTAGGGCATGATCACCTCCCAACCCTCTTTTTTCAAGAAGCATCTCTAGGATGCAACACACTTGACCACTTATAGACTCATTCTTTTCCTTGTCTGAGAAATGGATGGGACCTCAAGTTTCCCTCTATTTCTCGATCCTCCAGGGCTAGGACAACACTTTAGACACATCACTATGTAACATACATATATGTGTATTCTTTCCATGTTATTTCTTTTCTATATACTTTTAATATTGCTCATTTTTTGATTATATACACTAATTATATTATAATGTGATTTTTGTTATAGGAAATAAAATACAATATCAAGTTAGAACTATCATGAAGCTAAGGTGTATTTCCACACCCAAGTATAAACTTCCTTTAACTCTAGAAATTTGATTTCATGCCCTTATTAGATTAAATGGGGTGGGTATGTAGATACCCATATTTGGTAGAAGCTTATTTTATAATGTCATTTTTCTTAGTTTTGGATATATAACCCTTTTTAAGAAGATTGAGTACTTGGTGGCATGGTCTTGCATGGGCCCCTTAGGCTCCATGACCTTTCCTTAATTTTTCTAGTATTTTGTTTCTCTCTATTCAATGTATTATTCTTTCTCCATCTTATGGTAGGAATCCCTAAGTTTCTAATATATGTTATGATTTTTAAGCTTTAGGACACTACCGTTTTCCTTAAACACTTAAATTGACACAAGTATCCAAGGGTAAATAAAAGTGTCCTGGCTTATCAATTTCTCTATTTTTGCACTTTTCACGTTATGACTATTAGCGAGGGTCCATATGTTTGTTCTATTGTCAATTTTTGCATGCTACTAGGTCTTAATTATAATTCAAAAGATTCCAATATATATAAAACTAAGGCATAGTATTCAATTACCAAGCAAGCCTTTGAATTAACATATACATTATTCATTCAAAATATATCAATTATACCTTATAATGAATTGCATATTGCTAAAGTCTAAAGTACTAAAAAAGGTCAAATTGAACTTACATTTATGGTACGAAGGGTTGCAATAGGAGAAAGAGTATATAGTTTTATGATCACCATTACAAACACACACCTTAGAGGGAAACTACATGCAAGTCTGTTGATGCACTTAATGTGCTCCTTGTGTCACTAGGGAGCTGGGAGAAAGTAATAAAATCAATTTTAAGTCCTAGAAGACTCAAGGCTTGAGTTGTTTACACAATTACTACTAAAAATAGAAAAATAGTAGAGATATGGCCACCACTTGTAAGTTTGCAAGCAGACCCTACTGTAGGGACAACAAATTATATATAGTAACACTTTATTTCTTGCTAATCTTTATGAAATTGTTTTAAACTTTGCCAATTATTTCTCAAGCACAAATAAACCATTAATATTTATAGAATGAGCTAAACTAAATTGAGTCATGAGGTAGATCCAAAGGTAAGCAAGGTAAGACAAAAAATAAAGTTTGCTTCAGAGAGTTAGCGATGTCAATTATTTAAACCTTTATGATAATAACATGCAAAACCAACATTCACTGACCCTAGTGTAATACTCAAATCCAATTAAATGTAGTTGAGACATCAAAGGGAAAGAAATGCACATATATAAGAGAATATGTTGCATGAAATTTACTCAGTCACATTAAATTACATAAGCACATTCAATTGTAATTAAGATGAAACAAAGCACATAAACCAATATATTCATTAGACTAGTGTTAACTCAAACCAAAAAATGCATATATTGATATTATTGCCAGATTAGTTAGTATAAAGAAACATTTAATTATCTAAAATTATGAGAAGAAAAAACTACAAAACACACAACAAATCATTCAGACAATCTCATGAACTCTTAGCTCTTTTTCATTAATTCTATGATAGTTGTTTCTATTTATAATGAGGGGGAATACCCCTATATATACACCTCAAAATTTCCTATACAAGTTCAAGTGGTCCCATTAAAAGATGCCCAAATATATCCAAATGGATAAAATGCCACATATTACAACGGAATATCCTAAATTTAAATTTACAAAACAAATTCAATTATTCCTCAAGGCCCTGGAGGAGGTTACTGACCAGCTTGCTATTATTACCTTCATTTATCTACCTCTTCCCTTGTCCAAACTTCAGTGCATGCTAAGTAGTCCTAGTCAATTTGACTAAAATATAGGATTGCAAGCCAAAATAGGTTAGGTGTTTCTTGAATAAGCCTACCTTGTTCAACAAGTACATGCCTTAATGCTTCTTTAATGGCCTTGGCTCTCTCTAGACTTTGGTTGGAAAAAGCCATAATGTTCATTACCTCAGTGGCAATCTTTGCATTGGTTAGGTCTTGCTAGACTTTTGTGACAAAAACCTTCATTTGAGACCTAAATTCTTTGTCATTAATGAAGTTGCCATCAGGTTTGATCACCCTAGTGACTATAACATCATTCAACAAGAGTGAAATCTTATATTATATCTTTTATAAGGATGTAGTTACATTCTTAACCTATTATAGCCACCTTTTCAATATCCTCCTTCTATTCATCATTATGGTCTGAGCTGAGATGATGTCTTCAAGTGGAAATATATTAAGGTTTGGGAATTTGTTGCTTCTTATAACTCTAGCTACGTTTACCAACTTGGAATCATAGAGTGTAAGTTTTTAGTCATATTAAATGACCACATTATACTACAGAGTCCCATCCTCTTGCCTTCTTTTCATAACTTTGTATGAATTAAATACATTGATGACTACATTAATTACTTGGACTATGGTATTGTCTAGCACTATAGGTAATGCTTGTTCCTTCAATATCATCTTTTTCTGTATTACTTTCATTAAGACCACTATGGATTGTACATTGGCTTAGACCATGGACATAGGGTCCTCTGCATACTCATCCACTTCACTTAGGCTAGCTTTTCTCTTCTTTGTTAAATTGAAGAGGGACTCTTAACTTTCATTATCCACAATGAATCTAGATTGGGGATACTCAACCTAACTCTTCACCATTATTTTCATTATGCCTATAGTAGCATCAAATATCATGCCAATCTATGGTACAGAGAGGACTACCAAAGGTCTCTCTTGCCTTGCTACTAGTATAATATCTATGACCCAATTTGGGATAATAGTAGGCATTGGCTTTATTAGAGGTGGTGTAGCTGAGATAGAGGTTAGAGATGTAGTAGGAATGTGAGGCAAGTTTGTCAGGTCTATTTTCCCAAGTGTGCCAAATAGAGCTCTTGTGAGGCCCATATTAAGAATAAATGAAGGCAATTTTGGAGGCACACTCACCTTTGCAATCATAGAAATATTGAATGGGGATGTAAAACAAAGGTGGATTTAAAAAGGTGAATGGTTTTGAAATGGGCCTTAATGGCCTTTTTGATGTAGGGGAACCAATAGCAAGTGATTCACTTATTGTGGCTACCTGGGAAGAAGCAATATTTGAAGTGGCATGCGAAATGAAATGGGGGAGGGTGAATCCTAAGGAACCACTAACTTGGATCAAGTTAGTATCAACTAAAGATTGGGAAGTTCTAGTTACAGTTTCTTGTGATATTGAAGCCAATGGGGGAATAATGGTACGAGGAGAAAATTTAGAAGCAAAATCAGTTTAAGATGCACTATTAACTAGGGAAGAAGGTGGTGGTGAGGCACTCACATTGGGAGCTTGTGATCCAAGGGTAGCTTGTGGTGTGCAGTGAAAGAATAGTAGAAATAATGGTTTTGGCTCCCTTTTCCTCTTGTATACATTCTCAATGTTTATTCTAACCAACAATTGCACTTCTTCTATGGATAGATCAATGCCTTGTTGCAATCCCTCAAGGTCAATAGCAGTAAGGTTAGCCTAACCTAGTCTTTTCAGAATGACTCCCATAGTAGATGCAAATATTAATGTAGAACCTTGGGAGGGGTTAGGTTGACTGCTAGATCCTCCTTACTCATAGCTTAGAGGTACACCTTGAATGTTTGAATTGGAAAGTCTTTGAGGTCTAATTAGCTTATTATTAATAAGAGGAACATTGTCTTGATATTATTCATCTTACCCTTCTTCATAATCAACATCAAACATGCTCTCATGTGTGAGTGGTGGATGAGACTTAACAATGTCCTCCTTTTTATTGTCCCTATTTAGTCTCATTTCTTGTTTAATGTTCTTCTTTGTAGCATTTTGGAGAACCACCTCATCATTCAAAACATCTGTATATATCCACTTGTGGACTTCTTCTTGATGCTTGTATTTCATTAACACATCTTTATTGAATTTGAATAGATGTTTGGCAATGACATTATTGGTATCCCATGCTCTGAAGTCATCTTTAGGAAATAGATATGAATCCCTATGCCTAACATATATAATAATATCATGCCACTTAGTAATTATATTCCTCCCTAGTTTGTAAGGAACCTTATGGGGGGATATCTTATTATTTTTCTCAAAGACTCCATCAAATCCATGCAAAATTTGATAGGCTATTTCTTCTTCAGCTAACTTCATTGGTACAAACCTTGGAAATCTAAGAGGGGACACCATCACTTCTATTCTGATGACTATGTAGTTTGGGTATAACCAGTAACTACCTATGTCTCTTAAGGTTTGTCTGACTTTAGGGGGAACCCTCTACATAGTACATTTAGTGATTGAATTATAAACCACTGCGTAAAAATCTTCCATAATTACTCTTATATTACATCTAAATTATAGAGAAAAGCTAAGGAAAAAACTCTTGATCCTTAGGAGACAATGAATTCTAACCCAATTGAGTAGTTACACATATTACATCCAAAAAATAGCTCATCATAAAAAAGGGCATTATTCTTGCAAGTGTCCTAAATTACATAAACAAAATTGTTGCTGATAATTTCCCCAAGTGGGGGAATCTTCTATTCTTATAGGATGATTTACAATAATATAATAGCCCTTATGTCTACATAAGCAATGTGTGGATTGCCAAATATTATGTTCAAGAGGGCTAGGCCAATTTTGACTCCTTATATAAATTATTAGATGGGAAAGTTTCCTTGATCATCCATGAGAACAACTCTCATTGGGTTAGTCAACCATGAAGCCAAGACCTTCTTTAGGGAGTGCACTTCATACTAGTTGTCAATGATGACCTAGTTATATTTGATTTATGGTGAGGGAAGGTCATAATACTTATCAAATCTTGGTCCTACTATGAAGACAATAGGGATCCCTTGGGATATTCACTTAACTATTCCATCTTTGCGTTTTGACCTCCCAAAAATAGTGTAAACTAGGTTAGCACATGACATGACCTCTAGTTTAGCTAGGACCTTGTGGAGACTGACTATGTTGATGGTGAGAATATATAAATCTAGTTAGATTATATGAGGCATGGTTTCATCCTCATCAATATCCATAACTACTTCTACATTAAAGTATATGCTATTATAATGCATGTCACCAGATGCTACGGCTTCAGGAATAAATTTAGTATCTTTGAAGATGATTGAAGTAACATTATAAAATAAAAAGTCACCATTCTTGAGGGACTACTCTTACCTAGAGTATAAGGACCTACTTGTGCCATCTTTTTTAATACTCTAGGTAGCAATCAATGTCTTTCCAGTATCCTTTTACAACTTTCAAGCTCCAATAATGACATTCAAAAGTGCAATTTTTTAATAGCTTGATCTTTGTTAAACTATGAGAGTACAAACAATAGAGAAAGAAAATGAGTATAGATTTGAAGGGAAAATAGAAATATCCTTGATTATGTGAAATTTTTAAATATCACTCTAATTAATGTAATATTTATGGTGATCTTGGTTTGTTCTGTATTAATGGCAAGCTTGTCAACCTTGAATATATTTAAAACAACTTCAAATTATTACTTTTGGTGATTAATTACACAAAAATTCAAATTTATCTTTAATTCATCTTTGATTTGTGATTAATTTTAACTTTAAAAATAAATATTACCACATTTGTATTGGTGGTTTCCACCTCAAATCCAACTAGGTATTCATGGGGCCTAAATATGATTAAATTGCCTAATCGACTCTAAATATGGACACATGGCACCTTTTTGATTACTTTACATGATGTCCCATCTATATCTCACCACATAACATATTTCAATTTGTAGTGATCTCTTAGGTGGTGATGTCCATATTTGATTGGCTGTGGGAATGCCATGCATCACTCTCTGATCCAGGCAATAATTTAGATGACCATTCGGGTGATGGGTCCACCCCAATTGATGGTGAAACTTTTGGGAGCCATAAATTTTTCACCATAGCTCCAATTAACTTGCCATTTTAACAAATTTCTTGGAACTAATTAGAGAGAAAGATGTAGAAGGTGGTACCTCTGGTACCATGTAGTGCCATGTTCTAAGAGTGAGAGTGATCCTTTGAGTTTTTGATTCATAGATGCCATGTCGATTATACATGAATGGCTAACCAAAGAGTACATCACAAACATCTATATTGACCACATCACATAAGACCTCATCTTATGTGATGTGGTCAATCTAGATGTTTGTGATGTACTCTTTGGTCAGCCATTCATGTATGATCGACATGGCATCTATGAATCAAGAACTTGAAGGATCACTTTCACTCTTAGAACACGGTGCTACAGGGTACCAGAGGTACCACCTTCTACATCTGTCTCTATGATTAGTGCCAAGAAATTTGTTCAAATGGAAAGTCAATTGGAGCTACGGTGTAAAAGTTATGGCTCTTGGAAGTTTTGCCATCAATTGGGGTGGACCTATGACCCGAATTGTCATCTGAATTGTTGCCGAGATCACTCTCATAGGCAATCACAAATTTCTTTACCAGGTATATCTCTCAGAAGGTTCTCAGATAATTATAAATAACTTGGCATTAATCAGATGGTTTGGGTGGAGACATGCATCCCTCTTGGAGCCAATCTAGTGAATCTCAGATAGAAATAACACGGGAATGACATGTGGCATCATTACATAAGCCCAAAGGGGACACACATCATTCTTGTGGTCTATTGTTTATTCTTCTACCAAGTGTCATTATCAAAAGGCACTTTAGACATATCTATATCACTGAACCTTGATTAGATGGCTCAGGTGAAAGCTAGATATCTAGATTATGATCTCTGATGAGCTTTGGATGGATGTAACATGGCATAGACATGTGGTGACCTTGGATGAACCCAAGGGGACACACATCACCTTCGAAGGCTACTTGGGTATGACTGATCACCTTTGAGACACATGGTAAGATCTCAAAAGATTCTGCACTATGGTGGGAATCATGGGGGATGCATGCTAGTTTAGATTGGATGAGATTGCTCACAGGGGATAAGATCTTGATATCTATCCATATGATTTGAATTCTAATGGCTAGTTCCTTGTGAGCCCTCTAGATGATGCCACATAACTAGTAAACTTGGTAGATTTGATCTAGGTGTCTTATGTAAGATGTGATGAATCCTTAAGGAATTATGAAGCTCGATGAGGTAGACACATGTTATTTAGGACATGTTCTAAATTTTGACATCCTATGACGCATCATAAACTATAACTTTAATTTGACATCCTATGAGGTCAAGTGAGAAATTAAGTTAGCTCTTTGAAGATGTCATTGCCCACCTTAATCAAATTTAAAGCAAAAATTCATAAGAAAATGATTTAAACACAACATAATGTTAATCTAATAAAACCCAATGAAGCTTTTTTTAATGTTTATTGAAGATCCAGGTCGTACTTCCTTAGCAAAATCCTATCTACATATCATTGAACTATCCATCGTCAATAATTCATTGCTGAATAAAACTTGAAGAAGACTTGCAATAATTTGAGTATTTCTAGGTATCAATCCTTATTACAAAATGAATGATTAACCAAAAAATTATAGAAGTATTAAATCAATTCTCCATGTAGTCAAATGATTTAATATTCTTAGCATCTTGGGAACTTTTTAAGATTGAAGAAAGGAGGGTCCCCATTTTGAGAATATGAGAATGTTGATCATCAACAAAGTTTAAATCCCTCCTCAAAGTATATGGATATGTAGGCAACACTTAAAAATAATAGGGTTGTTATGTTAGCTTGACTCATGTGCTAACATCTTTTTATCGAGTCACAAGTGGTCAAAGATAAAGAAGCTAGGATTTTCATCTTTTATAATATTCCATGCATGACCCAATTATTATTTTGGGGTATAATAAGAATATAGGTATAATAACATCTTCAAGAAAAGACAGTTAATTATAGTACATATTCAGATTTGGACACTTCTATTGAGATTAGGACACTTACATCGATGTAAGTGTCCCAAGGCTAACATAAGTGTTTGAGCAAGAAAAATAGTTAAAATATGGAATAAATATAAGATAGAGTTTGATTGTGTGATTTAGATGAACCTAAATCATACTAATAACCTAGAATAACACTAAAAATAAGCTATGTTATTTCTAACTCTTGATTGTATATTTTTTGTTGTATTTATTGCACATGCTTGAATAGGTTAAATGCCAATAAACTATCATTTATTACCTAGACCTAAATATAAAATTATTGTATTCAAATTTTTTATCTCTATAGTGTGTTCATGTGAAATATCCATTTAGAATAAAATAAAATAATTCAACTAGTTTATATCCTATTAAGGTTTCTAAAACCAAATTAGGGTAAAACATATTAGAGAAATAGTATACATATTGAACCATGTTAAACCCAAGGATTCACTTAGGGTTTCATCCTTTTAGGGTTACATTTTTTTGTCTTAGGGTTTTAGATTTGATTTCCAACCTCCTCATTTAGAAGAAAACAAATATTTCCACCTTTGGACCAAGAATTTTACATACTTTCATGACCCAACCCTATTCTATCCAAGAAAGATAGTTCCATTGTCCCTCTAAAACACAATGCTAGATTAAGTGGGGCCCATATAGAGCATAATTAAATTCCTTTTAATTCATATAAATAGATACAATGAATGTTTGTTCTTATTTCAATGATGTAATTATTCATGAATACATGAAAAAAAATGATTATGTTGGCATGCCTCTAATAGAACATGATAATAAATAGAATCATAATGAATGTACTAATCAAGATAAATGTGAAGGCTTTGATAGAATTGATCCCAATGAACTTAATGGGGTAGATCCTGACCAAGTTAATTCCTTGTCTAATTTTAATTAAAGACTTTGTCAATATCCTAAATAAGTGAGTAGAATATTCCAATTGATCATAACATTTAAGGTCACACCCCAAGCAAATCTTGATACATATTAGGCACAAAAATAAGATCCATTTACTATTATCAAGTAGTCATTTCAAGCTAGTACTTCCACTTCATTAGTTCAAACCTCTACTAATAGTACCATACCTATGTATACACCTTTAGTGACCTATGTGACACCCACCCAAGGTTTGGGTGAAACATGAGGCCTCATACTTATTTCTATACCTATTCTTACACAGGTACTATAATTGGACTTCCCATGACCCTACTTATCCCTATGATTACACATTGGCTCAGGTGTAGACTACCAACCCTTATCATCCTAATTTAAGAAATCTACCACATAATCAAACCTATAATGCATCATATTATTACCCTCCATACATATTTAGTCCATCTTGACCCTTTTGCACGTAAGATAGGCCCTTTAGGGACCCCTTGGGGCCTTTTGGGAGCCTGTTGACAAGCCTAAGCCCCTATTTAACCCAGGCCATAGCTTGTGTAAAGGAAAAATATGGCTTAGGCCACATGTTTCCTTCATAAAAGATGTGGCTTAGGCCATGGCCTAGGTAGAATGCATGCAAAATTTCCATGATGAACCTAAATGGGAAAACATGGCTAGTTTTAGGTCTTTTGGTGTATTGGGGTTGGGATATATGCCTCATTCTCATTCATTTGAGCTAGTCTCTTCTCTCTCAACAATATCCTAATTCTTATTCCCTTTCTTGACTCTCATGACTTCATGAATCTCTCTTGATTCATTCTTGGCACTCTTAAGCTTGATTGGTGATAGAGGGTCCCATATGCTACTACACATTTGCTTGGAGTCTCCATTATTTCTCTCAATTATTCCTACTTCCTTATGGATTAATTTTGGATTCTAAATTTGTAATTTTAATTTATTTGTGCACTTGGTTGGATATCTTACACCATTTAAATTTATCACTTCACCTCCTCCTTTGCTTTTAGCTTTTTATTTGGACTTTAGCTTACACATAACTTGGTCTTCCTCCTATATTGCTTCCTAGCTTGGATTCCTGGTTGGTAGAACATCTGCACATATTTTTTAAGATTGATTTGAGGGTAATTTTCCATACAAATTGAAAATATATTGTTTTGTATAGTATATGCGAGGGTTTGATTTGTTTTTGTGATTTAGTTATTTTGTGCATTGTTTATTATAGTTTCTAAATTTTATACATTCATATGTGGTTACAAGATATCTCCATTGCTTGAAATATTTACTGTTACATGTTATGATTGTATTGGAAACATTTATATTACATAATAAGACTCTACATGCTTAAAAAATCTAGACAACTTACTTAAATAATCTCCTTCTCTTGCTAAACTAGAACATTGTATTGTTAGGAAACAATAGTGTTGAATTCGAAAGATAGCTCAAACCTAGACTAGGCATGCTCTTGAACCTCTTCTTGAAAATATCTTAATTTCTTAAAACATCTTTCATTTGGCCTCAAAATACCTTAGCATCTAGATTTACATTTCTTTTGTTATCTTTCTTTATTCATTATTGTTGTTT
The DNA here is from genome assembly GCA_037957365.1 of Torreya grandis. Classification (NCBI taxonomy): domain Eukaryota; kingdom Viridiplantae; phylum Streptophyta; class Pinopsida; order Cupressales; family Taxaceae; genus Torreya; species Torreya grandis. Next base: position 5,316,727 of record JARHVA010000278.1, read on the forward strand.
CTATAATCCATATGCAATCAATAGTCTAGTCTTAGCTACTTGCTTTACTGTGGCTGGATCCACTAGAGGTACTTGTATACTTTGTGTACTTGTTAATGCTATCCCCAACTTGGTTTACAAGTATATCTATAGCTTGGTGAAATTTGTCAAATTGGATAGCCACTATAGACCTCATGTAGAACATAAAACCCTTGAGCCTTGTAGCCTCTTAGTGATTTGCTTTAACACCCTATGAAACACTGGTGGTTCCATTTATATTCTTGGAGCTAAATTCTAGCACACCCAGTGAGACCTCACATATGATTTCACAATATTTTTATCCCATTTATAAATATCTTAGCCAAATCCCCTTTATGAGCTATTAGGCTTTGCTTTCAGTTGTGTTTCATCTCTCACCGTGGTTATTTTCTCTTGATTTGATTTTGTATTGTTCTCCCTATTGGTTCTCCATTAGTTTACCTTTTCTATTATCTTTCATGTTTCTCTTGTTTTATTACATACATGGCTGATCTCTCACCCTTGAGATGCCAATCTTGGTAGATTCAAGGTCTCATCTTTGAACTCACTCATGAACAAGCCACAATTACAATAGAATGCCATAGACACCATAGGATCTAGAAGCTTCCCTCAACCCAACATGGTAGTCCACACCATCTCACATTTAAAAGGGAACAAGATTGGTAGAACTATAACCAATGGACTAGGTTTCCTTTTCACTAGTCTAAGCTTCATTCATCTGAGGATGTTTCTTTTGATCCTCATGTCGTATCTCATTTACCTATTTGAGGTGATAAGGATCTTGTTGTATGGCTAGGGCTTGATGAGTGACATGAAATCATATATGATTTACATAGACACCTTCATGTGAATGAAGTGCATACCTCTTCCCTTAAGAGTAGGTGGTGTGCTTCCTCTAGAGATAGAGATCACACCTAGTTTGGTTCAAGTGCTTTGAGTATTTATCATGTGAGTCCCCCACATTTTTCTTGAAAGGAGACTCTATAAAAATAACCCCCATGTTGTGTGTCATAGGTATTCCAACTTGTCAAGGTATATTTTTCATAGATATTTTTCCCATCCTCCTAGTCCTTCTTTTAGAGTTTCTAAGGAGCGTGCTGATTTTGATCATCATCTATAGACTAGAGATCCATGAGATGCCTATCAGGAGCATCAATTCCAATTAGTTGGCCCTCATCTAATGGCACATGATCAACATCATGGGGATTTTGGTCATCACTACCACCTCTATAAGTATACCACATCTTCTCATCATCCCTTTGAGGAATGTCGCCTATCTTGTGGTCATTTCCCACCCCATAGTAGAGATGATTTCCACTATGAGCATCATCCCTATTAATAACCAACTCAAAATCATCCTCTCTATATCCATGGTTATGGTGATGCCTATGGGCATAGACAACATCATTACCATCATGATCCCCCTCTTGGAGCTCATCGCTAGCCTGCTATTAACCATGTTTATGAGGATCTCTATCAGAATATTCTAACCCCTTAAGTGCTTGTTATTCCCTCCCTAATTCTATCCCTAAACTATCTAAGTTCAATGGGACTTGGGACTCTAGTCCCATGGATCATATTACAACATTTATGTTGGCATGTATGGATTGGAAATAAAATGAAGGCATGATGTTAAATCTCTTCGCTCATTCTCTATGAGCTAAAGTTCTTATTTGGTTTTAGAATTTGCCTCTAGATTCTCTCTCTAGTTTTTAGATCCTTTTGGATGACTTCCTCCAGTAATTTTATATCTCTAGGCCTTTCAACCTCAACATATAATCACTAACCTATAAGGTATAAGCCAAGGTGAATCAAACTTTGATTTTGTGCATAGATGGCATTCAACCATTCATACATGCAAGATGAGGTTTTTAGATGACCAACTTTATGATATTTTCATGTGAGTATTGAGGTAGGATGTTCACCTTGAGGTCATCAAGCATGAACCCATCTCTTATGATGAATATGTTAATTAGTGTATTAAGATCAAAGTGTTTCAAGTGCATGTGAGCATAAAACTCATAAAAACCCATAAGTCATCATCATCATGTGATCATAACCATAATGTGACCAGTGATGGTGTCACTAATTATCCTCCCAAGAAGAAGGACAAGAAGGATAGTAATGAGGTGAATGCTTTAAGTAAGAAGCCAACTAAAAATAAGGCTTATAAATCAAACATAATATAATAAAAAATGGTGTTTCCTTATGACCCCATCAAGTTTTGAAACCTCCATCAGATGAGAGGGCTTGATGATAATAATTATGCCTCCTAGCAGTTTGGTGCACAAGAACTACTTTCATCTCAGAGTTATCTTATTTCATAACCCAACCACAAATTGAATGCATTCAAGGAGCCTCTATTTAACCATGACAAGGATAAGAATAAGAAGAAAACGAATAAATTAAAGGCTAAGGCCCCTCATTCTCCTTCTTGCTCTTCCATCTCTTCTGACTCCTCTTCTCAGGCTGACCTGAGAGGGAAAGCCAAGCATGAGAGTAACAAGGTTGTTGATGCTATCAACATATCCTCTATTAGGTATGAGTGTTTTTTCAACATGTGATTTGATTAGGCCATTGACCCTATTAGAGAGAATAGTGGTGTTGATCCCCCTATCCAGCCCATGGGGGTAGGGAACCTTAAATTTAGATTTGAATTTAGGCATAACATCCCTCACTAGAATAGATAATGTCCTTACTCCATCATACAGGAGTTACAAGGCCTCTTGGCTAGGAGCTCCATTTGGGACCTTCTTTGCCTTTACCTTGAGTAAAGGGGTCTCATCTTTGATGAGTTTGGTCTCTCTCATGAGGCCCCACTGCATGATGATGTTGAAGTGTTGTTCAACTCTGATGCATATGAGCATCCTCATCCTACCATATTATATTTTGACCCAACTTATTTACTAGATGCTTTGGTTATTATAAAAAGGGATCAATTCCCTCTTTATATCAAGACTTCTATTGATGACTACTATGTCAAGCAGTGCATTGTCAATGAAGGAGTTACATTGAACATCATGCCCCTATGTGTTTAATGAGCTTAGGATTAGTTGGAATAAACACTCTAATTCTCACCATAATTGTGTTGGTTTTAATAATGACATATTTATGTTGGTGGGGAATGTGAATCTCTAGGTCAATTTTGGCCCTAAGATAGTCATAATCGAGTTTTGTGTGTTAGACATTGATCTTTCATACAAGATGATTCTTGGCTATTAGCAGATGTTCCTGGTTTCCCAAAATTTTCTAATTATGAGGACAAATGTTGGAGAGGTAATGGGTACTTATGTTGTAGAAACATAGATTCCTAAAGACTTATCATAAAAATACAAAAGACCTAGATATTTTGACTAGTGTGATTCTCATCTAAAGCTTAGCAAGATAATAATATAGATTTAACATTTATTACACAATATGAAATAGCCAATTACTTAGGAAACCTTAGATATATAAAACATTATCATATAAAATACATCAAGTTTGTGATAAGGTTACAACACACATTCAATTATATCACTATAGAGACTTATCCTCACTTAACAGGAGTTAACCTATTATACTGTGTTTACAAGAGACCTCTATTTCATGGATCTAGTACCTAGTTCTTCAATGTCTAACCTATCTCAACTCTTCATAGCTTACATATATACAAAATGCACTATTCCTATCTTAGGTACATGGTTAAAATAGATTGCATTTATAATATTAAACAATTATAACCTCATTATAGGCTTCCCAAGTTAGAGAAACCCAAATCGACATAATTTATTCAAAAGAGAATATGGTTGATGACTAATCATCCTGTGTATGTTGACCTATTATACTATTGAAATGTATTTATGATGAAATGGTATTTTGTGTGCATAATTTCACACTAACACTTTCCTAGACTTAATTAGTTGTCTTATCCTGAGAGAATGCAAAAGTAATAATATCAAAAAGTAGTAAAATTCAAAATCATATAATCCTCAATAAAAGATCACAAGATAACCTACTACACTTTGATGTTTTTAGTAGGATAAATAGACCAAGTGGATATCCTTTTGGGTTTTCAACCAACCAAATCTTTAAAAAATAGAATAATAAATGAAACAAAATGTGCCAACAGAAAAAAAGAACCTCAAGTACACCTAAGACTAGGCAAGAAGTGGTAGAGAATGGTTGAAGATGGGGTAACTGAAGACTTGGTTAGCTTTCTCTACCAAATAAGAACCAAGAGCTAATTGGGAGGAACAAAAATAGGATCATTAACCATAGGATCAATGGAGGAATACAACATAACCAAGTCCCTCTTATATGTTTTCCATTCCAATAAAGATTCTTGGACTTCCCAAACCAATGCATGCAAGGGAACCTGAGCATACAACAAATGCTACAAATCAACATCATCACATGAAGCAAAATTAGCTTTCATAAAATCAACCTTTGCATCAATATCACTAGAAATCAAGGTAAGGTGTTTCACATATCTATTCACTTAAACTACAATAAAGACATGATGATTAACTTGAGTCTACCACCTTACAAGATGACTTGTGACTATATCCTATGTGCTGATTGAGGAGTTAAATGCATCATCCATGGATTATGGAGTAGCTTATGGGTTCAAAAATTATGTGGAAGTAGTCTATGTAGTAGCAAAATTAGGCTGTAGACTAGGCCAAATGCCTTGGAGTTCTTGGTGCTAATCTAATAGATTATGATTAATTTGCTTATCTTGTTGTATATTAATACCAAGTTACGTACGATAATAGATAAGTAACTCACATAATTTTAGTCTTAACTTTGATCACTAGGCCTTGCCAAGCATATTGGGTATGCATTTTACTATGTTACCAATCCTAGACAAGTTGATTAAGAAGCAAAGGAAGTTGATCCACAAAAGATTAGATAAGATCACTAGTGACTTGCTGAATAAGGTCCAAGAAATGAATCTGTATAGCATAACATGTGTGCTGTAAGGCTTGTCGTAATCTAGTATTCTTGGCTTCTAACTGTGAAAAATTTTGGTCCAAGGATTGAGCCTTTTGTGATAAATATTATTGAAATGTAGCCACACCTTCAATTTGTTTACTTAGTGAAAGTTGAGTAATATCTAGGGAAAGATCTATTAAGACCAAGGTGCTACCTAGAGAAGTGGTTGAAATAGTGGCTTGTGCACATTGAAGAGGAGAAAGTGGTAACAAAAACATCATTCTTAGATCTTGTGGTAAAAGCACATCCAACATAGACATCAAACACAAACTAGTCAAAATAGATGGTGGTTATGTAACCAGCTATGTTGCACTTTATGTTGAAGGATCCAAGGATGTTTGAATTGAAGCAAATTCTATTGTGGTGAAAGGCTAAGTCCCAAAAATGGCCAATGGTGGTTTCTCCATAGATGGAACTAAAGGTTGATAATCTTATGGGTTAGATTGAGAAACAATAAAAACACTAGCAACTTTGGCCTCCTTTTATGTAACTATGATATCTTCCATTTATGGGTATTAAGCTTCCTTCTCTATCTCAGCATTGCACTACCATGTTGTCTCAATGATAGCTTGTTGACATTGTTCCTTAGCCATAACTTGATGGTTGGTAATATTGGTAGCATGCATCATGGTGTCTACCTCCTGAGCATTTTGAGTGGTAGGAGCTTGAGCCCATGCATGTGCATCTTGCATCTTCTATGTAGCTTAAGCCTTGGCCCTTTTCTTTTCCTCTTAGCAATATCATTGTGTAACATCTCGGTCAACTTATTCATGTGCAACTTGATTCTCTTCCTCAATTAAGGAATTTGATGTAACTTCCTCAATTAAGAAATCTGATGTAACTTCCTCAATATCTATAGGTGGTTCATTATATTGTGAGAGTGAGGAGGATCACATGACCATCTAAATATATGAGTGAGAAACTGAGCCCTTCTTCAATCAACCTAGGGAAATATCATATGTAACCACTTTTGGAAATGTTATCTTGATCCATGCACTTGTTGGTGTTGAAGGATGGGAAGTAGATATGGTATATCTAGGGGCATCTATTTTAATGACATCTGAGTCATCAGGATCCTCCTTTACCATGCAAAACCTATGTGTGGACTGCTTGTGCTGAAGGGTAGACTCTAGTGAACTTTCTAATAGAACATCTAGAGTTTATGGTAAAGGTGATCCTCCAAAGAAAAACCATGTGTAGGATCCATCTAATCTTGTTGAATCTTTGTTGCTTCACCCAAGGGGTCTATTACAAAGGATGGTGGACAAGGTGGAAGGGAAATCCATAACTCTGATGATAACTTATTGTGGATTTGCATGGTATGCACAACCTTCCAAAAGAAAAATTATTTTTTACTCTCATCCTCATACAAATCACCTATCATGTCTTCTAGCATTAGGTGATACACCTCAGTTGCATCAGTTTGTAGCTCAAGCTAATCACATTGAGACATAATCTTTGGGACATGAGGATCATCATATCAAGAACTTGGATCTTAATTTTGCATCATGATGGTAATGGTGGGCTGTGTTCAATTGGCTATTTACCCTTTTTACATTATGGGATCTTCATCAATGCAATAGATGAACTTAGAGGTACTACTTTAGGAGAAATAACCTAAAGAGGAGTAACCTATTATATAACCTAATCTTTCTACAATGCCAGTGCTTGTTGCATAATGGACATGTACAAAAATGATCCCAATGGAGTGGTAGTCATTGGTGGGAGTTCATGAATCTAAATAAATGTACCCTCTAGAAGATGTTGGGTAATAACATGTTGGCCCTAAAATTTTGTAAAATTTGGTGGGATCAGAGGATGCATAACTACCATTTGAATGAGCTCTTTCTCCCAATTATTGAATAAAGGGACTTGATGTTGAAATTGATTTATGAAAGAAACAACCAAATTGGCAAATTGCTCATCAGGATAATAGTTAATGTCTAGGTGGACTTGTACCATTGATGATTTTCATTGAGTGAATGTGAGAAGAAATACCAAAAATTAGTATTGAAAGGTGTGCTTTGTTGTGCCCAAGACTTTGGCAATGTTTTTCTCCTATTCTTCAAGAAGAAATTCTAGCCAATTGAATTATTCCCCACCATGAATCATTCGATGTGCAATATCCACCACACCCTTGTTATCCTTGATTATGGCCATAGTTGTCTATCAAAACCATTGAAAAATACATTCTACTAACAATTACACTAGTTCATTAGGGAAAGATGCTAGCAGAATACCATGGTTCCCTCTAACCATAGTAGCCTTGATTTTGGTGGATATTGGTGACATTTTAGTCTTGTAATCCATGAGGGATGTGCCATGGGTAGGCATTTTGACTATTTGAGCCATTGCTTTAGTGGACAAAGACATCATTACATCATGTGACAAATAAATATAATGCTAGTTGTATCATGTCAATAATAACTACATTATGCTGGGATAATCCCCAAAAGTGGGTAACTACATTAAGACTTGGTGTCTAAGCCAGCCAAATGAGGTACCAAGCCATTATATGTAAATAGTCTATTTCATGCATGTTGTGCCATGACACTACTATGAGGATTGAAAAAAATTGTCTATTGAAGTGAGACCCCTATCCCCAAATCCTCCTTCAAAGTGGTGAGTCTATTTTTTAAATTATGCTTAAGCTCAGTGTCACTAAGAGAAACAACCATGACTTCTTACTGAGAAAAAATTAGAAGCTCACAAAGCTGATAAAGTAAACCCAAAATAGAAATTACAAAACTCAATTAGCAAAGGCTAGTGGTCTATAATGCCATGAATTTAATTATTTATACACTTTAACTTCACTTGACCCTTCTATCTTGTGCATTTAATATTTAGGATTTTAAAATCCATCACTTAAATGAGCTAGCTTCAAATTTGGATTGATGCTGCACCCCCGTTATTTCATGTGTGTTGAAAAATTTAGATCAGTGGATGTGGCATTCAATACGATTGATGTGGCACCAGTATGTCTATTGAAGAATGTCTAATGGGACATGCCACTATCTTTTCATTGTCGATACCTGTTAGATAGTTGATCCTAATTATGACGTAAAACTCTAACAATGATGTTATAATTGATTCCCTACATTCTTTGGCCATAACTCCTTTTTAGTAACCATTATTCATAATCATGACCCAAGATCTATTTAGGTTCAGTTCCTAGACTTAATAAGTGACCCATACCATCTTTATTCAAAAACATCACTTAGAATTTTGTCCACCTATAGTGACTAGATAGCCAACATGTTCTAGTCTAGCTGTACCATGCCTATATTGTATCATTACCAACTGTGGTTGATCTTGCACTCTACTAACAACAACTTACTAGAACACACAACACACATAAAATGCAAACCAAACTTTAAAAAAATTGCATGAATGTAACTTTACTAACTAAGTGGGGTGTGCGAAACCACACTTTCTAAAAATATGAGCCTAATGGCGATAAACTTTGAGTCTACATACATTAACCTTTCCTAGAAAAATATTACCTTTTAGGCCCCGCAAGACTATAGTCCCACTCTATAAAATATTATGAACAACATATGGATCTTTCAATTGAATGGTGAGTTTATTGAGAAATGCACGAAACCTACTATCAGATAGCAAAACCAATTACTCATAATGAAATTCTTTTATGCAGAGATTATTATCATGCCATGCCTTTTGGCTTCTTTTGTTAACTTCTTATGCCCATAAAACTTTGTGCCTATCTTCATCAATGTTATTGAAGTCCAATAATCTTTTTGTAAGTGATTATGCATCATCGAGACACATTTCATTAGTAACTCATAAGCTAGGCATGACATACTCCATTGGCATAATAGCTTCCATCCCTTAGACCAACTAGAATTGAGTAAAGCTTGATGCACACTTAAAATGAGTATGATAAGCCTAGAGTACGATAGGAAGTTGATCCTCCTAATCATTTTTCTTAACATCACAAACCTTTATCAGTAGCTTACCAATCACTTTATTCATAGCCTCTACTTTCCCATTCACTTATGGATGATATGCTATACTTTTATGATGGGAAATAATTAATTCTTCTATTATTATCTTGATGGTCTTGTTAAAAAAGTGCATACCCTAATCACTTACCAATTGTAGTGGACACATGAACTAAGTAATGATGTTCTCATACAAAAACTTAGTAGTGTCCTTAGCTCCACAACTTGGTGTAAAAACAACCTCAACCCATTTGGTAAAATAATCTATTGTAGTGATTATGTTTATAACATTACTACATTTACTTGATGGATTAATAGGGCAAACAAAATTAATTCCCCATTACTCAAATGATTGCTATGTTAACATGGGATGAAGAGGCATATCATCCCTATGAGTGTGTTTACCCATACATTGGAAAACATCACACTGTTGTTCAACCCTCTGTACATCCTTCAAAAGATGTGGCCACCAAATACCACTTTGGAGTATTTTCCTTGTGGTAGATTCCTTCATAAAATGTCCACTTGTAATGCCCTGATGCACTTCTTATAAGACTTGTGGTCATTTTTGCTCCATTTTTACTCATCATAGCACCTAATCCTTCCCTATATGATAGAGAAATATATTTAAAATACTAAAGGGATGAGAATTGGTTAAGAGCTACTTATTTTCTCTTTCAGTATAGTGTGCAGGTAACCTCCCCTGCTCTAAGAAGCATGTAATTATTGGTAGTTATTTAGGAATCAAAGAGACTTAGAACAAATGGGCATTAGGAAACTCATCAAGGATATCCTATGAGTCCTCACCATTATTTAAACTTCTGAGATAGTCAAGACAAACATTTTCCCACCCTAGATTGATATTAATTCTAAAGTGAAATTCCTAGAAAAGCATTAACCAAGGAGATATTTGTCTACCCAACATTGACTTGTTAACCAGATATCATAGAGCTTGATGATCTATAAATAATTAAAATGGGGTAGCTATAAAATAATGTTGAAGTTTTTGTAGATTAAATACAATCACTAAATATTCCCTCTTAGTTTTGGTATAATTATTTTTGATCACAGACAATTTTTGGCTTGTAAAATGGATTGGATGGTCTAATCCTCCTTTGCCTGGCTATGCAAGTATTGTGCCAACTATGGTACCTGATGCATCAACATGAACATGGAAAAGTTTACCCTAGTTAGGAAAAATATTGATTAACACATTAACCAACTAATATTTGAGATCCACAAAATTTATTTGGCACTCTTCTATCTATACAAAGGGAATGCCTTTGTGTAGTAATTTATCTAGTGGGGTTGAGTGCATATCCTTTTATGAATTTTTGGTAATAAATTGTGTGTCCTAAAAAGGATCACACTTTTGTGGAGGAATTTTGTGGTGTCATACTCACTATTACTGTAATCTTTGTTTGATCCACCAAAATTCCCTTACTACACACAACATGGCCTAATAGAACACCAAACGGTGTGAAAAATAAACATTTTTAAAAGTAAGCACAATTTTGAGCACTCTACATCTTTCCAAAATTAGTATTAATTTTGATAAGTGTTCTCAAAATAATGAGAATACTTCCCAATCATCTAAATATACCTATAGATAATCATGGATGAAGTCTTTAAACGTAGTTACTACAGCCTTAGAGAAAACTGTAGGTGCATTATTTAGACCAAATGACATCACCTTATATGTGAATGATCCCCATTTTGTAAAAAAATTCATCTTAGTTCTATCCTTAGATACAATGGGTATCTGATGATACCCACTAAATCTATCAGTGAAGGAATACACCTCATGTCTAGCTACAACTTTCAATACTTCATTTGTAAATGGTATTGGAAAGGGGTCATTAACACATGCATCATTTAGAATGTGTTAGTCTTCACAGATATTAATCTCTCATATTTTATTTGGTTGCATGACCATAGGACTCACCTAGTCCACTTTTTCCATAGGAAATATTATTCTTTCATCTTGCATACAATTCAATTCAATTTTGAATTTCATCTTCATATTAGGATTGAGATAGTAAGGCCTCTTCTTGATGGGGAATGTTCCTTAAGTTATATATATATATATTTCCACTAAAGAAGGGTTCACCCCTTTGAATTATACAAAATTAGTAGGAAACACATCTACGTAATCCTACAAAAGTTGTAATACTTCCAAAATGTCCTTCTATTACCAATAGTCATTGACATGTGCCAATTTTGGTGACTTCTGACCTGATGTTAACAACTTGTTCCTTTAGAGGTTCCTAATACACTTTGCACTCATCTTTTGAAATAGACTATTGAATGACCTGATCACCCTCTTCATCTAGAAATTTTATTTATCATAGTTGGTCTTCTCCAGCTTCTTCATCCATGAGTTTAGGTAATATTTTATAATCTAGTTTAGGCTTGAAAAAATTAGTGAGTTCTAAATAATCTTTACTAACTGAATTAGATTCATCGGCATACTCTACTTGAATATGATGACAAAGCTAAATTTAAATCTTTTCTTTACCTCTACACTAGGTTTCCATAATAATAGCATCAATAAGGTCCTACATGTATTATTGACTGTGCTTGATTTCCATGGTGACATTATTGATAGGTTCACAAGCCTCCATCTCTTCTAGCTTCAAATCATGGTCATTGCACAAATCTTCTACTCATCCATGGCATAATAATATTTTCATCTTTTGTAGCACACTATAAACTAGTGGAATCTCACTTTCAAATATGAAAGTTTGAATAAAGTCATTTTGCAATAAAATCTAATGTTGTGTCTCTCTATGGTGTTCTTGGTGAATATACCAAGTAGTAGGAAAACCCCCTAACATGTAAATAAATTAATGTTTCCAATACTTCAAATTGATTTCTTAGGCCATCCATACTTTAATGCACCATTGAATATGGTTCTGGGGGCATTCCCCTTCTTAAAATATGGGTCATTCTTTTTATACTTCCTTAGGTAATTGAAACCATGCAATGAGCAATTAGCACACTTCTGACCATTTCTTATTACGATTGTGATGTACTGCCCACTAGTTAACTCCAACTCCTTTTAATGAATAATTTAGGGCACTTACCCTTTGGCTATCCTTAGGTATATGCATTTGGAAATGCACTATAAATTCACCAATGTCTTCAGTGGCAAAACACTGAGGTATTTGCTGATCAATCACATAAACCATGCACAAGGGTTTAAGCTCATGATCATTTCTAGCCCAATTTAGCATGTAAGTATTAAAATCACCACTGATAGAAGAAGATTAGTCCCATGGAAGCATACCTTTAGAAGTAGGCTCAATGTATTCATGATTTGTAGAACCAGCTTGATATAACAACTCTATATTAGACTGTGTAGGTGAGTGTATAGATAGAGATCACACTTCATCTTCTACATCTGTGGAAATATTCAAAGGTTTGAAAGAACCCTTACCCCAATATTTAGTGGTTTTTAGCTCTATGGAAAGAAAGTTGTACTAGTTCATTGGCATGTTGCATTGTATATCAAGTACACTCTATATCATAATTCGCATTAGGTTCCCTAAGAATTATGTTTGAATTGAAGTCTCTATTAAGAGGGATGATAATTATATGATCATCTTGGTGTGATTATATTTTATTTATTACTGTGTTGATGGTCATCTTACCATCATAGGCCCATGTTTTCCCTAGTAAAGCTAGGTAGTGAGTTTTATTTATCTTCATATCTAGTACTTCAAAGTCACCATCTAGAATTAACTCTATGATTTTAATCTCCACATCTTCTAGATGTCCTATGGGCTCTACCCTACCATAGTTTGACAAACTAAGTGTTACAAGACTATAACTCAAAGAAGGTCTACCAATCTCCTCTTAGGTAGATCATGGGATCATATTCACTATGTTCCCAAAATAAAACACAAAGTTTGGTATCTCTTATCTTGATAACTATATATCTAATCTATCATAGACATCCCATGGTTTCTTAGTCTTGACAAACCAAACCATCTTCTCAAGCCTTTCCTTTTCTTTTTGCACACATTCGATAAAACTATGCAAGAGATTGGTGATATTCTATGATATATCTTCATTTCATAAAGTATTAAGAAATTTCATCAAGTATGTAAATGTTTTTATAACCCCCTCTTATTTCATGATTCACACAATCTTCCCATACATCTACATGTCAAGTATGGCTTCATCTGCTACAACTAAACCTTGCTATTGAATACTCTAAAGAATTTACATAACTTTTTTCACTAGTCCCTTCTCCTTTACCGGTTTTGAATAGGTGTCTATTTTAGCTTTGTGTATACCAAAATATGTTGGCATGTCCAAAGGAGGTAGCACTTACTATTCATACTATGTTATTGTCACTACTTGCATAAATTCATTGTGGTTGGGATCATAACCAACTCGATTTAAACTCCATAATGCTCGATCTCTATGTTTTGCTTCTAAAACAAGATAGTCATGAGTATCATGTTGTTGTAAGTGTAGTAAGCTTACCATTATTTATTCTTAGGGTAGTTATACTATACATGATTGAGTTACCTAAATAAATAACATCTAATAGGGCTTTTAGGGCCATTGCTACATCTTCACTACACACCTCTATGATATCCACCTCTATTCTCTTGGTATCCCCAACCATCTACCTACTATGACCCAAAGTTTGTTGTAGTATATGGCATATTCCACCCCTACTAGTACTGTTAGGTGTCATAACCACCATATTGGGGTTAATTTATATGTGGCACCTATCTAGCCTATTGTGCTTAGGGAAGTGTAAGATTACAAGTAGATTGGTAAGCGTATTGCAGTGGTTATACAACTTAAACTTCACCAACTAATCCTTGTGGTTGAAATGGTTGTACATTATAAGCCCATGCCAACCCACTCTATGCTACAGTGGTGGAAGGGGTTTCTAATCTTGAAAGGACTTATGATGTTTTTAGCACTTATTATATAGCTACTATGAATACATTCTTAGTAATGTCTTCCTTCAGCTCTTATAGAGCCCTGTAATCCTTATCTTCACGATTAGTAGATTTTTAGAATTTATAGTACATACTTTATGGGTTTATAACATACTATTTTAATAAGTAAAAATGAGCTATTGAGTGTCCCTCTATGTGGTAGATGTCGTAAAACTTTGTATATACTTTTAGGCATTCATTCTTATGGTAGCCTTCTTTGCTGCACTCAATACACCAGAGACCGATTCTAGGTCACTCAACAATATTCTATAGGGCCTCTAACCTCTATAAAATATCTTGGAGAGTGATTTATATCTATGTTTTATTCTCTATTAGGGTACCATAATCTTTTATTTTCTCCACTCTAGCTATTCTAGCTTTTGGTTTATTAGTAAATTCAGTTTATACTATCATAAACCAGATCTTAGGTTGTAGTCATTCGATGAACCAAACAACCTTATCTTTATCTTCCAAGGAAAATTTGACATTGTTGACCACATCAAAAAATCTATGGTCATAATAGTGAATAGTTTCTCTTAGACCTTGATTGATTTCCTTCAATTCCTATATGTTTTGTCCTATGATTTTCTTAACTTTAAACTCTGTAGTCAACCATTTCCTCGCATCATCAAAACTTGTTATTCCTGATTCCCTATGAAACATGAACTCCAATGAGCTCATACTTCTTAATATTTTCATCCATAATGACTTTTTCCTACCATTTCATGTCACACATAAGTAAGTATTACTATGGATCCATAGTTCCAACATAGGGTGCTAGTGCGATGAAGGTACCTGACTACAAATCCATAGTACTTAGGTTTAGTTGCTAAGGAAGCATTATCTGTGCTCCTCCAAATGGTGGTAATAATACTATAACTTATGGAATTTATACTTGAGAACCTCTTGGTATTGGAATTAGTGCAATCACTTGGGGAGGAATGATCACTAGTGGTGTCTATGATGATGGTCTTGTAGACTTAGTTGGACTATCTCCAAGTACTAGTGTAGTTATCAAAAATGGTAAAATTTATAGAAATAGAAAATATTCCTATGATCACAAAGGTGATATAGATCACTTAGATGATGAAAATGCCTCTAAATCATCTTTAGTATCCATAATGATGTCTATTCACATTCTCTATTCTTTAAATTTTTTTTTGATTTACAATACCCAATCAACAACCTATTCAATCAAAAAGGGGTCAATTAAATTGGCTGACACTTCTCTTAAATAATTATTTTGTGATTCAGTGAATCCTTGAGTTGTCCTTTTGAAATTGGAATTTACTAACTCTTTGATACTTATTGATCCCTTGATCTCCTGCTCTCTCTGGATTACAAATATCTGTGTTTGAATATAAATAGGATTATTTCTATAAAATATGGGCTCAGGGGATGTGTATTAAGGGGGTGAAAGATATCTTTGTCTAATTATCCTTGTACAAAAAGTTGAGCTAGTACTGTGCCTATGATTTAATGTGCCTCTAAAATTAGGTAAATCTCCTGCAAAAGTGAAAGATGTTTCCTTGAATGACTACAATCTATTACCATCTATCCAATTACCTTCCCCTATGTTTTTTCCCTTATCATCATCTTCTACTTGTTTCTTTATTTGATCTTTGGTCTCACTAATCTCAGGCCCTTATTCTCTTTCCTCTAATATTTCTTCTATTACCCTTTCATCAACTCAATCTTCCTCCTTTCAATCTCCTACAACTATTTAAACTCTATTCTCTATTCTACCTCTACCTCTACTCACAGTCATTCATGAAGTCATTGATATATTCCACCTCTTTTATTATCATAATTATCATTCTTTATCCACAAGATTATTCCAATCCATTTCATTCAGTCTCCTCATCCATTTTCTACTAGTCAACTTTCTAGATCATCTTCACACCATCTCATATCTTGACCGCACACATCCCCACAACACCCCAAAAGACTAATCCATCATGAATGGGTAAGGAACTAAAATTTTCTCAATGACCAAAATCTTGATAAGAATTAGTATTTATTGTAGAAACTTTCCTCTAGTCCCCTACACAAATAGATCATGTACAACATTAAAATCAATATAACCATAAACTAAAATTTTTGTTATATATCTATCTATAGTGGTTTGTATCTAGTGATTGATCACATGGGTCCAAAAAACCTCAAA
The DNA here is from genome assembly GCA_037957365.1 of Torreya grandis. Lineage (NCBI taxonomy): Eukaryota > Viridiplantae > Streptophyta > Pinopsida > Cupressales > Taxaceae > Torreya > Torreya grandis. Next base: position 5,332,815 of record JARHVA010000278.1, read on the forward strand.
GCTTTGTAACTATATAATTAGGTCATTGGTCCACTAAATTTTAGATGCAAATCTGGCCTAAAAACAAAAATGTTCTAATCTCACCAACCATGCATCAATCAAGCTCATAAATTGACATCAAAATATTTCATGTACATCACCATACAAATGATTTTCTATGAGTTCCTTTTTGGTAAACCCTACCCTTCTTGCCTCTTTTTGTGCAAACTCATATATTTTCTAATCCCACCATTATTCCAAATCCTTGTGACTTAGTAACCACCAGAGCCTATCCTTTATTTATCAATTCACAATAGTTCCACACTCATCGTACCATTGTTAACAAAGGTTATTAGTTTCCTAAAACTTTCTAATTATGAGGACAATTGTGGGAGAGGTAATGGATCCTTATATTGTCAAAACACATAATCCTAAAGGCATACCACATAAATATAGAAGACTTAGATATTTTGACTAGTGTGATTCTCATCTGAAGTTCAACAAGATAAAAATATATATTTAACATTCATTGCACAATATAAAATAGCCAATTTATTAGGAAACCTTAGATATATAAAACACTATCATATATAATACATCAAGTTTGTGACAAGGTTACAATACACATTCAATTACATCACCAAAGAAATTTATCCTCACTTAACAAGAATTAACCTATTACACTGTGTTTACAAAAGACCTCTATTTCATGGATCCAGTACCTAGTTATTTGATGTCTAACCTCTCTAAACTCTTTTTAGCTTACATATATACATAATTCATTATCCCTATCTTAGGCACATGGTTACAATAGACTATGTTTGGAATCTTCAACAATTATAACCTCATTATAGGCACCCCAAGTTGAATAAACCCAAATCCACATAATCCATTCAAAAGAGAATATGGTTGATGACTAATCATCCCATTTATGCTAACCTATTATACTAATGACATGTCCTTATGATACAATGGCATCCTGTGTGCATACTTTCATACTAACATTGGCCATCCCTTGGACTGCTACCATGCAAGCTATCATGTCAGCCATATTTTGTATGGTTTAGTTTATGCATAAAGGTGAGGTTCACACTATGGAGGTTGACTTTGATCCCTAGACATTTCTATATGAAAAGACAAAGCCCTCAAGTGAGGCTTTAGATATCTCTTCACAAGGTTCTATGGATTTCCACACACCCCCTACTATCAAATATCATTTTTTTAAGGATGAGCATTATGATCTGACTGAGTATGAAGAAACATTCATTCTTTAAAAATATAGAGTACATCAATTGACTCCCTCTTTAACTTCATGACACTAAGATAACTCATCTCTTTTTGGAGACCTTTTCCAAGATGTCTTCATAGACCATGAACTCCACCTTACATTTTACTTCTCCCATTATAGTATTGTCTCTCTAAATACATCTCCCATTGAGACTACTAGAGTAGATGAGTCCCATATTGAGTGCTATTCCATCCATGGTTTAGCATCCAAACCTATTAATGAGAGGAGAGATTAAAAGAAGATCTTACCCATGCATCATATGCATCACCACCCTCTCTCTTATTTGGGTTTAGAGGTCTTGTTCAACCATACTGATCCCACCTTTAACACTCCTATGTTTTGGGTCATGATTAGTGAATTTAAGGATATGAATGATTTATATCCTTCTCCCTACCTTCTCCTTATTATTTGTCCTCTTCATGGGATAAATAGTGGCTTGACTTGGGGGTAGGCCTCTAATTAGGGAGAAGTGGTGGCTTGCCCTTGGGGGCAAGCCTAGGCCTAGGCCTATGGTACTTTGGTGAGCCTCAAAGCTTACTAGAACACCCTCCTTAGGCCCCTATTTGATAGGTTTCCCCTCTTACGACATATATCATCAGACCCTTTGGGTTTATTTATCCATTTGGCTTATGCACTCCTCCTTAGATGCACCTTGGGATATAAGTAGAGTATTTTGCTTTTTTTAGTTGGTCAAGCTACTACTTGCTAGTAGCTAGCCCTCTATTGACTCCCTCCCTCCTTTTTGTAGTGCTTATAGGTGGTGTGGGTCAGTGGTTATGTTTGATTATGACTTGATTTGACCTTCATTGGTTGGCATTAATCTATCACAGGCCTCCTACTACCCTTCCTCACCTTTCATTATGGTTGGCATTGAGATACTTTCTCATGGTTGACTCCCACACAATGATGATGGATCTACCAATTGAGATGTCTTTCTTTCCTCTTGTAATCTAACACCTTCTCAAATATATGCATGTGAGAAATGTGCCCCTAGATTATTTATGTGCATGTAGGAATCATAAAAACATGTTTAGACAATCTTGATGACTATTTTTCTCATCTTCCCCCCTCTCATTCCATCTTAGGCAAGTTTTGGGCCCTATCTGGGCTCCCGAGGCATATTTTTGGGCCTATTCTAGTCCTAATACATGGTTTTATAAAATAAGCTATGGGTTGGTAGGGTCCAAGCCATGGTTTTTTCCCAGGCAAGTTGTGGCTTGGCTTAGAAGCTTGTTTTTTGCCCTCTTTAGGTCTCCATTTCATCTTGTCGTTACTCTTGAAACCCCCAAACCTTCATCTTAGAGGTTTTGGCCCATTTAAAACATAATGGTGGGGTTAATTTCTCTATTTAAGGCCTCTTTGGGCATGTTTTTGGACCATTATAGTCTCTTGGACCCTCGAGTCCTCTGGTCTGTCAAGCATGTATACTTCTTGTCAGATGCACCTTTACTTCTTGTCAGATGCACCTTGTAGCCCTTTTTAAGGTGTTTTACCCATTTTTGTGTTATAAATCACAAAACCTCTATTTTATGGGTTTTGGCATGTTTTGATCACATTGGTAACCTCTATTTTTTAATTTGAGTCTTCTTTGGTTCTATTTTGGCCATGTTTTGGTCACTAGGACTCCTTTTAGGTCCCCATTGACCTCTTGAGCTCATGTCCCATTTTGTGGGAACCCAAGGATATAAGTTACTTGATATAATTATTTTGGTTAGTTATTTATTTGATTTTTTATAATTGATCCATTTTAACACCCTCACACTCTCTCTCTTTTTCATCATGGTTGTAGGTAGGGTTGTCAGCTAGATATAGTGGTTCATGACTTGCTTTAGTCTTATCAATTGGTCTTTGTCTTCTCCAAACTTCCCCCCACTTTCCCTTGTTACCTGTCACCATGGTTTCTGTTGATCAACCACTATGATTATGGATAGGTTTCATTCTTTGTTTCCCTCATATAACTCACTTACACCAATTCACTTTGAGATCGCCTTTCGATAGTTGTTAGTCTTGCATTCTTGTCCCCCATCATAGTGCACCTCTTAGTGGTGATTCACACTAATGGTAGTAGTCGAGGAAACCTAGGATAAATAGTTGTAGCTAGGGTTATTGATGATCAATGGGGCCATGATCCTGTTACATTTGGTATCTTCCTTATTAGCAAGAAGAATAATTCTACCAAGTATCATGCAATTATTGGCACCTTGACCGACACCCATGAGTTAGGCACGTGTTATGTGTAGTTATTATCTAATTAACTCTTAGCCATATATCAAATCACTAGTGTTTGGTCCATAATTAACTTTGAGTTTCTACCACTCTTTGAAGTGGTACACATTTTGCTCTCTTTCTTCGAGGATGTCTAGTTCAACCATATCCCTCATAGGGAGAACACTAGGGTTGATGCCCTAATGAATGCCATTATAGATAGTATGATTTGATTTGATATCACTTATGTACCTTATTTTTAGGGTCTATATCTAGATATGGAATTACATTTTATAGTACACAACATTTACACTCTCACTCATGGATTGCACTATTGACTTCTTCCACTACCATCCTTATTTGGTAAGTATAGGTAATGTTTTATTTTATCTTTTTAATTATTGATTCCCTTTGATTTTTTGTGGCTACCAATTAATACAAAAAAATACTTATTCATTTTAATACCAATTATTTGTACCTTAGGGGCATATTTAATTATATTTCTCATGACCCTACTCCTTCCTATGATTACACATTTGATCATGTACAGACTATCAACCCTAGTTATCCAACTTTGAGAGTTATACCACCTAATCAGATCTCTCTTGCATCATTTTATTACCCTCCATACATCCTTATTCCATCTTGGCCCTTCTGCATGCAAGACAGGTCCTCTACGGACCCCTAGGGCCTTTTGGGAGCCTGTGGACCATCCTAAGCCCTTGTTTAAACCAAGACATGGCTTGCATGAAGGAAGCTTATGGCCTAGGCTACACATTTCCTTCATAAAATTTGTGGCTTAGGTTGTGGCCTAGGTAGAATGCATGAAAAAGTGCCAAGATGAACCCAAATAGGAAAAAGGCTAGTTTTAGGTCTTTTGGTAGATTATAATCCTCATTATCATTCATTTAATCTAGTGTCTTCTCTATCCACACTCTTAATTGATTTTTATTCCCTCTCTTGACTCTCATGCCTTCTTGAATCTCTCTTGATTCATTCTAGGCACTCTTGAGCTTGATTGGTGATAGAGGGTCCCATATGATGCCACACATTTGCTTGAAGACTCCATTGCTACTCTTAGTTTTTCCTAGTTCCTTATGGCTTGATTTTGGATTTTACATTTGGAACCATACCTAATTTTTGAACTTTGTTGGAAATCTAACACCATTTCAAGTTCTCACTTCACTTCCTCCTTTGCTTTTGGCTTTTGGTTTGGACTTTAGCTTACACATAACTTGGTATTCATCTTATATTGATTCCTAGATTGGATTCTTGGTTTGTAGAAAATTTTCACATCTTCTTTGAGCTTGATATGAGGGCACTTTTCTATGTAAAGTGAAACTCAATTATTTTGTGTAGTATATATGGTAGGGTTTGATTTGTTTTGGTGATTTAGTTATTTTATGCATTGTTTAGATAGTTTCAAAAGTTTATGCATTCATATGTGGTTACAAGATATCTTCATGGCTTGAAATATTTAACATTACATGTTATTCTTACATTAGAAACAATTATATTACATAATAATACTCTACATGCTTAAAACTAACTAGATAACTTGCTTAAACAATCTCCCTCTCTTGCTAAACTAGAACATTGCATTGTTAGAAAATAATAGTGTTGAATTTGAAAGATAGCTCAAACCTAGAATAGGAATGCTATTGAACCTCTTCTTGAAAACATATTTATTTATTAAACCATCTTTCATTTGGACTAAAATTTCCTTAACATATAGATTTAAATTTCATTTGTTAGCTCTCTTTATATGGTATTGTTGTTTTTGCAATCTATATGCAATCAATAGTCTAGTATTAGCTACTTGATTTACTATTATTGGATCTACTAGAGGTACTTGTATACATTATGTGCTTGTTCATGCTAACCCAAACCTGGTTTACAAGTCTATCTATATCTTGGTGCAAGATGACAAATCGGGTAGCCACTATAGACCTCGTGTAGTCCATAGAAGCCCTGAGCCTTCTGGCCTCCTAGTGGTTTGCTTTAGTACCTACCAAATGCTAGTTGTTACATTTAGATCCTTGGAGATATAGGTACCTTTACTGCTCCCATTATTAATACACATATTCCATCACCAACCTCCAAAATTTGATGTTTCCTTGAGTAGATAGTCACAATTATGTATGCTAAATTGTTACAACTAGAGCAAGGTGCATATAAAGCTAGTCATTCCATATATTCACATAGCTTGATTCTTAACCCATCATTACATACGGTAGATGTTTAACTTTACTGATAGGATTTATATCTCCCAAGCTTCCACTTTACAAAGGTAAAAGAGATATAGAGAAACATCTTAGAGTATTCCATGCAACATGCTTTTATTATGCATATAATGAAAAATTATTGGATGCCTTAAAGACTATGCTTTACAATGGTTCTATGATCTCCCCCTCTAATATTTAATATCATTTAACCCCTTGGAATACCAATTTTTGGCACATTTTTCCATCAATGGTGATGAAAAACTATTTTATGTGTAAATTGTTAATCCCAAGCAAGGGTCCAATGACCCAATTAGTGACTATGCACTTTTATAAAAGACAATGATAGCCAATATGACTAATGTTATTATTGAAAATTAATTATAATACATATTTAAGGAAATATTGATTGTACCACTCCAAGAATCAATGATATTTAAGAGATTCAAATCCTTTGATGAACTATGCCATACTATATGAGATAAAGTAGTTAAGCTCACAAGTTTGAACAAACTCAATATACATATTCTCCTAAAACTAATTCAACAAAAAATTTTAAAATTGAACTAAGAAACAAGGTCAAATATACTAATAACAATAATGAGGCAAATATTAAAATTAATGTAGTATCACAACCTAAAAACCAACTACAATTGATAGTTCCAAAGAATTGTTAATTTTAAAGACTACCATCATCTCCTCATGTATTACTAAAGAAGTTACTTGAGTGTTACCTTATTAGTCTTCTTCCTCCATAATAAATTGACCAAAAAATTCCTAAAACATGGAATTATTATGGAAATGGATAATTCAACCATCATCATAGTATAGGACATTCTACAAATGAATGATTCAAATTAAGACATAAGATACAAGATATTATTGATGATAAATTTATAGACTTGGGCACCCCTATAGAGGAATCTTGAGCATAAAAAAACATAAATAATACATTGGAAATATTTAACGATCCATTTCCCAAACATGAGATGATAGATACTAAGGATATTTCAAAAATACACTATGCATACAATATGCCTCCTTGGCCTATGAAAAATGATCACCCAATATATGAAATTATTGGTACATTTATCAAAGATTCACCACATCCTATTCAATGACAAAGAGATTATTGATGATGAATTTGATTTCCATGCACTCTTCATACAAGCCTATATCAATGAACAACCAATACAAACTGTCATGATCAATAATGGGTCAAGTTAAAATGTTTTACAATGAAACTTATTTATTCCCTTGGGTACACATAACATGATTTAAAAGATATATCTAGAGAAACCAAGGGTTATATGGATAGAAATAAAATACCTTTAGACACATAATACTACTTATGCAGGTGGGTTACACCATAATGGTCACACATTTTTAGTTCTATAGAATAACATGGTCTGTAACATGCTGTTAGGATACCTTTGGATGTAAAAGCTTTAAGTTATACCTTCTACATTACATCAATGTATAAAGTACATATACTAAAATAATATAGTCATAGTTAAAGGTTTATAGTATGAGTTCCCTCTATAGCTAGTGGTTTCTTCTCCTCCACCCCAACCATCACCACAATTAGTTGATACACTCACACACAATCAATGTATAGAGATAATGGTTACACATATGTAGGGTTTATATATATACCCTATTCAAAATAAATTAGCTGGGACTACTAGAAACCTATCTATTCAATGTTGATCACATCAAAGTTATTCAAGGTTCATAGTGGCCATCATCTCCTTCAACTAATCTAAAAATGGGTAGTTAATGCAAAATGTTCACTAATTCACTAGTTTAGATTCTTATGACAATTTCTCAATTTCCCATTTTTAAATGTGAAAATTAGCTTAAATTATTAAATTTTAATATTTAAAAACTTAAATTAAAATAAATTACTAAATAATAAAGTATATCCATAAGCTGAGTTGATAACGAAGATCACCCAAAGTCATGCTATGTCTTTGAGTCCACTTAAATGATAAACCAATCAATTAAAATGATGAAAAAATAACATTTCTTACATCAAATTCTCCCAACAAGGGGCTCTCAATCTGAAAACAAGTGTTTGATGTCCTCTAAAATTCTAGGTCTAGCTTTTGCTCTTCTAGACTATCTCTTGCTTGTTTCTCCCAAATGAGGGGCTATACAAGTTCACTGTAATGTCTATGATTGGTTTATTTAATGGATATTTGCCTATAATTGTTACTCTAGAAATATAGACATATAAAATTGAATTGTATCCCAATAAGGGGCTTAAATTTCCCTATAATGTCTCTAGGAGGTCTGTGTAATAGGTTCTTGGCCTTCAATGTGCCACTCTTATAATATCAGACATAGAAACTTTACTTTCTCCTCTTATTCTCCTTTATAAGGACTTAAATCTTAAAAAATTTCTTTTTCTATTTACTTAATTACAATATTGAGCCTTTTAAAGTGTTTCTAATTCCTTTGATTTATGGGTTAAAGCCTTATCCATTTTGCATATTGTCAAGGATTCAAATCCACTTGGAAAATGTGTCATATCCTTTGTTTTTAGCAAGAAATCCCAAAGTTAAGGGATAGATACAAATCCCTATATTTGGTTTGCCAAATATGGCATAGTTTATTATTGGGCCTTAAAAATAGGTCAAGTGGGGTGAATGGTCAATCCCCACTTCAATTTATATTAATTAGTTCATGAGGAGGCCTTTTTGGCACTTTAGATAATGTTTTATCCCATTTTGGTGGGGATAAAAATCAAAAGTTGTTTAAGAGATAAATTTCATCCCTTGTAACTTGGTCATGAGACCATGTATTATGTGGAAATTATCTTAGATTCATATCACTTGGTGGAGATTTTTGAATGCCACATTGAAGGATATTATTGGTCCATGTGTTAGTTCATACAAGTCTAATTAGCTGATGATGTCAACATCATGTTATTATTTTCCTATTTGTTTAAAACTTTAATAGGACATAAATTTCACATATGATGTCTATTTGACCCCGTTTAAATTGTGTTAGAAATATCTCAATGAGAATTTTGATGTGCAGATAGTTTTGGGAAGATTTGAGATGATATTATTTGGTCACTAGTGGAGATCCCCTTGGATCAATGACACATAGTAATGTAGATAGTTTATTGCGTTTTATAGGGAACACATAAAATGAGACATTCTCATACTATACAACAAACCCCATAGAGTCCTAGGCATTTTAGAGTCACCCATCATACATAATATTCCATTAGTAGTAATCATGATATGTAATATACAACACATGACTTCATATTTGATTCTAACACACCCATATCTAGTACCTTTCATGCACGATACAGTATACTTATATTAATTGATGCAGACACTTCCCACGATCCTCACATTGATGTGATCATTAGTTAGATTTTATAAACTTAAAATATTCTAAAATAAAAAAAATCTAAAATCAATAAAATACCAAAAACATTTAAAATATTTAAAAAAAAATTAGGACTTGGGCATGTCATGATTTCTAGATTACACTAATTAAATATGTTAGTTATCACATGTTTGGTAGATGGAATATTAATTTTATACACATGCATTTCATGGTATATGAGTGTGATTTAAGACATAAAATTTACACATTGAAATATAGATGTTGAAATTTACTCTACCCAGTCACTATACTAATACAGGAGGCATTTTATTCCACATGTTTCACAATTATAGGTTATATCTTTCTATAACCTTTCTACCATGTTGAGTTATCTAGATTTCTTACACATGTCTTACTAATTTCTCATATCTTACATAGTACTACATGGATATGCTATTATACTATGATGTGATATTGATACATATGGATGGTGTAGGTTAATATTTACTTGTTCTATGCTCCATTGATATTGTTACTCTCATATATGATAGGCTAGTTTGTGATTATATTTTGTGTGTGGTCCTTTGAACTTGATTGTGCCATATTTATGACCTTTGTGTGTGTCCCTTAGCCTTGTTTTATGTGAAATGTTTGATGTTCCTTGTTTGTGATATATTTATGTCCATTTTATGTAGACATTGGCCTTGTTTGATGTGATTTGATGTCCCTTGTTTAGACATATTTATGTCCCTTGCATGTGGTCCTTGGCCTTGTTTACTGTGAAATCTTCATGTCCCTTATATATATCCCTTGGCATTATTTATGACACTAACACTTGAGATTTTTGTGTTTTTTGATCTTATTGACATTAAGTGGTGCCATTATCTATATCATGCACTTTTACTACATATTCTTATTTAATGATCCTTATACTACATGATATATATATATATATATATATATATATATATAATCTATATCATGCACTTTTACTACATATTATTATTTACTGATCCTTATACTACATGATTTATTGATAATCATGTAGTATAAGGATCAGTAAATAAGAATATGTAGCAAAAGTACATGATATAGATAATATATATATATATATATATAGACATGAAAATTATATTCCTTGCATTACATATCATATAGACATGATCCTTTATTTATACATGACATGATTTATTTTTATCTTATTTTTAGATGAGTGACCTATAGGACACATCCATCATCTCAAAAGAGTGACATTACAATGGGCTTGTCATAGAAACATAAACCTCTATGAACAAAAAAATAATATTAGAGTACAAATTTAAGAGATTAAAAATTGTTCAAATATCAGATGATTCAATATCATGATATATATTGGCACATCAATATATATTATGGGGGCATATGGCATGCATAAGAACTTAATTTAAAGAGACTTGAGTATAAATTCATACACAATTGGGTAATATTCATGAAAATATGCACATAGTTTATAGGAACATGAATTAGAGGTTTCCACACACACATATATTTGAGATACAAGTAATTGGAATAATATTATAGATGAATAACATTATATATTAATTGGTACATATTTAGAGGGCATGATACTGGTTCATGCACATATACAAACTTTCAGATTCATGAGGCATGATATTAGTTCATGCATATACATAATCTCAAAGTTTACAATTGAATGGGATTTGGTTGTCATTCCAATTTACACTTATAAACTATATGGTCATGATGAGGACATGAACACTATTTATTCCCTTTCAATCATGCATTCATTCTATATTAAGTGAACTTGAGCAAAACTATAAAATAAAATGTGTGGTCATGGTGAAGAATGAATACTATTCATTCCATTTCAAACTTTTATTTTATTTTACATGAAGTGAACTTTATATAATAAGAATGGAACTATATAATTAAATCTATAATCCATTTTCAATGGTTTATTAAATTTATTTGAGTGAACCCATCATGATGTTCCCACTTTTTTATAGGCATATTTATCTAGTTTAATACATTGTGTACTTCTCCCCAAATTCATGAGGGTTGGTACATGTCTTCCAAACCAAAGGGTCTATATAGTTACACAATTTTGAATCATAATAACCTCAATTCTCCATGTGATTTATCAAGGAAACACAAGTTTCTCTAATGCTTCAACAAACAAGCATCATCTTGAACAATGTTTCTGTGAACTAGGAATTTGACTCAAGAGAGGTGATTAGTATTGTGTTAGTCCCAAAATGAAAATAAATTGATAAAAACACATTAAGTATCATAAATATTTAGGCCTAGTTACTAAGGTGAGCTTAATAAAAAAAATGAAAATGACAACTAAAAAGTAAAGAAAAACAAGAATCCTTCACCTTCCTTGGATGCTCCAAATGCTTGTTGTAGTGGCTTGCTTAGCTTGTGCTCATGAAGTCTTCATCAAAGGAGGCTTGGATATCTCCTCTTCTCCTTGGCACCTTGTGGCTTTGGCTTGGATTGGCTCAATATTTTGGCATCATACATTTGGCATGTGAGAGCTCTTGGAATCAATTTGACATGGTAACTTTGCACAAATTAAGCTTAAAAATGATGTTCATGGCCTCTTTATTTATAAATTTTCAAGAATGATCAGAATCAACCATGACCATCCATCTCAAGATTGAGATGTGTGGTCATAGTTTAATTGAAGTATGTAATTAAAATATATAATTATCCTCACCATGACTTTGGAAGAAGGGACATTAATAAGGCATGGGAGGTAATAAAGAGGCATGGGAGACTCATAATCCTGATATTTATGACATTTATGGCTTAGGGATGTCTTCCCAAGAAATAAGGTCCCCTGATGATGCAGATATTTAATATTCTTCTATAAAAAAAAGTTTTCAAAAAGTTTCATGGAATTATTAATTAGGCCTTGATTTAGATTAATTATCTCTTAAGCATGATTAAGCACTTTGTGCACAAATTACTCAAATTGATCAGAATGCCTTGTTATTGGTCCAAAATTTGACTAGATTGAAATTAGAAGTCAATGTCAGATACATTAGAACCATATTACCATTTAGGATGTTTCCAATAGAAAATAACAAATACATGCATCTCATACAAGAAATTTTATATAAAAGAGCAATCCAGAGCATCTAGGTGCAAACTTAGCATTTTGACTCGAAATGATCTAATCAAAGTTAGCTAGCCCATAAATTATATTATCCTATTTAATGATACCCTAGATAAAATTGACACTTGAATATATAAATTTAAACTCATTTAATGTATTTTAATGTTTTTGGGCCAAATAAAAGCCTGGTTGGAGGTCATTGGTGGGCAAATTTAGGTGTCTATAGTTTGCCCCTATTTGGGAAGGCATTACAAGCTATAAGTATAGTAACATCTTCTCAAATAATCAAAAGGTACTATATGCTTATAACTACAATGATGATAAACTATCTGTATGATGCCCCCTTGAGGGAATGGTTAACACAAGGAAAGGTTGGCAAGTAGTCCCTCAAAATAAAGAATGGAGATGAGGGGACCAAAGAAAGGAAAGATGATGGGGTGAAAACACATTGATATTAAAAAATTAGTCAAAATAATTGAGAATGCAATTGGAATAGTGTACAATGGTTTACCCAAAGGTGGTTATAAGCATTGTACACTGATAGTGGCAACGTGGTATGATAACACAATGATTTGCCCAAAGGTGGTTACAATCATTGAGAAGATGGAGCTGCTATAGTTAGGATAGACAAAAAAGATAATAACATGCCCTTGTATGGGTAGAAAAATTAAAGTGGTGATAACACAATGATTTTCCCAAAGGTAGTTATAATCATTAAGAAATATATGTGGGATGCTATGCAATGATTTGTCCATAGGCGGTTATAATCATTGGACCCTGATTATGGAAAACATGATTGGTTGGGTGATTGATGATGGTAACTTAACATAGAGGGTAATGATGAATTGGACTAACCTACTAGTAGGAAGATACTCATCTAAACTAATAAAGGTTGAAATTATTTTATGATTAATTACTTTATTTGGGATATGATTGGGATTGCATCAGGATGTTGGTGTCAAAGAGATGTTGGTGCTGCCATTTCTGAATAGACTTCTTGAAGCTAAGGTTTGTTATAACATGTGTTGGTAGGCATCATGGTATAACATCATGAGGACTTGGTCAAAATATGCATGAGGACTAACTCTCATAATCCAATACTCAATAGAAAATAATACACCAATGATAGAAACCATGATGCTAATGTAAACATATGAATATGGATGAGTTTGAGTATAAGTGTGGGCAAATAATTAGCCAATGAACACACATAAACTAAATCAAGGTAATAGTGCTAAAAGAAAATAAATAGGGAGACAAACAAATAAAATAAGTAGAGACAAACAAATAAACAAATAATGCAATAGAAACCATACAAACATTGCCCCTAGAAAATAGGTGACAACTTAACAAATAAACAAAATAGGGGAATAAAAGAAAAAGGAAGGGGTGGCTAAGCTGTCTCCATATGAACTAGGCAAGTGGATGTTTCCTACAGAGTTCCATGGATGCAATATCCAATAAAAAACTTTAGGTTAAATGTAGTTCTCCCAAGGAATGGGAAGAATGTGATAACTAATGAAAACAAACAGAGTGGATGTGATAGAAGAATAAGAATGATATTGAAAAATGGCAAGTGTGTGAGAGAAAAGGATAAAAAGGATGGGGAAACTAAGTGACAAGTGGTTTGTGTGCAACTTAGTAAGGGTTCCTAAAATCCTTAAGGCAAAGAAATGGTCAATGTTTTTGGTTTTTTATAATGATTTTACAAATGTTTTTGGAATTTTTGAAGTATCTCAAATCGATCAAGAATGATGAGACACTAAATGGTTCAAGCTTATAAAATAGTGAGAGAATTCAAACTTAGGTTGATCATAAAATGATGAGAGCATGGTGGAAAGGGTGATTGAGCTGACCTCAAAAAGTATTGAGTGATGCCTACATAGTCTCAAAATAGGACCTCAAGTCACTGTAGTTCTACCCTACAATGAAGGAATTTGACCAGTGTAGTTGTCAATTCAAATAAAATAGGCATAGGTGGTAAAAATGCATAATATGGCATAGGAAGTGGTAAGTTAGTACATCAAGACTTAATAAATAAGTGTTGCTCCTAGTTTACCCAAAGGAGGTTATAACTAAGACACAACATCATAGATCAATGGTACTAATTTACCCAAAAGTGGTTATAATTAGTAGCAAGACTGGTGATAAGAAAGGAATAATAAATGAAGGATGAAAATACTAAAACATCTATCATATTACTCTAAAATATGATCTCTATCTGAAGTATTTGAAATAACTAATAAAATTGATTAGATTCCTTGATGCTAAAAATGCATAATGAATGGCAAAAATCAAGGTCAAATGGGCTAGGCTTTATAACACATCTGGTTGATAGAATGGAATGTTAAAATGTATAAGGCTAAGAGGACAGATAATAATAATATGTGTATAAAGAAGAATAGTGATAAAATGGTACCACTAAAATGGTCTTTATAGATAATACACCTTAGCACTCAAGCCTAGTACCACTTGAGGTGAATAATATTCATTGGCTCAAGAAGTTCATCTCCATCTAGTGTGGTAAGCCTATATTCCCTTGATCCATAATCTACAATAATGATGAAAGGCCCTACCAGTTTGGTTTGAATTCACCTTTATGCTTCTTCTCAGCCGTGGTATGCTTTTGGTTTTCTTTAAGAACAATATCACCAATTTCAAATTTTCTATATTTGACATGTCAATTGTAGTGGCTTTTGAGTCAGTTCTGATATGCTTGAAGATTATTGAGCATAGCTGTGCATTTTTCAACAAGTCTAGCTCTTGCAGGTGAGCTACTTGATAGTCATGATCATCTGGGACATCTTTGAAAGATATGCATAGTAAAGGAAATTTGACCTCAATGGGAAGGATGACTTCAGTACCATAAACAAGTGAGTATGGAGTGGATCCTATAGGATTAAGATGATTGGTATGGTATGTCCAAAGGGTAGAGAATATTTGTAGGTGCCAATCATGATTGACATCATTGAAAATATTTTTGAGAATATTGACGATGGTTTTATTCAATTCTTCAACCTAGCCATTACCTTGAGGGTAATATGTTATAGAAAAATGTTGTGTGCTGTTATATTTGATACATAATTGGTCTACATCCTTGTTCTTCAATGATCCTCCATTATTAGATATAATGTTGAAGGGGATACCTTAGCAGTAAATGAGATGGTTGAAGATAAATTTAGAAATTTTCTTTCCAATCACATAAGTGAGGGGTATAGCTTCAACCTACTTAGTGGAATACTCAGTGGTGATAAAGATATGTTTATGGCTGATAGATAAAGTGGGGTTGATCTTCCCAATGAGGTCAAGTACCCATGTAGAAAATTACCATGGTGTCAAAATGAGTTTCAAAGTTTGTGCTAGGGCATGAATTAGAATAGTATGCCATTGACATTTGTCACACTTCTTTACATATGCAGTTACATCTACATCCATCACAGGCCAATAATAACCAATATGCAAGATATTTTTGGATAAGACTACCTCATTAGAATGAGCTCCAAATACTCCTTTGTGAAATTCTCTTAATGATAGTGTAGACTCTATCAAATTTAAACAATGAATTAAAGTTCCATCAAAACTATAATGGTAAAGGGTCGATCCAAGTAGAGTATAATGAGTGGAATGATGAATAAAGGCTTTGGTTTGATTTTGAGATAGGTTAGGTGGTAGAACTTGGTCATGAAGGTATTTGTAAAGGTTTTAGTACTAGATAGAATTAGGACCAACAATATCATAAATCATTGCAATGGTTGAAGGTTCATGAGCTGGTGTGAATAAATTCTCAATAAGGAACTGATATACTCTAGCTTTGTCTGTTTATCAAATTAGAGAGCTGATAGTAGCCATGGCATCTACAGTTTGATTACTAGCCCTTGGTATATGCTCAAATTAGATATTTGAAAGTTTTTGCTTTAGTGTATCAACCATAGCCTTATATGGAACCAACTTGTCATCTTTGGTCTACAAATGGTCTATGACCTAATTGATGATTAATTGAGAATCACCATGAACCTTTAAATGATATATATTCTATTTTACTACATGTTGAAGTCCTATGATAAGTGATTCATACTTGGCCAAGTTTTTTGTACAAGGAAAACTAATTCTAAATGATTTAGGGATTAGATCCCCATGTGGTGTAATAAATAAGAGACCTACCCCTGATCCATGTGCAATAAATAAACCATCAAAATATAGCTTCCAATGCTACTCCCCAAGAGGTGTGTCAATGATGGTCATTATGGATTCATCAAGAAAATAAAATATGAGTGGCTTTATGTTGATAAGGGGTGCTTTAACAAGTTGATTTATAAGAACCTATCTTTTAATTGCCTTTTGATTAACATACTCTATGTCAAACTCACTAAGAAGCATGATCTATTTGGACATTCTACCTTGTAAATATTATTTAGATAGTAGATACTTGAGTGGATCTATTTTTTAAATGACCATGGTCTTATTGTTCAACATCTAATGGCATAGTTTCTATGCTGTGAAGACCATGGATAGACAAGATTTTTCAAAAGGTGCATAGTTGTGTTCATATGTGACCAAGGTATGGCTTAAGTAGTAGACTGCATGCTATTTTCCATTGTTATCTTATTGATCCAAAAGTACCCCCAAGGCATTGTCAAGAGCTGATAGATACAACAAGAATGACCTTCCTGGCATAAGAGGTAACAAAAAAGGTAGATTAACTAGATAGTCCTTGATTTGTTGAAATGCTATTTAGTAGTGGTCATCCTAGTGAAATACAAATCCCTTCTTCAAAATATGTGTAAATGGATGACACTTTTCTACTAACAAAGAGATGAAGCATTGAATTGACTGGATCTTGCCCAACAAACTATGGAGTTACTTCAAATTGGTTAGTGGTGGCATATTGATTATAGCATGGACTTTGGACAGATTGACTTCAATGCCTTGACGAGACATAATAAAGCTAAGTAAATTTTATGAGTTTACTCCAAACACACAATTATTTGGATTGAGTCTAACTTTATACTCCCACAATCTTTTAAATATCCTATGTAGCACTATTGGATGGTCGACCCTAGTTTTGGATTTTCCTAATATGTCATCGACATAGTCTTCAATAATATCATGCTTCATATCATAAAATATGATATTCATGGCCCTTTGATAAATATCTCCAACATTCTTAAGACTAAATGACATTACTTGTTTACAAAATGTTCCCCATGGAGTGGTAAACACTATTTTGTGTTGGTCTTCTAGTGCTATTTTGATTTGGTTGTATCCTAAAAAGCCATCCATGAGTGAAAGCATTTCATTACCTACCATGGAGTTGATAATTTCAATATTAGGAAATGGAAAGTCATCCTTAGGAAAATATTTATTTATGTCTCAAAAATTAGTATAGATTCTAATTCCTTTAGGCTTTTTGCTAATAGGTACAATATTAGATATCCATTCTTAGTAGTCAATGAATCGAATACATCTTGCTTCAAAGAGATTTTCTAACTCTTTCTATACCAAGACAACAATGAAAGGATGCATCTTAAGTAGCTTTTGTTTCACTGGTTTAGCATCAAGATTAACCATAAGGTGGTGCAGAATCAAGGTGAGGTCTAAACTTGGCATGTCAAAATAAGCCCATGCAAAGATATCTATAAATTCTTTCAACAGAGATGTACAAACTTCATGTTTCTCCTCAATGAAGGATGCACCTAATTTTATCTATTTTAGGTTCAATGGAGTCTTGATGTTTAACTCTATTGTATCTTTGACTATAAGGGTCAAACCATCTTCTAGGATAGTAGGCAAAGACTTGAACTATTGGACTATATCATGGTCCTCTGTTAGGACTTGTTCTTCAATGTTTCCTAGGCATGATGAATCTAAGTCCCTCAATGGGAGATCTAACCATGTGACAAAAATAGTTAGAATTTCTTGAATAATTTGATCAAATACTTGTTTTTACACAAAACTAAACTCAGATCCATAGGCAAGTTCATCATTGGTGGTCTCCTAGTCTAAATTCAAAAAAGAATGAACACCCCCGTCTAACGATGCTTGAAATAGGTTTTCACCACTAGATTGGCCTTTATCTTTACTTTTTCCCTGGTCAAAAAGTTCTTCAAGGAGGTTTTCACTTGGGGACCTTAATGTTTTATTTATTTTTTTGGCTAAGGGTGTTCACCCACTCTCAGAAAAAGGCTTTAGGATCCAATGTAATTGAGAATCTTGATTTATGATCTCTCAATGTAATTTTGTCTCTAAGGCCTAAAAAGTCACATAATGCCTCATCATTTTGAAACTCATCAATAAACAAATTGGATTCTTATTGGTCCCAATCTATCATTTGAGGATAGAATAATGGCAATGGGTTGTGACAAATGATTGGAGTAAGAGTACATATTACATTATTATTAAACATGTTAGTCTCAGCTAGGTCATCAAAGGTGAGGATATGATTAGACTCTACTTTGTTGTTGGCATCATCATCACTAGCCACTAATGATGGAACTTGAATAAGATATGTGGGGTCACCTCCATGCATTTTAAATCCAAGTCCATAGGGTCTTTAATACTTAGTCATGGAAATTGGTTCAATGCTTCCTTGCTAGTTCAGTTCGAGGCCTCTTCCTTCATAATATTGATGCTCCATGATCCTATTGAGAATAGGATACTTTGCAATTTTATAAAAATCAGCTTGGTTATCATTGTAAAACCATGATTCATACCCTTCAAGAGGGTCTAGTTCTATGTCAGATTTTGGTACAAACATGACAAGTCCCTTATCTTTGTTCTTTTATTTCTAATGAATGTGTGGGGTATTTTTAGGTCACCCAAAGGTCTTTATATTTTGAGAAATATTGGCAATATGGAAGGTATCATGGGTCACATACTCCCCTAGGTCATTATCTGAAATGGTTAAATGATTGGAAGCTTTAGGAGGTGGCATGTGGGAAAGGGAATCCAAAGTATTTGGATCTATGCAATTATCCAATGGAGGATCAATAAGTATGGTCTTTCTTTTATCCTTATTGGAACTTGGATTCATGCCTATTGGTAATTATATCTTTGAAACTCAGCCTCAAGATGTTTGTAGTGTTCATATGGGTGTAAATTTCTTGGAATATTCACTTCCATCCCTGAGTGGGAGAACTTGATACATTAGTTCAACGTTGATGAGACTGCACAAATCTCATGTAACCAAGGCCTACCTAGAAGCATATTATGTGACAAATCAAGATCAAGCACATAGAAAAGTGTATCATGGGTCAAAGGACCAATGATAACTGGTAAGATAATGGTGCCTTATGATTCTCTTTCCTAATTATCATAGGCTTTGATAGTTATCATTTTTGGCTAGAGATCTACCATTATGTACCCAAGAAGCTTGATGGACTCTAAAGACACTATGTTGAGGCCTGATCCATTGTCTATAAGGACACACTTCACTTTATACCACTTTATATAAAATTATATTTACAATGGATTATTTGGACTAGGCCAAGGGAAGACATATCACTTTAGTTGAATGTGACTTGTTAGGCTGGAGCTAGGTGTCCAACCAAAGCTTGAAATTTATTAGGGGATATGTCATTGGCAACAGTGGATTGGGTTAAAAACTCATTCAAAATGTTCTTATGGATCGTTAAAAATCTAAAATAGAAATTTGTGTTGGTGTTTTATGTAATTATTTGATAATATCAAACTTCTTGAATTGTGAATGGTTTATTTCGAGGCTGAATGGTTGGTTAGATAATAGGCAAAGTGGTAGATGGTTGTGGACCTAGGATAGTAATATTTGACCTCTGAGTTGTGATTTCATAGTCAGGATTAGATATTAGACCATAAATGCTAACAAATACTAGGAATAGCTTGGGACTAGATAGGACAAGTCTTAGTTGTCAGTGCACTTATATGTGGTCACGTGGCAAGGGTGAGTTATTGGTATATGGTCCAAAAGTGGGAGTCTTGATTTTATGGTTTGCCTATGTGTAGTCCCAAGTCAAAGAAGGATTATCCATGTAATTTTGTTGAGTGGTATTGTTTATCAATGGTCTAGATTGATTCGTGCTTGGTTTAGGATTAATGGAGATGGTATTAATGTTGCCCCCTACAATGTGACCTACAACCCTATTGTAATCATGTGTAGTTGCATGGTAGGTTTTTTGTTTTTTACCATTCTGACCTTGGTTTTTTCTATATTTCTAACATTGTGGGTTCTACTATTGATTCTACTAGTTTGACCTTTGATTTTATTATTGCACTAGCTGGTGTTATTATTAATTATTATGTTGCTACTATGTGTTATATTGGGGAAAGGGGTTCTCAAGAGTTTGATTGGAGGTGGAAGCACCGCTATCCAATGTTATCTCCCCATTCTTCAACATGTTCTCAATCAAATGCTTGATTTTCACACATCTTCGTAGATTATACCCATTGACTTGATGATATTCATAGAATTCATTTTCATGGTACCAATCAGGATAAGGAATGCCTTATGGATAATGCTTTGGTATAGGCCAACTAATTAGATTAGCAGTGGTAAGTTTATGAAATATAGACTCAATAAACTCTCCTAGGTCACTAAAGACATGATGCATAGGCATAGTTCTCCTTGGAAGAGGGGTTTGTAATGGTAAAGGTTGCTACATTTATTACATAGATAGTGGTTGTTATGCTTGTGTTATTGGTTGGAGAGGTTATTAGGTAGGAGTAGGCTAAAAAGGTGGTGTAGATGATGTTTTCAATATTTAGACATGATGTGACTCAATTACTCCATTACCCATAACATTCCTATTACGGTTGAATTAATTTGGTCTATCTTGGTTATTGGTCTTTGCTAGTTGTGATGCTTTCACTTGGATTGGATGTTGGTTTTGGCCACTTCCATAATTATTACCTTGATTTTTATTATTTGACATAAGCTTGATGATCCTTTTATTAATAAGGGCTTGCTTAATCAACAAGCCTTTTTTGCTGATCTCCTTGAAACTATGTGCACACTATAGTTCTAAATGATAAGCTATCTCACTATGCAAATTTTTAGTAAACACAAAGGCTAATTGCTTATTTAGTAAATTATGGGTGAATCAACTTGCAAAGGCTCTCCATTGTTATAGATAACTTGCAAAACTCTCACCAGGGTTTTATTTTGTTTGTGTTAAGTTAACCAATGAAATCTCATGTTTGAGATTATAGGAAAAGTGCTGAACAAACTTATCAGAAAGATCATCAAAATATGTTACTAAAGTTTTAGAAAACTTTAAAAATAACTCCAAGGCTTGTCTAGATAAGCTCCTTGGAAACAACAACAAAAGGTATATATCGCTATATGCCACTGGTTGACATGTGATAAATAACTTAGTTAAATGGGCCTTAGGGTGACCTTTCCCTTTGTATTTATCAAATTTTGGTGGTTTGAATCTTGGAGGAAATGGTATTTTTAGTGCTCCATGTTGAATGGAAATAACACATGTCATCCAACTTAAAATTTTTAGTCTATTTTCCAACTTGAAAGGCAACAATTGTATCCTTCATATGTTGTAATTCTTGGGAAAGGAAACTAGAAGGAACATTAGTTTTAGGGATAATATTGGTTTGGGTAGATGGTTGGGAGGTCATAAATATGACACTTTGATTAGGGTATGATGGAGATATCTATTGGAGTATATTATTTTATTTAGGAAATAGACCAAGAATATACATATGTAGATTAGGATGTACTTGAAATTATACACTTAGTTGTGCGATATTCTAGTTTGGGTTGGCTATGAAGGTTTGATTTGGAGAATTTTATGGTTGGGATGGAGGGATATAACTATAATATGCCTATTGTGGTTGAAAAGGGACATGAAGTTGACTAATCAAACCTTGCTATTGAGTGGGAACTTGTGGACCAAGACCCTGTCTTTGAACTTGTGGCATATTTTGAATTGATTGTTGTCTAGTATTGAGAAACATGGGAGACTCCTTGTTACATGAATCCTTTTTGGAAAGTGAAATCATGTTGAAGATTTAACATCTATCATTGACCAATATTTACATGTTATTGGCTAGTTAATGTTTGGTTTTGGATTGGTACATTGGTCTATGTTTGAGGAGGTATATTTGCCACTACTTGATGAGGTAGAACATTAGTTGCCCCTTATTGAGGTGGAAATATATTTGGCTTCTATTGCATTGGTACACTAAATTGTGTCTAATAATGTGGAATATTACTTGTCACTTGTTAAGGAGGAGTATGATTTATCACATTTGGCTATTGAGGTGTGACATTAGTTTCTAGTTGACTACCTAATCCTATTGGTTTCATACTTGATGAAGTAACTAGTTGAGGTTGGGATGCAAAAACTCCTACTCACTGGTATGATGGTCCACTCATGGTATTAAATATATAAACATGTTGATTAGTTTTTTGTGCATTAGTACCACTTTGATTTGGATTGGATGTTGCTTGCACATTATCCACTATAATTTGCTCATTATTCTACATAGAAATAGAAGACACTTCTTCAATAATGGGCATATGTAACAAGTTGTCTAGAGAAGTGTTTTGCATGAATGGGTTTGAACTCTAATTGTCTTGACCAGTTAACTCTATCAAAACTTATATTGAAGGAATTAAGTCAATAAGAGGTTTGATTACCATGGTCATTTGATTAAAATTACATGCTAGATTCAGGCAGGTTTGATATGCCATTTGCATTTGGTTAAAGTGGTCTTCCATGAGATCTTTGCCTTTATTAGGCATATTAGGGTCCTGATACATTGTTTGGACTAGAGCCAAAGGATTTCAAGAAGCATGTTGATCATAAATTATGTTATGGGGCATTCTTACGAGGCTTGATGAATTCTCATGAGGGAAGTATACTAGAAACTTGGCCCCTACCTCTATGGCTCGAACCAAAATCTCATATTTTTTTTCCAAAAAATGATGATAAAACAAAAATGGATCATATGTGGAAGGTGTATTAGTAGAGCATGATTGTTGAGGAACTGGTTCATCAGATGTGAGTATTGTAACTAGGTATTGTGCAGTTTGTTCTTGGTCTTATTCTAAATAAGGTGGTATATTAACCAAATAGTTAGCCAATGGATCTTGGATTTGTGCCCTTAATCTAGTATTATAAGAGGGATAAAGATCCATCTTATAAGCACTATTATCTGTGTATACGTCTTGCACCATTTCTTCCTACGTAACCACATTACTAATCCCCAAATTGTACCTGAGTCCACTACGAGTGTAGGAATACATGTTGGGATCAATAGTCCATTCTTTGTGATAAAATGGGAAGAGAGCTATACAAAATATAAAAGGACAATATCTAAAAAGATGATGTTCAAACTTGGTCTAGATTCATCAAAAGGATCAAAAGGATAAAAAGGTTTATGCAAAGATTTGTGATAACACAAGCTAACATTAAGTGTCTAACTTTACACATCTTACACAAAAATATTAAGTAAATAAACCAAAAATTGAAATGCCAAATACTAAGGTTAAAGTGTTTTAAATCAGTCTAATCTAGGAAATTAAAAGTTGCTAGGTCTTTTGGCCAAACATGGTGTCAAAATCTAGGCTCAAACAAAGCATGCGATAGGACTCTTGGCTAAATGGTGTCAAAATCTAGACTTTGAAAATAGATGAAATTTTTAATCTAAATTTTTTGAAACAATTCTAAAAATCATTAGGCATTTGATTCTTGGACATAGACTCAATCAAATAGGTATAAGGTATGAAATAAAATGAACTTTAGAGATAGTTTATTTTCTCAGAAATAATGGTAAAAAACTTGGTTCTTTTGACAAATAAGCTAGATAAAAGTGAACGGTGTAACTGTGCTAGACAAAGGTTCACAAAAGTATACTTGGATTGGTTTGACAATATAGGAACAAATTTGAACTCTATGCAAGAGGGCCTATAAAAAAATATCTAAAATGTTTTGGGTAGTGTAATAGTTCTAGACTACCCAAAAGATGTGACAAAATTCTTGTTTCAAAAAATCTCTAAGACAAAGATAATTTCTCACAAATTTGACAACATAACACTACCTTTCTTGACTCAAAATGTTGTGGTGCATAGACTCAAAGTGTAAGTGTTTAGCACAAAATGACTTAAGTCTATCAAGTGGTGATAATGATCTTGAGTCTTAAATGACCTTCAACCCAAATTGCAAATTGAACCTAAGTTCCCTCAAGTTTAGTGAAAATGGCAAACCCACTTAACACATCAACCCTATGAACTTATAAAGGTGTAGTTTTAAATTTAGATTATAAATGAAGGACTTAAAAAACCTTGGCAAAGGTCTAGACTCAATTAGATAACATAACCGTGCCAAAGTGGATGATATGACTCCAAGTTTTGATGAACTTTGATCAAGGCAAATTGAAGATTTCACATGGGAAACATAACGCCTCTTTGTTCAAATGAAAATGAGACCATGTGTTTGGTTTGCATCAGTTGTTTACACCAAGTTTTGACTCCAAACAAGACTTTAATCTAGGACAAAACCAAATAATTAATTTCTCCTAGATTTTAAACTAACAAGGTTGCTTGGTATTATTGGAATCCATCAATATACATCATTTGAGAGGATTTTAAGTGTTCATCCAAAAGTAAATGCACATTATATAGTAGGGTTTTTATACCCCACCTTCTCTCAAATGATAGTACTATGACATAGACTTTGAGGCACACCTTGTACCAATAATACTTCTGTGGCAAGTGGGGATTTGTCTAAGATCTACAGTTTTTTGAACATTCTAAGGGAATTAATTACACAATTAATTTCACATCAAACAATGTAAAAGAAAAGAATGAATTTTGGATTTGTATCACTTGGCTTGTTGTAAAAAGGTCTAGTATTTTTTGCAACCACTACATCTTATTGTTCACTCAGCGTAGTGAGATGTCCAAAGTGACACTATGTCCCATGTGCAACTCTAATATGGAGCCAAATGAAGTCAATGCCATGAGGTGAAACCCTAGGTCAAAGCTTCCCTAAAGAACTCATGAGAGGTAATGACATCCCCCTCACAAGCCAAGTTTACATGAAATAAAGAAAGCATAAAATAAAAAGAATTTAGGGTCATTATCAAGGTCACCCAATAATTTTGTGAGTTTTTGGGGAGTGATTTAGATGATGTTCTTTATATGCCTTGGACTAGGGAATTTATAAATAAGGAAATATCTTTTGATTCCAAATTTTCCCTAAAGGGGACAAATGGAAGAGCATACATGCAACATCCTTGTATTTTGTGAAAAAAAGTGCTAATTGAAATAATGAAAACAAAATTGACAAGTGTGTTCAATTTTAAGCCCAAATGAAACATTTGGTGGTGTTTATTTGACCCCTTGGTTTTAAAATTAAAAACTTTGAAAACTAATTCTAAAAACTTTTTTAAGCACTTAAATGTTATATTAAGCACCAAAATAATGTTCCTAGTTCATTTTAATGCATACAGAAGATGATTTAAACACATTTTAGTAATTTTCCAAGTTTGTCCTATAAGAAAAATGTTAGCAAGTGGTTTAGCTTTGAAGTATTTTTAAAGATGAAATAATTAACTTAGGAAAATGAACTCTTGAGTTGACACAGTTGAGTTAAGATCTGAGTTGGGGTGAGTTGGGTCGAGTCGGGCTGAGTTGGGATCTGAGTTGAGGTGAGTTGGGTCAAGTTGGGCCGAGTTGGGATCTGAGTTAGGGCAAGTTGGGTCAAGTCAGGCTGAGTTGGGATCTGAGTTTGGGTGAGTTGGGATCTGAGTTAGGCTAAGTTAGGATTTGAGTTAGGGTGATTTGGGTCAAGTCAGGTTGAGTTGGGATCTAAATCAGGGTGAGTTGGTTTAAGTTAGGTAGAGTTGGGATCTGAGTTAGGGTGAGTTGGGATCTGAGTTAGGGTGAGTTGGGAGCTAAATTACATAGTCTTGAGAGCAAAATTGTAAGCTCTAAAAAATAATCTTTTTTCTCAAATATTCAGCTTTTTTACTTCCATACTCCAAGACCCTACATGATAATGGTTAGTATGTTAATTTTAGGTGATATTTGATCAAATTTGTGGGGTGCCATCCCACTAAGCATGCCATTATGTGAATTAGGAATTTGAATCAAGACAGGTGATTAGTATTGTGTTAGTCCCAAAATGAAAACAAATTAATAAAAACACACTAATTAGCACACATATCTAGGCCTAGTTACTAGGGTGAGCTTAATAATAAAAACAAATGAAAAGCACAAATAAAAAGTAAAGAAAAACAAGAATCCTTCACCTTCCTTGAATGCTCTAAATGCTTGTTTTAGTGGCTTGCTCGGCTTGTGTTCATGAAGTCTTCATCAAAGGAGGCTTCGCTATCTCCTCTTCTCCTTTACACCTTGTGGTTTTGGCTTAGCTTGGCTCAATATTTTGGCATCATAAATTTGGCATGTGAGATCTCTTATAATCAATTTGACATGGTAGCTTTGTAAAAATTAATCTTAAAAATGATGTTCATGGCCTCTCTATTTATAGATTTTTAAGAATGACCAAAATCAACCATGACCATCCATCTCAAGATTGAGATGTGTGGTCATAGATTAATTTAATTATGTAATTAAAATCCATAATTATCCTCATCATTAATTTTAAATAAGGGACATTAATTAGGCATGGGAGGTAATAAAGAGGCATGGGAGACCCATAATCCTGATATTTGTGGCATTTATGGCCTAGGGATGTCTTCCCAAGAAATGAGATCACCTGATGATTTAGATATTCAATATTCATTTCTAAAAACAAGTTTTTAACAAGTTTATATAGAATTATTAATTAGGCCTTGATTTGGATTAATTAAATCTTAAGCATGATTAAGCACTTTGTGCACAAATTTTTCAAATTGATTAGAATGCCTTGTTATTGGTCCAAAATTTGACTAGATTAGAATTGGAAGTCAATATCAGATGCATTGGAACCATATTCCCATTTACGATGTTTCTAACAAAAAATAACAAAGACATGCATCTCGTACAAGAAATTTGATAGAAAAGAGCAATCCAAAGCACCCAAGTG